>BQMB01001475.1:0-430847 GCA_027943415.1 Closterium sp. NIES-67 | reverse complement strand
AGATAAAGGGTTCGTTGCCAAACCATTGAATTACAGGTTAGTACGCTGTAGCCATTACAGAGCTCCAAAAGAACCTGGTCAGTTAGCATGCTTAAATTGCCAAAGCACAATAAGCATGCTTTATTTGCAAAGGCACAATTAGCGTGCTAACTGACCAAGTTTGTTGGGAGATCAGTGCCGACGACTAGAGTGCACAAACCTGTGGATAGGTTAGAGAGGTAAGGCAACTTCGGACACATTTCTGGCAGTGCGCCCTGAACCCCCGCTGCGCAATGCCTGGTGTGAACTTGGGGGCGACAGCTGCTCTTGAGGCAAGGGCAAGACGTTCCCAAGATTGCATGCAGTATAGAGAAGGACGCTGGCATCACCATGTGATGCACCTCAACTCACGCACTAGCTGGTACCTGCAGCACACCTTGAGCCCTCTCTGCACGATCCCTGGTGTGAACTTGGGCAGAGGCGATAGCTGCTCGTGAGGCAAGTGAACCATCTTAATGTGCTAAGACAATGCCAGATGCGATGTGAGTACGCACGTGACATCACCATGCGACCCACCTCAACACACACCCACGAGCCCATACCTGGCAGCACGCCTTGAGTCCTCGCTGGACGATGCCTGGAGTGAACTTGGGCAAAGGCGATAGCTGCTCGTGACGGCCCATGGGGGGAGATTGATGTCAGGGGTGAGGATGGGGGGAGAGAGGGACGGGGGTGAGGTACGGAAGAAGGGTTTGCCTTGCCAGCTTCTAGGGAAAAGAATGCAGAAGCAATGGGAACGAAAGCCTGCTTGCTGACCCTCGTCGTAACCTTGGTGACGCAACACCCATCGCGCATGCAAGGAGCGACATGCACACTTCTTACTTGAGCGTGCAGGATGAGCGAGACCAGTGCGTGCCTCTTATACGCCGCCACTGTGATGGCATTTACACTCTGGGCTGGAGATGTGATCGCCTGGGGAGAAGAGGATGGGGTTTGGCGGGTGGGGGTTGGGGTTGGGGGGAAGGGTGGCAGAAGACGGTTTATTTAGGGAGGGCGATGGGGACGTGATGGGATTTAGGGCGAACGGAGATAAGAATGCAAGGCGAAGGCGTTGATAGTTCAGAAGCGTGATTGGGTGACTTGCATTGCAATTAGCCTGAGGAATAAGGGCGCGGCGGGTGGTGATTGCATGACGTGCATGACATGCACACGACATGCATAATGGCCTTCATGCATTAAGTCTATCACATGCATGAAGCTCACTCACTCACACGCATCCCACTCACACGAATCCCGCTCACATGCATGAATCCCGCTCACATGCATGAATCCCGCTCACATGCATGAATCTCACTCACATGCATGAAGAGGTCTAGAGCCTTCTGGTACTTCTTCAGGCCCACATAGATGGTGCCCCTGCAGGGGCCACAGGCACGAACGGGGAGGGAAGAGGACGGAGAAAGAGGAGGAAGAGGACAAGGAGGAGCGGGAGAAGTGGCCTAGATCCTTAGGTATGTTATCACGCCCATAAAACTGGGGAGTGACAACAGCCAGAGAGGAAGGGGGTTAGGGGGGTGGGGAGGGGGAGTAGGAGGAGGGCGAAAATGTAGGAAGGGGAAAAAGAAATCTGAAAGCCGAGGAGGAATTATACAGCGTAAATTGCAGAGAGCACACGCAAGCAGCGCATGTAATCGAATGCAATTCACATGCTGGCTCATTAATCTCACCCGTAGAAGCAGTACAGCAGGAAGTCTCGGTGCACTAGCCCCGTTTTCTTGGGGTCAATATCGAGAATGTCCCCTTGCAACAGCTCTCCCCCATGGCGGTACATCTTGGCCAGCAGGCACAGCTGCAGGCAGTCCGCGTGCTGGGGGTCAGGTGCTCCGCGCTGCACCGCTGCTGCACCTTGCCTATCGCCCAGTGCAGGGGGAGCACGCCCCTTGCAAACTCAGTGCGAGAAATGAGTAGGTCCCGCAGGCGATGGCACAGGGAGGCGACTGGAGGGGGAGAAGAAAGGGGGGAGGGGGGAGAAGAAAGGGGGGGAGGGGGAGAAGAAAGGGGGGGAGGGGGGAGAAGAAAGGGGGGGGAGGGGGAGAAGAAAGGGGGGGAGGGGGAGAAGAAAGGGGGGGTGAAAGCGAGGGATTGGGTGGTAGGTACATCTTGGCCAGCAGGCACAGCTGCAGGCAGTCCGCGTGCTGGGGGTGAGGTGCTCAGGGCTGCACCGCTGCTGCACCGTGCCTATCGCCCACTGCAGGGGGAGGATCGCCCGGGGAGTACTCGCTGCACTGCGGGAACTGACCAATTCGCACAGGCGTCTATTTTTGAGGCGCCTCAAAAATAGACTCCAAGTGGCGCAGGCGATGGCACAGGGACGCGACTGGGAAGGGAGGAGGGACGAGCAGAAAGGGGGGGATAAGGGGGACAAGGGGGACAAGGGGGACAAGGGGGACAAGGGGACAAGGGGGACAAGGGGGACAAGGGGGACAAGGGGGACAAGGGGGACAAGGGGACAAGGGGACAAGGGGGACAAGGGGGACAAGGGGACAAGGGGACAAGGGGGATAAGGGGACAAGGGGGATAAGGGGATAAGGGGGATAAGGGGATAAGGGGACAAGGGGGATAAGGGGACAAGGGGACAAGGGGGACAAGGGGATAAGGGGGACAAGGGGGATAAGGGGATAAGGGGATAAGGGGGATAAGGGGGATAAGGGGGATAAGATAGAGGGGACGGAGACGGATGGGATTCAGCGACAAATTGAAGATTCATCCCTGTCTGTGCATCTTGGCTAGCAGGCGAGATTGCCGCCGTTGACAGTCAGTGTGTTGGGGGGTGAGGTGCTCCCTCACCCCCCACAAGAATCCCTCCCCACCCCCCCACCCCCCCCCCTCTCCCTCCTCTCTATGGCGGCGCCAGGGCGAGCTGAGAGGGAGAGGCCACCATGATGAGATTCACGATGGTGTCTGGTGCCTACCACCTGATCCGACAGCTCTCCCTCTCTCTCTTCTCCCCCTCTCCCCCTCGCTCCCTCTCTCACGCTCATCTCGTCCCGGTGATTTTCGAGAACCCTCAGAATCCCGTCCCCTCCTTGACAGTTTTCGGGCGCCAGCGCGAGCTGCGTAGTAGAGGCCACTTTTGTGGAGTTGACGATGGTGGTGTGCACCACCTGGTCCGACAGCTCTTCACCGCACTCACGTACACCCTCAAGTTTCTAGTCCGCTTAGAGCTCACACTTCTCTGGCGCCAGCGCGAGCTGCGTAGGAGCGGCCAGTTTGATGAAGTTAATGATGGTGCCCACCACCTGATCGGACAGCTCCCGAGGGGCCTGTGCTGCATGTGCGTCGCTGCGCAGGAGGGGTGCGAGGGAGGGGGTGGAGGACGAGGGAATTTGGCAAGAAAGGAAAGGGACGAGGCGGCGGAAGGGAACAGGGGAGGGCGGGATTGCACGGAGGAACGCTGGGACTGGGGGTCAGAATCAGGTGCGCGGAGGGGTTGGGGTGAGGGGTTGGGGGTGAGGGGTTGGGGTTGAGGGGTAGGGGGTGAGGGTAGGGGGCGAGGGGTAGGGGGCGAGGGGTAGGGGGTGAGGGGTTGGGGGTGAGGGGTAGGGGGTGAGGGGTAGGGGGTGAGGGGTAGGGGGGTGTGGGTAGGGGGTGAGGGTAGGAGGTGTGGGTTGGGGGCGAGGGTAGGGGGTGTGGGTTGGGGTTGAGGGGTAGGGGACAAGGAATCAACGATTATTCGATGATTGTCAAACAAAACAACCAATGGCGCGAGAGACGCACTTACAGAAAGAAGCACTCACACGATTTTTGGGAAGCCTGAAAAAATACGCTCACACGAAAAGAGGAAGGCGAGAGAGTGCAAGGCGGGATCCAGAGAAGCAAGAAGCGTGCGAGGCGAATCTGAGCCGGGAATTTCGCCATCGCCTCGTCCGCGCCCCGCAGCACCTCCAGAAGACACCAAGCATTCCCCCGAGCCCCTTTCCCCAGTAAGAACAAAAAGCCTAAAGCACTCACAGGAAGAAGAGGAAGGCGAGCGAGGGCAGCGCGGGATCGAGGGAAGCGAGCAGCGTATCGAGCTGCACTGCGTGTTTCGCCATCGCCTCGTCCGAGCCTAGCAGCACCTCCAGCAGGTGCGATAGGTGCAAAGCCTTCCCCGGTGGCAGATCCCCACCCAATCCTCCCCACACCGCAGCACCCCGACAGAGCGAACCCCGTCCCCTCTAAAGACAGTCCAAGAGCACTCACAGGAAGAAGAGAAACGCGAGAGAGTGCAGCGCGGGATCCAGCGACGCTAGAAGGGTGTCCAACTGCACCGCGTGTTTCGCCATCGCCTCGTCCGCGCCTCGCAGCACCTCCAGCAGGTGCGACAGGTCGCTCGCGCTGCCCGACAGGCCCTGCGCCTGCGTCACTAACTTCTCCAACGCCTCCATAGTAGTCGTTAAACTCTTCGGAACGAGGCTTCGACTTAGAGTTCCTAAGAACGAAGTGTCGACTTACGTTCCTGGAACTAAATGGGAGCTTCGATGAGTGAAGTTCCTGATTACAATCCGAGGAGCTGCGAGTCTGGCCTTTGTTTATTGCTGCCGCAACCTGATGCCTAACGAGTCTGGGCCGCAGATTCCGCTCGCCCTAATGATCCGAGTAGGAGCTTGCGGCTCGGATTTATAGAGAGGTGAAAGAGCCAACAACAGCAGGATTTCATCGGCTGCCATTGTGGTTGCTGCGATAAGAATGCGAATTTGTAACAAGCTCTACAGAAACATAACAACTCGCTTACCTACAACTGACCTACTTTGATTTGAATGAGATAATGATGACTAGAAATTATTATTATTATTAACAAATCATGCATCATTCCTCGGAAGAATCCTTTGTCATTGCAACAGCGACATGGTAACCACCCACTAGAAGGAACGCCCCTATTGATTGATGCATGGTTCGCAGAGCCAGGCCTTTCCAATGGTAGCTCCTGTCCCACCATCGCAAGCCAAACCACCTCTCCCACCACCTCCCATCCTCCGCCTTGGGAAACAATGCTAGTTCCATAGCCACGTGCTGGGTGGACACACACACGCATGGAGGAGCAAAGGGTGGATACACGCAAGTATAGAGAGAAGAAAACAGGGGATACAAGCATAGACAGAACAAGTCAGACCTTGAAAGAGATGGTAAATATAAGCGAGAGAAGGAGGCAAGGTGTAACAAAGAAAGGGAGAATAGATTTTTAGAAAAGGGGATTTACCTTTGGCAAGACGGTGGCTTGAGTGCGAGTCTTGGCACAGTCAAACGGATGTGACACAATCGAAGCCACCGCAGCTGCTGCTGCCGCTTCCAAACTCTGGGTCAACACATACCCATACCCCTCTCTACTCCTCCCCACCACTGCACCCCTTCCCTCTCCCCATCCTACCCCCTCCTCCTCACCCTCCTCTCTCTTCCTCCTCCGAAGCTCCTCCAATTCCCTCAATCCCTCCTCTATAGTCACCCACCCCCCAAAGAACACTGCTCCAAACAGCGCATCTCGTGTCATGCCCGCTCTAAGGCCCCTCCACAGCTGAGCTGCCCCCTCAGCTCTCACTCCAGCCATCGCTGCCTCCCAAGGGGAGGAGGCGGGGAGGTAAGGAGAGGGCACGGGCGTCCAGGGGTATCGCGCAAGGGAGAGGGAGAAGGTGGAGGTTGGATGAGGTGTGGGGGGAGTGGGGGGAGTGTGGGGGGCGTGTGGGAGTGTGGAGAAATGTTTTTGGTAAAGTGCTTTGGTGGCAGGGGTGGCGGGAGAAGCAGGGCATTTGCCAGCAGTGGAAGGAGGATGGGTGGCAAGAACAGTAGCAGCAGTGCTAGAGCCACTGACAATACCACTACCATCAGTGGCAGCAGCAGCAGCAGCAGAAGCAGAGAAGAGGGTGCGCTTGTGAGATGGCAGATGAGGGCGAGAGGAGTGAGAGAGGGCTTGTCGTTGCGCGAGGTGACGAGGCAGCTTGTGCCGCGGACTAGAGGCCTTGCCTGAAGACTTGGACGCAGAGGTCTGACTGGGCGAGGTACGAGTGGGGGAGGTGTGACTAGGTCGGGTGTTTCCTGGTGCACGGACTGGCTCAGATGGAGATTGGGGGCGGTGGATGCGGATGGAGGGGCGAGGGAGGGCGATGGGGTGGGAGAGAGCGACAGGTGGCAGCAAGGGAGTGGCCAGCAGCAGGCGCGTTCTGACCAGGTCGAAGGGCGTGGAGAGCAAGGACTCGGTAACTCCGCCAACGGCGCCTGCTGCCGCTGCCTGAGGGGGGGAGATGGGCAGCCACGGGGGCAGACCGTCTGGGTTGGAAACAGGGGAGGGGGAAGGGCAGGGAAGGGAGAATGGCAGGAGAGATAGGGAGCAAAGGATGTGAAAAGGAGAGGTTGAAGGGAGCATTGGGCGACGGCAAAAGCTGAAAGGTCAGAAGGAGCATCTCACCCATTTGGTAAGCGGCGGCGAGGTGGTAGGTAGTATAGCGGGCAGCGAGGGATGGCAGGTGACCAGCTAGGTGTGGTGAGAACCCGATGAACGAGGCTGGCAGGCAGAGGGGAAAGAGCAGAGGGAGAGAATGGCACTGTGTGGAGCTCTCTGAATGGCTACGTTCTCCCTCGGGGTCTATTACATCCGTTTGTGTTCATTGACAGCAGCAGTTTGCGTGATAAAAACGGAAATGTAATAACGGGGAAGGGGGAAGAGGAAGGGAGAGGAGGGAGGAGCGGGAGGGGGAGCGGGAGGGGGTGGGAGGAAGGGGGGGAGGGATGGGGGAAAAGGGACAATTGGAGGGACTAGGGGGACTTGGGATATGGCGGGTTTGACTACCTTTATTTCTCCAGCTCAGGCCGCTGGTAGCAGCTGCGCGTGATGCTGCTGTCCCGCTCCCTGCCATTCCACCAGGCCCTCCTCCCACTGTCATCCCACTACCCTGCACGGCGCCTGCTTGTGCGACAACTGCCTGTGCGACACCCGCATGTGCGACGCCTGCCTGAGCGACGGCCTTGGCGACATCGAGGGGGTATGTCACGGCGCTCGCCACTACGGCTGCAGCTGCTCCTGCCGCCACGTGTCGGTAAAAGAGAGGCGATCTAGATTCGCCGTCCATGGCGGAAGAACCAAATCTGCGAGATAGCGTTGTCGGCGTTCTTGGGGCCTACCGGATAGCTGGAGGCTATCAACTCAGGTTTAAGAGCATTTTACGCTGCCTCGCGAATCTCAACCTACCGCCACCGAGACACGGCAAGCACTGGGCACGCTGATCAGGTCCCTTCCGATTTGCTTCTTGCTGAAAGCTGAATGGCGATCGCCAGCACTCCTAGCGCCGCCTACGCGTGCGTCATCAGCGCTTGCGCTGTCTCAATGATCGCTCGGCAGCCGCGATCTGTGAGGAGTCTAATTTTGATCGCTCAATGATCGCTCGTCATTGAGCGCTCGGCAGCCGCGATCGCTAAAAATAGACTCCTCGTCTCAATGATCGCTCGGCAGCCGCGATCTCGTTTCGCCGCCGCCAGCGCTGCGGCGTCGCTGGTGGTGAAGCCGACTCGCTTGTCACAGGCTCGCAGCCCAGGCCAAGCTCTGGCTGTCTATCCCGGTGAGATCACTTGCTGGCAGGGAAAGTGGTACAGCAGAGCTAAGGAGAACGAAGGGCTTTGGTTGGGTTGGAAGTGGTGCTAGATTTTTGTACTCGCAAAGAGGAACCCTCGATTCCAGGTACCTCCTGCAGTGAAATCAAATGGGGTCTATCCATATAATATGGCTTCCAAATTACAAATCCTCCCCCTCCCCTCCCCTCCCCACCAACAATAGCAATTTGCTTGGAAAGCTGCGAGGCCACCATACCAGCGCTTGATCAGTCAGTGCGACCTGGCACACCCCATCGGTTTAGCTTCCGCCTTGCCAGAAATCCTCTGGCAAATCTCCACGGTGCAACTCGCTATGGCTGAAAGCGCGCTGCTGGCCAGGCCACCCGTCAAAATCTCCTTATGGAGAGCCCTCCCCCCAGTCCATATCTCCCGTTCTGCCTGCTCATCTCCGCCTCGCACATTGCCGTCCAGGATTCCAATCTCCGCGTCCGCAGCAAGTACTCGACATGACTCTCCGCACTCGTCTCTCTTGAACCGGCCTGGATTTTCACAGCCTGGAAGCACCCCGAGGGGCACCCGCTTCTCTCGATTGTCACTCGTCGGTCGAGCACCTGAGCGGAGACGCGGCGAATTCGTCGTTCCCCGCGCGTTTCCCCTCCCCCTTGATCCCTGCCTTCCCGCGGATCCCTTGTCGCCCGCTTGTTGGGATTCGCTGCTGACGCTCCGAGTCTAGCAGCAACCCTCTCTCATCTGCTTTTCGTGGACCCCTGGTCGCCCAACGTCGACTCGCAGAGCATCGCGTCGTCGCTCTTCGCCGTCTCGCTCTTCCCCTACCTCGGATTTCTCTACTTCCTCACGCGGTCGGGGACAGCGCCGCGCATCACGCTGTTCGGGTTCTACTTCCTGCTCGCATTCGTCGGCGCCACCAGTGAGTACCAGGCGCGCTGCTAGGAGGGCTGTAGCAGGAGTGCTGCTAGGAGGGCTGAAGCAGGAGCGCTGCTAGGAGTGCTGTAGCAGGCGCGCTGCTAGGAGGGCTGTAGCAGGCGCGCTGCTAGGAGAGCTGTAGCAGGAGCGCTGCTAGGAGGGCTGTAGCAGGCGCACTGCTGCTAGGAGGCTGCAGCAGGCGCGCTGCTGGAAGAGCTGTAGCAGGCGCACTGCTAGGAGAGCTGTAGCATCCGCGCTGCTGCTAGGAGGGCTGTAGCAGGCGCGCTTCTAAGAGAGCTGTAGCAGGCGCGCTGCTAGGAGAGCTGTAGCAGGCGCGCTGCTAGGAGAGCTGTCGCACGCGTGCTGTTCTCGTTTCTGTCTACCGCCGTGCTGTCCGTGCAGCATTCGGTTCTACTTGCTGCTCGCATCCGTCGGCGCCACCAGTGAGTGATACCTTTGTCAATGTCACGAGTTAATGTGATGGTAGGAGCTGTGAAAGTATGTTCGTGACTTTCCACATTCCATCTTAATGCCTGACAGCACCATTTCGACTTTTCCGCATGTGGAACTCATATATATCTCCCTCCCCCTTCCATGCCCCCCCCCCCCCGCCTTTCTTTCTTTCTCCTCCATCAATCTTCACTCCCCACACATTACCCCTTTTTTCCCTGCTGCTTCACTACGTCCCTCCCCCACCTCACCCTCCTCATGCCTCCCCCACCCCCCCCGGATTCCAACATTTTCCTTATCGACTCCACGTTGGGGCCGTTTTCTGTCCAATGACAGTTCCTGCCGGAATATATGGTGAGCTGCTTCACACTCTGCATGGTTCCGCGCCTTGGAGCTGTTGCTTCCCATGCCTCGGGTATCTCAGCTACTTTGTCAGCAGTCGCACTTAATGTGCATTGAATCTCTAACCGTGCTTTCAATGGGCTAGTAGTGGACGTGGTCTTCCTCGTTTCTCTGCATCCAACACCAATATAATCACCCCTGCTTTCTCATCCTCATCCTGTCACACTAGTTTTCACGTATGTTCTGATGTTTAAAATGCTTACTTCCCTGGCCCATTTTCTGTGCCTCTTCATTTTGTGTTTGCCCTTGTTCCATCCAGCAAAATACACTACGGGACATCGCTCTCAAATGTGGACTATCTGCACGGCAGCGCTGAGTCCCTGCTTACAGTCACAAACCTGCTTATTGTGTTTGGCTTGCGCAAGGCGCTCAGAGATGAGGAGGCAAGTGAAGGTGCAGTAGGCGATTCTCTTACATCAGTTTCTAGTGAGCGTGCGGTTGCGAAGGAGAACAGAGGGGCAACTGCTGACGAGGTAGAGTGACCCGTATCTCTTCATCAGTATGTAGTTCCCCTTTTCCGTGTAGTGCACGTTTGTTTTTATTTAGTAAACCGGAGAATGGAAGAAAGCATTATTCTTCTACCCGATTAGTCTGTGGTCACGTTGATGGCATGGCACTCTTAACAACAGCTAATTTTCCCCACTTTCTAAGTAGGCTAGGGCGAGAGGGTGAAAGTAAGAACTGAATAAATGAACTAGAAGAAGAAACCTAGAACAAATACTAGTTGGTTGTACTCACTAGAAGCACACCCCAGTCTAGCCTATAACTTCTACATAGCTAATATGTATAAGTTGACACACCCCCTAGGCTAGACAAGGGGTGAAGCTAAGCAAGAAGCAAACAGCTCAGGGTGGCACTACTAGTCCAACCACTGAGGCAGGGTCTGGAGACCAGTCAGCAAGAGTACAAACAAGACTAAGCAAGCCAGGGCGGCACTACTAGTCCAGCCACTGGACGGTAAGGCCACAAGGCCAGTCTGACAGGTATATATAATAGAGAGTACACAATCAGGATCCTAACAGCTGAGTAGCTACAGGAACAAGACCAAGCTGTACACAAGTGCCGCTGATGATCTTTAGGCGCAAGCGCTTTAGTAAAGATATCAGCTGTGTTGGCACCTGAGGCCAAGTGAACTACGCGGGCCTGACGGCGCTGCTGTAGCTCGCGCAGGAGGAAGTACCGCAGCTGGATATGCTTCGCTCTGCCCTCAAGCCGAGGCTCCTGACACAGGAGTATCATGGCCCTGTTATCAGCGTACAGGACCGGGGCAGAGCTAGGACGCCCACCTAAGTCTGTGAGCAAGAGGTCAGCCAGCAGAGCTCCTGTGCCGCCATGGCATCAGCGTAGATCTCAGCCTCACAGCTGGACTGAGCCACAGATGACGAGCGAGTGGATCTCCAAGAGATAGCACCCGAACCAAGGCTAAAACAGTAGCCCTGCGATGACCTGAGCGTCTCAGAGTCGTCTGCCCAAGAAGCGTCTGTGTGCCCAGTAACGACCACTGGCCTGCGTCCTCCTAGCACTAACCACATGCCCGATGTACTAGCAAGATAACGCAAAACCCTCGTAGCGGCAGACCAGTGTTGTGGTCGGTGTCTGCCTTAGCCACAAAGTGAGCCAGGATGCTTAGAGGGTATGCGAGATCTGGGCGAGTGCAAGTCATCAGGTACATGAGGCAACCCACCAGGTCTGCGTAGGGGCCACTGGGCTCTACTGGCTCCTCAAGAATGGGAGCGGAGAGCCCATGGTCTACAGGTAGAGGTGTGGGCTGTGCGGAGGAGAACTGAAGACCGAACCTCTGAAGGACCTGACGCACCAAATGTGACTGTGTTAGAGTGATGGTGCGTACTGCTCTGTCCCTAGAGATCTGGAGGCCAAGATAGCGACGCAACTCTCCAAGGTCAGTGCAGGTGTGTCTTTTCAGCAGCTCGTCCTTCACAGAGGCCAGTGCGTCCCTGTCAGCAGTAGCGAAGACCAGGTCGTCTACGTAGACAAGGATGTAGAACGGAGTCTGGCCGGAACGCACAAACAGCGAGGGTCAGCAGAGGAGGGAAAGAACTGCAGGTCTGCTAACGTGGCATGCAGCGTGTCGTGCCACTCGCGGGAGCCGTAGACCGGGCGCCTGAGAAGCCACTGGGTCCCAGAGGGGAAGTACCAGTGAAGCCCTGTGGTCGGCGCACGTAGACCTGCTCGTGTTAGGCTGCCCTGAAGAAAGGCAGTAGAGAAGTCGAGGGGTACAGCTCGTACTCGCGCTGTGCTGCTATGTGTAGCAGCGCCCGAAGAGTGGTCATCTTCGGGATCGGGGCGAAGGTCTGGAAGAAGTCAACCCCGTCGCGCTGAGTGAAGCCTCTGGCCACGTAGCGGGCCTTGAAGACAGGCGGCTCTCAAGGGGGGCGCTTCACCTTGAAGAGTCACCGACCATCGACTACGTTCACCCAAGGCAGGGGAACTGCGTCGATGTAAGTGCCGGTGGACCTCCAAGATGCCATCTCCTGCTCCATGACAGCTATCCACTGAGAGGCCCAAGGTCCCGAAGTGGCCTCAGCGTAGGTGCGAGGGGTCGGGATGTCGAAGGCGTCTGGGTCACCCTCAAGGACTAACAGTATGGAGCAGAGATGGGGAGCAGCCTCGGAAAGGAACGCAAGCTCGTACTGCCTGTCCTCTAGGACGTCAATGCCAAGGGAAGGAACACCCCCGACGGACGGAGGACGGGCAGGGTCAGAGACCTGAGCGGTAGCGTAGTCAAGGCGGCGGGTAGAGGCGAAGTCAGCGACAGCAGCGACAAGCGCGTCAAGGCGCGAGACAGGAACAGAAGGGTCGGTAACAAGAGAGGCAAGGACCCAGGGGACAAGGGGACGAGCGGCACGGAGGTAGTCAGAGAACGGAGGAGGTGCAACAGCAAGGGACGAGGGAGGAGGGGACGGGAGGAGGGGAGGACGAGACGAGCGGGAACGGAGCAACATAGGGTGGGAGCGCAGGACAGGAGAGACGGGACGAGCACGGGAGGGACGGCGAGACCAAACGTGGGATGAAGTTGTAGGGTCTGGGGACAGCGGAGGGGACACAGAAGGGGAACGAGGAGGAAGACGGGCCGAAGACGAGTCCGGCGGCGGGAACACTGGACCGTAGACAGGAAGGTCAGCAGGCGGTGGGGGAGACACCGGCGAGCGGTCCGGGGAGGGAAGGCCAAGCAGGCGGAGAGCGGAGACCGGCGGCAACGGCTGCTGTGGCTGCTGCGACGGCTGGGCCGGAACCCTCAGGCCGGCAGAGGCAGGACGACCGTCGGCAGAACCCTCAACAGCAGCACCCCCAGAACCAACACCCCCAGAGCGAGAACCCCCTCCAACACCGGCGGCACCCCCAGAAGCCGCAGGACGAACACCCTCCTCCACACCAGCACCCCCAGGGGCCAAGAGCGGCGGCGACGGCAGCGGCGGCGACGGCGGCGGCGGCTGCGGCAGAGGCGGCGACTGCGACAGTGGAGGCGAAGACACCGGGGGAAGGGGGAGACGGCAAGGATGGGCCGGGGGTACCACCAGAGTCAGCGGACTCCTCAACGGGGAGTGATGTGAGAGACACCAGACGGGGCAGGGCGAGGCGGGAGAGGAGCAGGGGCTACCGGGGGAGAGGGAGCAAGGAACAGGGGCGGGGCAATCGGGAGACCGAGGTGAGGGAAGCGGCGGTAGAAGGAGACAGACTCGTCAAAGGTGACGTCACGAGAGTGGAGGAAGCGGTGAGACGGCGGGTGGTAGAAAAGCCAATCAGACGAGTCCAGGGGGAAACCGAGGAAGACACGGGGGACAGTGCGGGCAATAAGCTTGTCCGTGCCGGAGGCATGAACGTGAGCAAGGCAGCCCCAGACGTGGAACGCAGACGCGTCACCCGGGGACCCGGTCCAAAGGAGGGTCGGCAAAACCAGCGGCCGCTGGGAGCGTGGCCACAAGTTAAGCTGGTGAGCAGCGTAGCGAACAGCGAACGGCCACAGAAAATGGGGGGCATCGGCATGAATCATGGAGGTACGGGCGACCTCCATGACCAAGCCCATGCGGCGCTCAGCAACCCCATTCTGTTGTGACGAGTCTGGCAAGGTGTACGACTGGGTGATGCCCTCCGTACGACAGAACTGTCCAAGCCGACCAGAGGCGAACTCGCCGCCACGGTCAGAGTGGAGACACAACATGGGGAGACCGCGGTGAAGACACGCAGCCACAACCCACGGGAGAAGAACGTCGGGCACGTCGGTCTTCCGCTCCAGGGGAAACACCGTAGTGTAGCGCGTGTAGTCGTCGACGAGCACAAGAAAGTAGCGCTCACCTCGCTGTCCGGGGACGGGGGCCGGGCCCAAACGTCCAGGTGCAGGGTCTGAAGGGGGGCAATGGCAGGGCGCAGCGAGGAGGAGTGAGGAGCACGGCGGAGCCGGCCCTCGACGCAAGGCGTGCACGGTGGCGCAGTCGAGGGAGGAAGGGCTGGGAGCGACGCAGGGAGACCTAAGAGAAGACCGTCCTGACACATGTGACGGAGATGTGGGAGAGCTGGGTGACCTAGGCGGTGGTGCCAGAGAAGGGACGGGTGAGTGAGGGACCGACACGAACAAGCTGCAGCGACCTGGGAGGACGCACCAACCGGGGGGAAAACCGTGTCGAGGGTAAACAGACCGGACATCGGGTCCCAGGGGAACGTCGCAAGGGGGGAACCTGACACAGCCTCAGAACAGACAGCGAACCGCTCGTGCTTGGGGAACGTGGTGGTGACGCCGAGGTCCTGGAGACAGCCGACACCAACCAGGTTCCTCGAGAACGAGGGAACGTGGAGACCTGTAAGGGAGCCCGAGGGAACTGCTGGACAGGGAAGGGACGTGGAGCTGCGTGCGATGACAGGACCTGCAGAGGGGTCAGCGAGAGAGACAACAGTGGGCGTAGCAAGCGGCGTGAGCGCGGAACGGTCGTGGAAGAAGCAGGCAGAAGCACCGGAGTCGAGAGTGAAAGACAGCGAAGCTGTGGTGGAGGTCGGGAACGGAGCCGGTGCAGAGACTAGGCTAGGCAAACTAGGCAGTCCTATGCCTAGCGCAGCAGGGGAGGCTAAGCTACACAATGGTGCAACACCTAAACTAGAGTACATAAGGTAATAAGATCCAGCAACACTAGAAGCGTTAGAATACAAGGCATGCAAAGCAGCACCTATCTTATCCATATCTAACTCAAAGATCGGCACGCCCTGGCGGAGCAGGCTGTGCCAGTCGGGGAGGTCCAGGTCCAGGCACGGAGGGGCCAGGCAGGCGCGACGGGGCCAGGCAGGCCATGACGGGGCCAGGCGGGCGCGACGGGGCCAGGCAGGGCGCGACGGGGCCAGGCAGGGCGCGACGGGGCTAGGCAGGGCGCGACGGGGCCGGAGCGGGCGCAACGAGGCCTAGGAGGCACGACGGGGCCCAGGAGGGGCGCGACGAGGCTAGGAGGCGCGGCGGGGCCTAGGAGGGGCGCGACAGGTCTAGGAGGCGCGACGGGGCTAGGAGGCGCGACGGGGCCCAGGAGGGGCGCGACGGGGCCCAGGAGGGGCACGACGGGGCCAGGCGGGCGCGATGGGGCCAGGCAGGGCGCGACGGGGCCTAGCGGGCGCGACGGGGCCTAGGAGGCACGACGGGGCCCAGGAGGGACGCGACGGGGCTAGGAGGCGCGACGGGGCCCAGGAGGGGCGCGATGGGGCTAGGAGGCGCGACGGGGCCCAGGAGGGGCACGACGGGGCTAGGAGGCGCGACGGGGCCCAGGGGGGATGCGGCCGGGCCTAGCTAGGGTACGGGCGGAAGCGGTAGGTGGGGGATTCTAACCTACGCGTGAGACCATATTTGTTGGGCTGATAAATGCCCTTAGGATCTTTCCAGAGACTAAGTCCCAGTTGTAAAAGACTTGAGTAGTGCAGCGGAAGTTGAGTAGTTGAACCCTTGTACTGGTATATGAGAACAAGTGATTGATTAAAAGAAACAAGCATACAGCAATATATAGAAAGGAGGAAAGTAAAGCAGTTGTAGAATACAGTTAAAGGATCGGTTTCTCGAGTCGCACAGCGACTTGATTGACGGTTCTGTTACCATCCTTGCAGTTGTAACGGTCATTCGCAACCTCCGGTTGCGACTCTTCATGTCCATTCGTGTTCTTTGTTCGCCCCTTCATGTAACCTCCGTTGACTCGCGTACCCGTTATGACTTTCCTCAAGTGTAGTGTTTACACTTTAGAAACGCTTAAGTCGTTGAGATATTTCCAACACTCCCCTTCGTTTCTGGAGTGCTGACGTGTCCAGATTCGGCGACGTTTATCTGCCCGGTCAGTAGCATGCAGTGGTCGAACTTTGCTTTCGCCAGTTTCTTCGTTAGGTAGTCTGCGGGCATTTCTGTTGTAGAGCAGTAACTGAGTTGAAGTCTCCCCTTCGCGATTTCATCTTTGACGAAGAAGTATCGCAGGGCGATGTGCTTGGTTCGGTTGGCGAAGCCGTCCTTGTTCGCGATTTTGATCGCAGATTGGTTGTCGCAGAGGAGTGAGAAGACGGGCAGGGTCACAATCTTTGCTTCCTCGAGCAACTCTCGCAGGTAAAGTCCTTCCTTCGTCGCAGTGCAGAGGGCGATATATTCTGCTTCAGCTGAAGATTGTGCGATTAGTTCCTGTTTGCTCGACCGCCAGGAGATAGTCCCGATAGGTTCCAGTCGGTAGATGTAGCCCGTTCTCGATCGTCGATTTTCCCTGTCTCCCACGTGGTCGGCGTCGACGTATCCAAGTAGTTGTACGGACGATATTGTTGCTTTACTGTAGGTCAGTCCGGTCGTCGGCGTAGAGACGAAGTAGAGTAGTGCCCGATTTAATTCTTCGAGATCTTCTTGTTCCGGCTGCTTCAGGTGCGTCGCCAGCTGGCTTGCGCTGTAGGATAGGTCAGGTTGGCAGGTTACTGTTGCAAATAGTAGGCAGCCGAGCTTCTGCTGATACTCCCGGATTTGCTTCGCGGGGAGTTTTGCGGAGGTGTCGTTGTTGTTCCCATAGCGGTAGGGAGTCGTGACTGTAGTTGGTGTTAGTCCGAACTTCTTTGCGACAACGCCTGCGTACTTTCCAGCGTATAGGTAGAACGCCGAGTTGTCTTCGACGACATTCAGACCCAGATACTGGGTCACTGTGTCGGACACCGTGAGTGTCAAGTCCCCTTTCAGCTCCCCTTCGAACCAGGTGGCGATGTCGGTAGTGGAACCGATGTAGAGCAGGTCGTCAACGTAAACGATGAGTAGGATGAATTCCCTTCCTTTCTGTAGTCGGTACATGCCTTGGTCGTGCGGCAGTTGTAGGAATCCGATTCCGACGAGGCGACCGTGAAGGTGCTGCTGCCAAAGCCATGGGGCTTGCTTGATCCCGTAAAGGGATTTTGTCAGCTGGCATACTTTTGTGGGGTCGTCGATGAATCCGTGGGGCTGCTCGACGAAGATCTCGGCGTCCACAGGTGCGTACAGGAAAGCATTTGCGACGTCGATTTGGCGCAGTGGTAGTTTCTTTGTGGCCGCGACGGCGAGTAGGATGCGCAAAGTGGTGTGACAGGAGACTGGGGATATCACATCAGTTCACTCTTCGTGTAGAATATCACATCACGTGATGCCACGGTATTTTTGTCTTGTATGTCGAGGATTTTCCATGCTTGAAAATGTTTTGCGATGCCGAGGTGTAGTCCCCATCGTGCTCGTTGAGTGAAGCGTCCTGCTCTGGCTGTGTGGGGTCTGTACTGTACCATGCAGCCGAAAACCCGAAGTAATTTTGTGCTGCCCCTTTTTCTTGTCCACAGCAGGTGCGGTGATGCGTTGTTGGGAAGCGATGACGAGGATAGCAGGTTGTGCAGGTGGACTGCATGGGTCATCGCGTCTGGCCACAGTGCGTTGGGCAGTCTCATCCCTAGGAGCAGCTTTCGCATCGTCGTCTGCAAGGTCCGATTCATTCGTTCTGCGACCCCCTGCTGCTGGTGAGCGTAGGGCAGAGACACCAAGCGTCTGATTCCTCTTTCCGCCAAGTAGGTCTTGAAGCGTTGTGACTGGTATTCCAGTGCGCCGTCTGACTGGAAGCTTTTGAGCTTCGTTCCTGATTCTCGTTCAGCGATGGGAAGCCACGTCTTGAAGGCTTCGAAGGCTTGGTCTCTCTTCTTGAGGCTGTAGTGCCAGACATATCTTGTTGCTGCATCGATGAACGTTATGACATAGTTGAAGTCGGCTTCAGTGTCGTCTCGAGGCATGTTTAAGATGTCGCTGTAAATTTTTTCCATTGGTGCGTATGCAGGTGCGCTTGGATTGTGATGTGACGAAAAAGGTTGATGTCGAAGTTCTTGTCCGCTTGTTGTAAGGAGAGTGTTTCGTTCTAACACTTCGGCTTGGATGGTTTGTAGTACCGTGCTATTTGCAGGATGCCCAAGGCGTTGGTGCCAGATGTCGTCGGAGGCGCGATGACCGGGCGAGCGTTGGTATATGTCGGTGTTGGAGAAGAACGCGACGACCGTGGCGGGACTTCGGCAGACTTCTCGTGTGATGGGCATAAGTTGATCTGCTTCGGTTGGTGGTCCTCGGATCGTTGGTGGTGGTACTCGGCTGGGTCCTGCTGCTGCTGCTGCTGCTGCAGGTGATGGTTGGGAAGGGACGCTTGCTGGTACTTGTCTTTCTTGTCTGATGACTGCTAACGCTCGTGTTCTCTCTGCTGCAGCTATGGTGTTGGAGTACCAGAATCCGTCGGGGTCAAGATCCGGTGGGTGCGTCCAGGCTGCGAACGACACGATGCCATTGCTGTCGGCAGTACCGCGGTCGGGGACGAAGTCCAACACGAAGACGCCGGACTTCAGGAGAGCTCGACCGATGAAGAGACCGCCCTTCCCGTGGTAAAGACGAAATTCGTTGGAGTCCGAATCGCACTCCAGGTGAATCCCTTTTGCCATTAGCTGGCTGACGCTGAGCAGGTTGTATCCCAGATTGTCGACGATGAGAACTTTGTTGAGTTGTAGTATAACGTTTGTTTCCATGGACTGTAACTGAACCACTCCTTGTCTGTTTGTTTTCAGGTTCTCGTTGTTGGCGACGGTGATGATGACATCGCGGTTGAGGCGTCGCTCTCGCTGCACGAAGCGCCCGGAGGAGCACATGTGTTGACCGCAGCAGCTATCCAAGAACCAGGTGTTTCGTCCGGTGGGTTCGGCGTTGGCGACTACAGCGTATGTCGGGTTGACCTGAAGTCCTTGTGAGCGCGGCGGCGGCAGTTCTTCTTCGTCTGGAGCGTAAATGGGTGGTGATCCGGGTGTGCAGGTGTCGATGTGTATCATGCAGTTGATGATGTTCGGTGTACTTTGCCCAGATGTGGAGGAGCACCTCGGCGGGCTTTCTTGAGTGGAAGCGACTTGTGGGTCTACTGGACGATAAGCTCGGGGACGTGTGCAGTTGGCTTTGGAGTGTCCGGATGTTTGGCAGTTGTGGCAAAACGGCGGCACAATGGTGAGTCCTCTGTTGTCGCGTTGCTCTTGCTTCCCGCGTCGATTGTAGTTGTTGTCGTTCCTTCGTTGAGTGTAGAAGACTAACGGTTGCTGCTTTCTCGGTTGTCTTTCTTCAAACAGGTCCATCTCCTGGTGTTCAGCGTAAAGCTCGGCGCAGAGGTGCATCTCCGAGATTCGTCCGTGGGCGCGAAGGAGCGAGCGGGTGGTTCTCCATTCTGGCCCGAGCCCAGCGAGGACAAGCGTCACGAAGCTTTCTTAAGTGATTGTTCCTCCGCAACGAAGCAGGCGGTCGCGGAGTGTCTGGCATCGACTCATATACTGCATCGCCTTTTCTCCGGTCTTCATCTGTATTGTTGTCAGTTGCTGCATGAGTCTGCTTTGTGTCACGCTGTCGTTTGCTTGATAGAGACACTTGAGGTGATGCCATGCGAGTTCCGCAGAGTTTCCATAGCTTCGATACGTTCTGATGCTTTGCTGCACTTATGGTGACAGGTTTCGTAGGAGGACAGTGTACGCCAGCAGCGACTGATACGTAAAGATTTCTTGGTCTTTCGAAGTGCCGTTGCTTGGGAATGGCAGGGACCCGTTGAAGTATCCCAAGAGATGCGCAGCCTCCATCAGCAGCTCGAACTCAAAGCTCCAGGTAAAGAAGTCGTGTCCGTTGAATGGTGAGGATGTCTGCAGTTTGATCACATGCGAAAACTGTGTCTGGAGACTTAAGATCTCGTTTGGTATCTGTTGTGATGCAGCTGCTGTTGGTTGGGCACGGGGCGGCATGAACTCGAACGTCCCTGGTGAAGAGTGATAAGGCGCAAAGGTAGGCGCTTGATTGTGTCGCCCGAACGATGAGTTGTCGAGGCTCATCGGCGCTAATCCCGTGTTTCCTCCGTTGCTCTGTGTTGAATGCGCAGGTGTCCTTGTCTGCTGCTGCTGGTCGAAGTGCGACATGAAGCTGAAGAACCTTTCCATAAGGTTCGGATCCACGCTTGAAGAGGGTGATGGGGTCACCATTTCTGGTGCTCTTCCTGTTGTTTCTTGAGCAGCGCCGGTCTCGGTTTGCAGTCCTGAAGTGTGCAATCCAGAGTTGCCGGGTTGAGTGTCTTGGGCGATGGGTGAGCCCGTGGAGATTTTCTTGCCCTTGCTGTCCATGACTTGTAATCAATGAAGTCGTTGAATTGCAGATTGTAGATAGAGTGTAGTTGCTGGGAGTTTGGTCTCTGACCAGCTCTCATACCATGTTGGGCTAATAAATGCCCTTGGGATCTTTCCAGAGATGAAGTCCTAGTTGTAAAAGACTTGAGTAGCGCAGCGGAAGTTGAGTAGTTGAACCCTTGTACTGGTATATGAGAACAAGTGATTGATTAAAAGAAACAAGCATACAGCAATATATAGAAAGCAGTTGTAGAATACAGTTAAAGGATCGGTTTCTCGAGTCGCACAGCGACTCGATTGACGGTTCTGTTACCATCCTTGCAGCTGTAACGGTCAGTCGCAACCTCCGGTTGCGACTCTTCGTGTCCATTCGTGTTCTTTGTCCGCCCCTTCGTGTAACCTCCGTTGACTCGCGTACCCGTTATGACTTTCCTCAAATGTAATGTTTACACTTCAGAAACGCTTAAGTCTATGAGATATTTCTAACCATATTAAAGTAAGAACTGAATAATGATTAACTAGAAGGAGAAACCTAGAACAAATACTAGTTGGTTGCACTCGCTAGAAGCATACCCCAGTCTAGCCTACAACTTCTACATAGCTAATATGTATAAGTTGACAGGTTGCCCATACTGGAACGTTCAGGTGACAAACCTGGGCTGGGGCGATCATGCCACAGCAAAAACACAACGCACATTGCCAGCAAGAGTACGCTCGGGGAGGGAGCTAAGCGCTTCTTGAGGGAGAAGTGGTGCTGTGCTGTGCTGCGCTGCGCTGTGCTGCATGCATGCTGTGTCTTCTTCTGAAGCCACCTACTAGCCTAGCCGCCTGGTAGCCACGTACGTGGCCAGGCAATTCAGCCCAGTCAAAATTGGGTGGTGGGGGAAAGAGGTGGAGTGGAAAACTCGTCAGATCAGATCAACACCCGACACACGCGTGTGCGATAGGCTGTGTTAGGCTTTACATTCCTCTGCTCTGGCCTGCTGCTGCTGCTGCTGCTGCTGTTGCTCTGTCAACCAGTCATAGAGCAGGGCCTGCTGCAGAACAGGGTACCGCAGCCATCTCTTTAGAGACGATCCAAAAGGATGCTGTGTTGAAGACTGAAGAGAAGCCAATGATCCTGCTACTGGGGGAAGCTTGATGGAAGAGGGGGGCGTAGGTGCTGGCTACTCGAGGGTCAGGGACTGTACCGGGGAGGGCGGAGGGGCTGTTAGAGCGGAACCTGGAAGGATCTCTACAAGGAAAGCTAGGACAGCTGTACAAGGAAAGCTATTTATCTCTCTGTCCCTCACTCCCCCTTTTCGGTCTCTATCTCTGTACCTCTGTCTCTCTGTCTCTTGCGCGCTCTCATCTTTCCTACCCTATCTTGTGACCCTCTCCTCTGCTGCTCCCATCTGCTGCCACGTCTTTATCGTGCCCAAAAGCAGCGGGTTCCTACCGGTAGGAGCCTCCTTGGAGGATATATAGCTCGCTGTCAGAAGGCCAGATCAGCCAGGTGGGTGCGTGTGGGGTTCCTTGAGCAGAACGGAGAGAGGGTGGTGTCAGCAGAGGTAGATGGTGATGTCAGCAAGGGAGAAGGTGATGTCAGCAAGGGAGATGGTGATGTCAGCAAGGGAGATGGTGATGTCAGCAAGGGAGATGGTGAAGTCAGCAAGGGAGATGGTGATGTCAGCAAGGGAGATGGTGATGTCAGCAAGGGAGATGGTGATGTCAGCAAGGGAGATGGTGATGTCAGCAAGGGAGATGGTGATGTCAGCAGAGGAGATGGTGACATCAGCAATGATAGAAGGTGGCATTAGTGAGGGTGAGTAGAGAGCGAGCGAGGTTTCTCTGGGATGGGAAATCCCATGAAATCTGGTGAGGCCCCAACCGCAGAGCGTGGATGCAATGTTAGGAGTGGGTGTGGTTATCAGGTGTGGGGGTCAGGTGTGGGGGTCAGGTGGAGGTCGAAGGGTGTGCGTGCCTCCCAACTTCAGACGGTGGGGAGGTGCGGATCCACGGGTTGAATAAGACACTGCAGATGTGTGAGGTCCGGAGGGGGGGTGAAGTGGGGAGGTTAGGCGGGGGGAGGTCCGGTGGGGGAAGGTCCGGTGGGGGAAGGTCCGATGGGGGAAGGCCCGGGCGGAGGATAAGAGGTGACTGCCTGATATGCAAGGTATGGCTGTGTGTTGAAATGTGTGCTGTTGACCAGCTCTCAATGTCTCATCTCATCTCCTGATCGACCCACCTGCGATGACATAGGGGCATTCAACAGGGAGGACAAGCAAGGGCGTGTAAGAGAAAGGCTACAGCTGTACTGCTGCGAGAGAGGTCGAGCGAGGTAACAAGGGGGAAGGCCGAAGGGAGGGCGGAAGGGGGGGCGGAAGGGAGGGTGGGTGGAAGGGAGCGAGAGGGGGGCATGGAAGGGGAGAGCAGCGCATACCGTTGGCAGCACTGGAACTCGCGACGGAGCGCCAGATGGACGCAGCACTGCGCTCCATCACCTCCCTGGCCTCGTCGGCAGACTGGAGGGCAGCGCGGAAAGGAGGGTGAGTGGGGGGACGAACGGGAGGAGTGGAAGATGAGTGGTGGGGTGGGAGAAGACGCACTGCGCTCCTTCACCTCCCTCGCCTCGTCGGTAGACTGGCGACAGCAGGAGGGGAGATGGGAAAGGAGGGTGGGTGGGGGGAGGCACGGGGAGGAGTGGAAGGTGAGTGGTGGAGTGGGAGAAGACGCACTGCACTCCTTCACCTCCATCGCCTCGTCGGCGGACGGGCGACCATTAAAAGGGAGGCGAGAGAAAGGAGAGGTTGGACTAAGTGGGGGATGAGCCGGGGGGGGGGGGGGGGGGGGGGGTGGAGGGGGGGGCGGGGGGGGCTGACATGGGGAGGGGTGGAATATGAGTGGTGGGTTGGGAGCAGATGCACTGCGCTCAATGGCCTCCCTCACCTGGTCCGCTGACAGTTGACAGCAGGAGAGGAGAAGAGGGGAAGGAGGAGGATGGCGACAAGTGGAGGGGGGAGGGGAGAGGCATGGCGAGGCGAGGAGGGTGGGTTGGGAAAAAGACACATGTAGACACACACATGTGGAGACACACAAGTAGACATGCACAAGTAGACATGCACACATGCAGACATGAGCAGCCACACTGGCGTGTAGCCATGTTGACATTGCTTCTTACCCCGCATTGCTGCAGCAGCTGCTGTCTCTTGGGTAGCGCCCAGCCCCACAGCAGCGATGCCACGTTCACAGCCCGCGACATCTGCCGGCTGTCCATGCGCCCTGATGCAGGGGGAACGGAGGAGGGGAGGGGGGGAAGGGGAGGAGAGGTCAGAATGGAGGGATGGGGGGGATTGGTGCATCAGAAAAAGCACAGACGCATCACACCCTGTGACATCTGCCTCTTGCCCATGCACTCGGATGCATGGGATGGGGGAGAGCAGGGGAAGAGCAGGAGGGAGCGCAGAGGAGTGTGAACTTCCTCACTCGTACCAATCATCCAGCAAGCGTGCTAAGCTCTGCCAGTGTCATCAGTCGCACAACCAGAGACATCAATCCCATTAGCCCCCTTCCCCCCCCCCCCACCCAAGCGTGCATAGCAGCAATGTTGCGAGCAGGCAGAGAGAGAGAGCAGCCTTGACACTTGTTCCCAATTAGCCTGAATCCCACCAGCTCACAACTATACTCACACTGCTCCGCCAGAGCAAGCAGCTGTGCCACGAGCATGGGCAGGCGCATCCACCCGCCCTCGCGGCCATTTCTTCGCTCCCTGCGCGTGCGTGGAGTGGCAGGCTGGCAGCAACGCGAACCAAGAGAAAGGCAAGGCACAGCACGAGCAGGCGGCACTCTTCCCCTCATCCTTCTGCTCAACTTCCCCCACCCCACCAGCCAATCCAACTCACATTGCTCCGCTAGCATCAGCAGCTGCGCCACAAGCACAGGCGTGTGCCCGCCACGTCCAGCAGTTTTCCCGCGCCCAGCACAGAATCCGTTTTTGAGGCGCCTCAAAATTTCCCCGCGCCCAGCAGAGAATGACTTTTGAGTCGACTCAAAAGTCACTGTGCCCAGCAGAGAACCCGACCAACTCACATTGCTCCGCTAAGGTAAGTAGTTGCGCCACAAGCACAGGCGCGTCCACGCCAGGCCATTTCCCCGCATCCCCCTGCGCGTGCGTGGCAGCGATGCGAGCGGAGAGCGAGAGCACGAGCGACACGCGCTCCTCGTCGAGGGGGTAGATGACTTCCAGCAGCGCCGCTGCGGGGTCGTCCTGCGGCAGATGCTTGCAAAGCCCCCTTGCTCCCCAGTCAAACACCGCCAGCAACAGAGCGTCGGACGACTCCCCGTTCTCGTCTATGCCCTGGAATGTGCCGGGGTAGGAGGAGCAGGGGATGCGGGGGGAAAAGAAGACAGCAGTTTACAGGCGATGATACACCTTACGGATTGCACTTTTCCATAAGGCTACAAGGCCACAAGGCCACAAGGCCACAAGGACCTACCTTGTACGTGTGCATGACTGATTTGACATGCAGCACCGGCAGCCTCTTCCTGTCAATAACACCCTTAATTCGACCTTACTGCCCAAGATCCCCCGTACCTTGTACGTGTGCATGACTGACTTGACTTGCATTGACTCCAGCAACACCGGCAGCCTCTTCCTCTCGCCTTCCACCAGCCGGCCCACGCGCAGCCACACGCCCCATCCCAGAGCCGCCTGCGGTGCTACCATCTCCTCAATCACCTCTATGGCCTTCTCCTCCCCCTGCTCCATAGGCACTAGCCCCCCTGACAGCATGCTTGACAGGCCGCGACCCAGCCACCGATTCAGAGTCACCTGAGCCAGCAACTCCTGCTCTAGTGCTTCCAGGGCTGCTCTCCCCCTCCTCCATCCCCCCCTCCTCCTGCTCCTGCTGCGCCTCCCCTTGCTCCTCCCCCTGCTCCCCCTCCCCCTGCTCCCCCCCCTGCTCCTCCCGCACCCCCCGCTCGCATCCCCACAGCAGCAGCTCTCAGGTTCATTCTCAGAAAGTTGAGCGTGACTTCGTACGCCCATGGGTGGTGCCGTCTCGTGGCCTTGCCACGCAACAGAGCATCGGCAAACATCCCGATATAAACCGACGCGGGGGGCGGCGACGGCGGCTGCGGCAAGAGAGCCACATCCACCCCTGCTGCTGTCGCAACCGCTGCAGTAACCGCGGTAACAGTCGCAGTGGCAGCCGTAGCGGGCGGCGCCAGAGCAGCCGATTTCACTGTCGTGGCCAGACGAGCAAACCGAGCACTGAAAGTCTCCGTCCCCCCGCTGGCAAACACCATACGGAGCACCTGCTTAAAATGCGCCACGGTCAGTCGACCGGATGACACCGCCCGTAAGCCCAAGTGAAAGGCGGGCTCGTGTAAGCTCATGCGAGTGAGATGTGCGGCCAAGGCTAGTAGATCCGCTGGATGCAAGTGCCTGAGCTCTCTTGCTTCCGCTGAGAGGTTCGACGCCAGGAGACCCGGGCCGAGGTCGAAGGAGTAGTACAGGCGGTCAATCTCCTGGCATCGCTCGGCGAGGTTGCTGTGCTTGGCTCGGGCTATGCCTTCGGCTAGAGTGGTTTCGGCAAGGGTGGAGAGGGGGGGCGGGGACCAGATGGGAGGGAGGCCGCTGCTGCTGCTATCCTCCTCCTCATCCTCGTCGTCCTCCTCCTCCTCATCTTCCTCCTCCTCCTCCTCGTCTTCCTCCTCACTGTCAGTGTCGTCATCATCATCATCATCATCATTGGAATTGCTCCCTTTCTCGTCATGGTCGTCCTTCCTGCTGCTGCTGGTCGTGCCATCAGCATTGTTATCACCGTTTGTGCCACCACTAGCAGCAGCAGCAGCAGCAGCAGCAGCACCAATAGCCCTGCTGCTGCCCCTCGCACCACCAAACCCTCCCCCTACTCCATCACTCCCACCCATCCCTCGCTTCCCCCTCTTCTTCCCCTTCTTCTTCCCCTTCTTCACCTGTACCCCTCCTGCCCCACCCATCCCTGCATATCCCACTCCTCTCCCCATCCCCGTCCCTGCCGCAGCAGCCACCGCCGCAGCAGCCACCGCCGCAGCAGCAGCAGCTTTCTTGGCGCCAGCAGCACCCCTAACAGCCAGTGGGCCGGCCCGATCAAAGCAGCCAGTAAGCACGGCTCTCAGGCACCGGCTAACAAACATGCGGCATGCAGAGAGATGGGGGGACGGCAGGAGATCCAGCCATGCGGGGAGGCCAGGGACAGTGGGGGGAGGAGCGGGGCGCGTGGAGGGAGCTGGCATAGGAGAAGCAGGGGGGGCAGCAGCAGTGCCGCTGTTGCTCCCAGTAGGGGAGGTGGGAGCAGAGTACGAAGCAGCACCAGCCGCACCAGCCGCACCACCAGCACCTGCAGCAGGATTCGGCATGTGGAATTGCTCTGGGTTGTGGCGTGGGGTAGCGATGGGGGTAGAAGGAGCGAGCAGGCGAAACCCACCAGCAGTAGCCGGCCGCTGCTGCTGCTGCTGGCCCCAAAATGAGGCGACAGGGGAGGCAGGAATAGGGGACAGTGGGGCAGGGGGGGGAGCGTTACGAGAGGGAGAGCAAGCAGCAGTTGAGGGGCGAGGCATGGAGGAGGAGGATAAGGAGGAAGAAACAGAAGAAGTGTCTTTCCAAGACGTTGCGTCTTTCCAAGGGGGCCACACTGATGAGTGCGTGGGGGACGTGGGGGTGCTCACTCCTGGGCTACTCACGCTGCTACCTGCTCCTGCTCCTGCTACTGCTCCTGTTGCACTGGCTGCTTTTGCAAACCCAGGAGCTAGCCGTCTGAAGCTGAAAAATGACGTGGGGGTTTCAGGAGCAGGAGCAGGGGCAGGAGCAGGGGCAGGGGGAGGAAGAGGGGCAGGGGCGGGGGAGAGAGCTATAGGGGACGGAGGAGCAGCAGCAGGAGTGGGAGGGAGCATGGGGGTGTTGGGCCGCAGAGTAGGAGGGGGGGATGAGCCTCCTGCTGCTGCTGCTGCAGCTGCCACACCTGCGGAAACACCCGCAGCAGCAGCAGCAACCATGCCAGCAGCAGCAGCAGCGAGCGACGTCGCCGAAGCAGATCTCACAACATACGGCCCAGCCGTCGCAGGCCGGGACGCCAAACCGACAGCATCGGCAGAAATACTCTTGGGCACCCCTGCTACCCTCGCCGCTGCCGCTTCTGCTGCTGCAGCCGCTGCCGACGCCGCAGCCGCAGCAGCCGCGGAAGCAGACTCCAGAAACGCCAGGCGGTCGAGAAGATGGAGAAGGCACATGGCAGCAGTGGACGGCTGCCATGAGGCTATAGAGGCCGCGAGGCCCACAAACAGAAGCACCTCATCCTGGTGGCAAGTAGCCGCTTGCAAATGGCCCCCTGCCAGCGCCTCAGTCGCCAGCCTCAGCTGGAGAGAGCCCTGCGGTCCCCACCTAGAGCCGGGGTACTTGGGAGACGGGAGAGAGGACGCCGAAGGGGAGGCAAACCCGCCGGTTGTAGTCCCCCCTCTTCCTGCTCCTCCTCCAACGATCCCTTTCCCTGGTGACCCTGCCGCTGCTGCTGCTGCTGCTGCTGCTGCCACAGCGGCTGCTGTAGGGGAGAGGTCAGCGAAAGAAGAAGCGGCTCCAGGGCTGGAAATGGAAAGGGGGGGCCGACGGGGGTTGCTTTGGAGCCTTAAGCTCCTACTAAACCCTACTTCTCCCGCTTCCCCCTCCTCCTCTTCCTCTTCCCCCTCCTCTCCCTCCTCTACCACCTCCTCTATCCCCGTCCTCTCCTCCTCCACTCTCATTCCCTCAATCTCCGCAGCCCAGTCCGGCCGATCCTCTCCCCACTGCTGCCAGTACCTTAGCCAGACCGCCAGTCCCGTGGGGAGAACCTTCTCAGCGTGCCCCTTGGAGAGCTTCTCAGCCTCAGACGCCGTGCTGTGAAACTTGCGCTTCACTCCTTCGAATTCCCGCAGGGCAGATGCTACGGACCAGTCTCTGTTGCGGTGGGGTATTCTAGCCACAGGTACTGCACTCTCTAGCCAGTCAGATGGCTCTGGGAAGCTAGGCTCCTCTGGTTCTCCTGCTTTGGCTTCTCCTGTTCCCTCTCCGCTACCCCTCCCACCCTCTCCTCCTCTCTTGCTGTCTCCTCCCACACCCCCAAACACCAAAGCCTGTGGTTTGGGCCCCCCCTCCTCGTCCTCGTCCTCCGCCCCACTCTCCTCGACCCCATCCCTCCCATCCCCCCCTCCTCCCCCCATCCTCCTCCTCAGCTTCCTTTCTCTCCTCCTCCTCACATCCGCCTTCTCCGCACAACCCACCACTAAGCGCACTACCTCATCCATGTACTTCGCAAAGAGCCAGGACCAATGGCTCCTGCCCTCCTGCGCCTCCGCCCTGGCCTTGGCAATCACGCCGAACTCTCTATAAGCGTACCTGCTAGCGCGTACAGAGCTGCAGGTCTGCCCGATCTCCGGGCGGCGGAGCGTGGATAGGGAGCGCACAAACATCATCTCGTCAGGAAGTGACTCACTGTCGTCCTCTTCCCCGTCTTCCAGCTCCTCCTGCTGCTCACTCTCCTCTCCTCCCTCCTCCTCTTCCTCTTCCTCCTCCTCCTCCCCCACCATCTCCACCCCCCCCTCCTCGTCCCGTAAACCAGCCTGTCCACCCCCCTCTTTGCCCTCCTCCTGTACCCCTCCCCGCACATCCTCCTCTCTTCTCTTCCCCCCCTCCTCTTCCCCACCCATATCAAGCACTTCCCCACTCACCGCACCCACCTCGCCCTCCTCCAGAATCCTCTGGGCCTCCGCCCTCCGTCGCCTCAACTCTTCTAACTCCTCCTCTAACTCCTCGTCCAGTGAAGACCCAAACTCACTGTCCTCCCCATAATCATCCGATCCGAAATCATCCCCTCCTTCCCCTCCTTCCCCTCCTTCCCCTCCTTCCCCTCCTTCCCCTCCTTCCCCTCCCTCCCCTCCCTCCTCCTCTCCCTCCTCAGACTCCCCCTCGTCATCACCATCAGCATCAGCATCATCCCCATCACCACGGTACACTGTCAAAACCTGGCTCTCTGTTCTATACTTCCCCATCACCTCTTCCTCCTCTGCCCGATACCCATCCATACAACCGTACTCCACCCCTTCTTCCTCCTCCTCCTCATCCCCTCCCTCTCCCTCCTTGGCCTCCTCCTCCTCTCCGTTCTCCCCAAGCGGCCATCCCATATCTGCTCTTGCCTGTCGAGTCATCGATACCCCTCTCAACCCGTCCCGTCTCTCCAACTTGAGTCCTGACGCGTCAACACCCCAGACCCCCTTCCCTTCTTCCCTCTTCCCCAATCCCAGTCTCCTCCTTCCGCCCACATCCCCTCTAACCCGCCTGGCATCACCCCTCATCACCTCTTCCCTCTCATCCTCCCACCCCTCTCCTCTCCCCTCCCAGCTCTCTCCTCTCCCCCTCCTACCTCTCTCCGTATAATCCTCCTCGTCCCTCCGTCTCGACCCGCCCACTCCCTTATAACCCCTTGCCATCACATCCCCTCGCTCCCCTCTCTCCTGTGCAAATCTCTCCCTCACTCCGAACGCACCCCCAAGGGTCGACTCATAGTTTTCCTCATAATCCTCCTCGTAAACCTCCTCTCGAGGCTGCTCGCGGTAGCTTCTCCTTCCATACTCACCTGCCCAGGGGGAGGACTCAGGATCACAAGCTACCGAGGCCGCTCGAGTGTGCGCAGCGGGAGGGTGGGGGGGAGAGTACGCAGAATAGGCAGAGCGCGGATAGGGATGGGGATGGGGATGGGGATGCACAGCACGGGAGGACAGGGAGCGGGAGGACGGGAAGTAGGGGGAGGAGGAGCGAACGGTGGGGGGGGACGCATGGAGGGAATTAGCTCGTGCTGAGGTGATAGGAGCAGGCGGAGTGGAGGAATGAGCAGGAGTAGTACTAGTGGTGCTAGTGATGGTGGTGGTGGTAGCAGATGCAGGAAACTGCTTGGCTCCTTTGAAGAGGTCAGTACGATGGTTCGAGACTTGGGGTAATGACAGCCCACCAGCAGCGCCGGCAGCAACACTGGTGCTGCTGCCACTGCCACTGCCACTGCCGCTGCTGCCGCTGCTGCCACTGTTGCTGCTGATGCCGTTGATGGTGCTGCTGCTGCTACTACCACCGCTGCTGCTGCCGACACCAAACCAGCGGGGACCCAGCAAACCCATACCACTGCTTGCATCCGCCCCCCCACCTGATGCAGTCTTGCGCATACTCCTTCCACCACTGCTGCTGCCGCGGCCGCTGCTGCTGCCAAACCCGCTCCCATCCACGCCACCTTGGTTCCCTCCTGAAACCCCCTCCCCCCTGTCCTCTTCCCTCCCCTCTCCTCCTTCCTCTCCCTCTCCCTCCCTCTCTCCTATAGACCCCAGGCGCCTGTGACTAGCAGCAGAAGATGGACGCACAGGGGGTGGCAAGAGCTGGGGGGACGAGAATAAGGCAGGGTGGGAGGGGGGCAATGCGGCAGCAGAGGCAGAAGGAGAGTCGTCAAGAGAAAGCAAAGAGGAAGAAGGAGACAGCCCGCCGCCACTGCTGCCCCTGCTCCCCTGCCGCACATGCCTGCTCCACACGCCTGCTTCCGCTGCTCCCCTTGCCACCAACCCTCCAAGCCCACCAGATATCCTCCTAGACAGCCTCCTCACATCGAGCACCTCCTCGCTCCTGCCCTCTCTCGATGCCCCTGCTGGTGCACCTGCCCCTGCTGCCCCTGCTGCCCCTGCTGCCCCTGCCGCTCCCACTCCTAGTGCGGCATCCCCATAACCCCCTTCCCCCACACCGAGCCCACCGCTCCCAGCACCACTCCCAACACCCTCCTTGCCAGTCCCCTCTACCAGAAAAGCAAACTCCGTCCCTGCAGCAGTAGCCAGCAGGTCCAGCCCAAATGCGTCCACACCTCCTCCCTGTCCCATTCCTCCCTCCAACCCTACCCCCCCCGCCCCTCCCACGCTAGACTCTTCGAATGTTACTAAACCTGTATCAGGTAGGAGCTCGTCGATCCAGGAGCGGCTGCGCTCGCGCCTCCTCTCCCTCCTCTCCAGGCTCACCCTGGGCCCCGGGCTCTTAGGCCTCTCCTCGCCCCCTGCTGCTGCTGCTGCTGCTGCAAGCGTCGCAGGTGAAGCTGGTGTTGATGTTGTTGTTGGTGATGCTGCACCTGCTGCTGCTGCTACTGCTACTGCTGCTGCAGCTGTTGCTGTGTCTTCTTTACCTTCGTGAGTTGAGAAACGTTGAGCAGAACCGAGCACGGATAGGCACTGTGACTGCACGTCCGCCTCCATAGATGAGGCACCAGCACCAGCAGCAGCAGCAGCACCACCACCAGCAGCAGCAACTGTACGTACCCCTTGCGTCTGCTGCTCCATTTGCTGCTGCTGCTGCTGCTCCTCCTCCTCCTCCTCCTGCTGCTGCTTTTGCTCCCGCGATTCAAGCCCCTCCTGCTGCTCTCCTCTTTCCTCCCTCCCCTCCCTCCCCTCCCTACCCCCACTCTTGCTGTGGCTGGACGATCGAGCACCGCTCTTATGCTCAACAGACGCACTCCTGCTCATGCCGCTTTCAATCGTCCCACTCCCCTGCTTCTCCTTCACCTTCTCCTTATTCATCTCCCTCTCCCTGCCCTTCTCTCTGCCCCTCTCTCTGTCCTTCTCCTTGTCCCTCTCCCTATCCCTTTCTCTGCTCTTTTCGCCTTCCTTGTGTCGTTTGCCGTCCCTGTCCTTCTCCCTGCCTCTGCTCCTGGAGCTGTGGCTATGTTCCCTCTCAAACATCCCCCTTCCTTCCTTCCCCTCCTTCTCCTTCTCCTTCTCCTTCTCCTTCTCCTTCTCCTTCTCCCTATCCCTTCTCCTCTCCCTCTCCTTTCTCTTCTCCACTTCCCTCTCCTTCCTCCTCTCCCTGTCCTTGTCTCTTTCACCACCTCCCTCCTCTTCCTTCGCGTCCTTATCTCGATCCTTCTCTTCCCTATCCCTACCTCTATCCTCCCCTCTGCTCTTCTCCTTGTTCCGGCTCCTGTCTTTCCCACTGCTCCTACCTTTCTCCTTATCCCTCTCCTCCCCACGCTCTTCCTTCTCTCTATCTCCATCCTTCTCCCTATGCCTATCCTTCTCTTTATGTCTATCCTTCTCCCTATCTCTCTCCTTATCCTTATCTCTGCTCCTATGCCTACTCTTCCCGTCTCCTTTCTCCCGCTCCTTATCCCCCTCCTTGTGCGAATGCCCATGCCTCGATCTCTCCTGCTCCTTCCCGTTCTCTCGCCCATGCCTATGCTGACTATGCGTTGCTGACCCTGCTATACTATTAGCATTGCTCTCCTCCCTCACTATTTGAACACCTGAATATTCACCTGAAATTTCACCTGACCCTTCACCCGCCAACCCAGCTCCCTCTCCCATGCCACCACTACCCTCCTCCCCCCTCCTGCCACTTGCCCCTCTCTCACTCCCCCTCGCACTCCCTCCTCTCTCACTCCCCCTCTCCCTGTCTTTGTGCCGATGGTGCTTCTCCTCCTCCTCCCTTCCCCTCTCCTTCTCCCTGTGCCTGCCCCTCTCACCCTCCTTGCTCCTATCTCTGTCTTTCTCTTTACTGCGCTCCTTGTCCCTCTCCCCATCCCTCTCCTTCTCCTTCGACCTTTCTCTTCCTCCCTCCCTCTCCTTTTCTCGATCCCCATGTCCCTTCCTCTGCTCCTCGTCTCTATCCTTCTCCTTACCCGTATTTGCCTCTCTATCTCCATCCCTTTCCCGTTCCCTGTGCCTGTGCTTGTGCCTGTGCCGATCCTTGTCTCTGCTTCTATCCCCTTCCTTCTCCTTCTCCCTCTCCCTCTCCTTTTCCTTACTTCTCTCACTCCCCTTAGATCTCTCTCTCTCCTTCCCCTTACCCTCATGATCAGCCCCTTCAAAACCCATCCCGTCCTCTCCACCCTCCTCCCCACTCCCCCGTTCTCCTCTCTCCCTTTCTTCCTGCCTCTCCAACCCCTCACCCTCCCCCCTATCGACCAACATCACCGCTGCTGCCATCTCTTGCGCAATATTCAGCCCCCCTCTCCGTTCATGCACCAACGAACCACCCATGCCCTCCACTCTATCTCCCTCCCCGCTCCCTTCCTCCCTCACTCCTTCCTGCCTCCCCCCTTTCCCCACCCTAGGCCAGGTACTATCCAGCTCTGTATCACACAACTCATCCACTCGACTCAACCCATTCCTTTCTCTCTTCCTCTCCTCTCTCTCCACCCCTGCACTCTTATGTCTCTCCATGCTTCTACGTCCCAACCCCTGCCCTTCCCCCTCCCTCTTTCCCTCCCTAGACCCCCTGGAGCTCTCTCTCTGCAATTCTTTCTCTCGTTCTCTCTCCTTCTCCGTCTCCCGCTCTTTCCTTCTCTCCCTGTCCTTCTCTTTCCGTTTCTCCCTGTCCTTCTCCTTGCTCCTCTCCCTATCTCCGTCCTTTTCCTTCTCTCTCTGCATCCCATCACTCCCCTCAGCAGCACTAGTTGAGCTCGACTGCCTGCTTACTCTTCTCTCACCCGGCCTATCACCTCTCTTTTCCCTGTCTTTTCCCTTCTCCCTCTCCCGCTCTCTCTCCTTTTCCCTCTCTCCCTTCTTCTCCCTCTCCTTCTCACTCACCCTCTCATCCCTCACCCTCTCATCCCTCACCCTCCCATCCCTCACCTTCTCCTTTTCCCCCTCACCCTCTCCCTCCCCTATTCCTGCTAACCCTACTACCACCACCCCTTCCTTCTCACTGTCACTTCTTCCAAAGGACCCACTCCTTTCCTTCCCACTCCCTCCCTCTTTCTCACTTCCTCCCTCCTTCCCACTCTTTCTCTCTCTCCCACTCCCTCTCTCTTTCCCACTCCCGCCGTCGTTACCTCTCTCCTTCTCATTCCCTCTCCCCTTCCCACTCCCTCTTTCCTTCTCACTCCCGCTCTCTCTCCCACTCCGTCTCTCCTCCCCACTCCCAAATTTCATTAAACTCCCCCCATAAGTGGTCAGCGTCCTTCTAGCCCGTCTATCTATCCCATCCGTTGCACTCACTCCCCCTCTCTCCTTCTCTTCGCCGTACCTAGTCAGCGTTCGTCCACACTTGGCCAGAGTCCTCTCATGCCCCTCGTATCGAGTAAGTGTTCTATGCACCCTCCTCTCCCCACCACCATCCCTCCCTAACCTTTCCCCCTCCTCTTTCCCCCCAGATTTGTCCCCACTCCCATTCTCCCTCCTCTCCTCGTTCTCCCGTCCCCTCACATCCCTCCTTTCTCGGCTCTCCCCCGTCCCTCTGCTTTCAGCCTTTTCCCTCTTTTCCCTCTCCCTCCTCTCTCTCTTCTCACTCTTTGCCTCGTCAACCTCTATCAACAGAACATCACCGCTCCCAAGCATACTCGGCCCTGACAGATCCTTCCCACCTTGCCCACTTTGCACGAGACTTGCATTAACTGACTTGGCAGGTGCGGTTCGCCCGCTCCTCCCTGCTTTCTCGTTTTCGCTCACTTCCGATTCTCCTTCCATATTATCCTCCCACGCATACTCAGAATCAGCAGCACCACCAGACCCAGCAGCAGCAGCAGCAGCAGTGACTACGCCTCTTGTTCCGGACCCTGTTCGTCGGATCACATGAGTGGCGGCATTAGGAGGGCGGAGAGCAGTCGAGGCAGCCGCAGCAGCAGCAAGGAAGGAAGGACTAGGAGACACAGCATGAGACAGCCCGCTACCTTCCCTCGTAACAACACCCACATTCCAATCCCCGTCCCCTTCTCTCAAAATTCCTCCTCTTCCCCCTCCTCCGCTTCCTCCTCCTCTCTCTCTTCCACCAGCCCCACTCCCTCCGTGACCCAATCGGCTCCCCTGCCCTCTCTCTAACCCTGCCCTCTGATTCCCATCCGAAACGGATCGAGGGCCAAACGCCCCTTCCCCTCCCCCCCCACCTTTCCCGACGCCCATCCCCCCACCTGCCCCCACCGCAGTCCCACTCTCCCTCATCGACCTACTGCCCCTAGACTCCTTCCAGTCACCAGCCCCGCCCACTCCCTTCTCCTCCTCTCCTCCATAACCTTGCCTCTTCCCTTCCTCCGCCCAGCTCTCCTCCTCCCCCTCCCTCTCACTACAGCTCTGTACACTCCCACAGCTGTCCCTGTCCGTCTCCCCTCCTCCACTCCCACCCCCTCCCCCACTAGAACCCGCCATACCCGGTCTCCTTAACGCAGCTAATCTCCAACTCCCTCTCTTGCTCTCCCCCGCAAATCCACCGCCCGCCCCTCTCTCGCCCCTGGCATATGCAGGCGAATCCGGGGAAAAAGGCTTGGAGTTTGGGAGATCCGGTCTGGAGGGTCGTCTAGGGGGCGGTTCAGGGGTGAGTGGGCGATTGGGAGGGGCTCTGGCATGTGTGGGGAGCTGAGGGGGGTGCTTTGGAGGAGTAGGGACGGGCATGTGCCCACTGCCCGTGCTGCTCTGCCTTTGAAAGAAATCGCCCCCGTTTCCCTCCGCTCTGCCCCTCCTCCTCTCCTCCTCCTCCTCCTCCTCCTCCTCTTTCTCCTCTTCCTCCTCCTCCTCTTCCTCCTCGTCCTCCTCGCCCTTCTCCTTCCCCTCCTGTCCGTCCTGTTCATACAGTAACGAATGACCAGTGCCCCCGCCCGACCCATTCCCTCTCCCATGCCCATGCCCCTGCCCATGCCCGTTCCTGTTCCAAGCAACATCAGGCACAGCTTCATCCAACGGCGCCCCTCTCCTCCATGCTCCCCTGCCGTCACTACTCCTCCCCTCTGCTGCTACTACTGCCACCACCCTCCCATCCTCTTCCCCCCTTCCGTCTGCCATCACGCCCAACCCCGCTGCCACTCCCCTTCCTCCTCCTCCTCTCTCCACTACCCCTCTCCTCCCTCGCCTCCTCTCCTCTCCCCCTCCCTCTCCTGCAGACCCATAGGAGCTAAACGAACCAGCAGAAGAGGTCGACGCACCAGAGGGGGGCCGGCGGGAGAAGCTACTGGTCCTTATAACGGGGATGGAGGCAGAGCGAGGGCCAGAGCGGGAGAGATTGGAGTCTGAGTGAGAGAGAGGGGCGTCCGAGTAATCAGAGTGCGAGATCAAAGAGTGTGGGCGGAAGGTGTCAGAGGCTTTATGCAGTTGATCGTCCGATCCTTCTCCCCCTCCTCCTCCTCCTCCTCCTCCCCCTCCGCCTCCACTGGAGGATCTACGGCTTCTCCCTGCACTGCTACCACTGCCCATACGTGTGAGCCCCTGCTGCTGCTGCCGCTGCTGCTGGCCCGGCTTTCCCCTCTTCCCTCCGCCTCCAAAGTCGCTCCCACCCCCCTCGCTCTCTTCACTATACGCTTCCCCTCCCCCACTACTCCCCCCCCCTCCTCTACTTCTGGACCGCGAAAACGCAGCCTGCAAGCTCCCCGCTCCACCAATCCTACCACCATCACCACCGCTGCCACTGTAGCCGCCGCCGCTGCCTGATCCGCCTCCTCCTCCGCCTCCTCCTCCTGCTGCTGTTCTCTCCGCTACTCTCTCCGCTACCCTTTCTGCCGCTGCGCTTCCTCCGCCTACCGCGGACGAGCTGCCATAAAAAAATGAGCCGCTCCGCGAATAAGCGCCCGACGCTCTTCCCCCTGCTGCGCCACTACTCGCCGCCATCCCTCCCCCACTATGCGCCAGCACAGAGAAGGGCAGAGCGGCGGCGTCCGACGCACCAGAGGAAGACGATGCAGCCATTAGAGCCGCGAGCTCCTCGTCCGTTCCTACGGACGATACGGGCGAGCGCAATCCTCCCCCAGCGCCGCCGCCAGCGGCGGAAGCGGAGCGGGTGGGGGAGGGGGCGGCGGAGGCGGAACGGGGCATGCGCTGGCTGGCGGAAGTAGAGCTTTTTGGGAGGTGCATGTTAGTGGAGCGCGGATGGCGGAAAGCGGAGGGGGAGGAGCGGGAGGGGGAGGAAAAAGAGCCTAAGGGCGGAGGCGGAGGCTCGCCCACGCCTGACATAGCCCCTCTCCTGCTCGGCGCGCTTCTTCCCCCTCCGCCACCGATTCCGCCGTCCCGCACTGCGCCGTTCTCCCCCGCCGAGGGCGCGACTTTAAAGTCCAGCGCGTGCGCGGAATGGGGGGGGGCGGACGGGCGGAGAGGCGGAGGGGAACGCTCGTGGACGGCGCCCCCGCTGGAGGTGCGGGTGGCGCTGTAATGGCGGCTCATGGTGGGGCCTGCAGAAGACACGCTGGGCGAGGGAACGATGCGCGGATGAGGGGAGCGGGGGATACGGCGGAAGGAGGGAAGGAGAACACATGGACGCGGGGGAGTGGGGAAGGGTGTAAAATGGAAAGAACAAGGAGTTAAGACGAGCACGAGGAAAATGAAACTGCTGATAACCCTATGGGCATTAGGGTTTGAGAGGAACGAAAAGAGCTATATATATCGGTTTGCGAATTGAACAGTGGAGATTTTTGCGGCTACACGCGAAGCAGGTGTCAGTCTCGAACAAGTACGAGGACGGTGGTAAGACGCGGTGCAATGGGCTCCCAAGGTGGTAAGGTGCGGTGTATTGCGCTCTCAGGGCGGTAAGAAACGGTGCCAAGGGCTCCTAAGGTGGTAAGATGTGGTGCAATGGGCTGTGACCGGATACAGCATAAAAGCTTCGGGGGGGGCACCCGGTGACACGTCGGCAACTAAAACGGAGGCAGAGGGAGATTATTGGCACGTAAATATCTCAATTTCAACCAGAAAATGGCGCAATGAACGAGAGGCCGAACGGAGGCTACTACAAAGGCGCTTACCGCAATTCAAAAGGACACAAATTATGGCGTCATTCTCGTGTACAGGCGGCTCCTACCTAAGTCGAGCCGCTTAAAACGGGAAACCCCAAGCCAGGCGGAAATTCCACCCAAACCACGGCGCTCCGTTAAATGTCGGAGTCATGCTTCGCCAAGATAGCCTCGTTGCGCCCTTCAACATGCGCTCGCGACAACGGGTAAACAAATATTAATAGATATAAATGATCGCGGTACGAGTTCAAAGCTCGCGTCTTTATTTTAAACTGCAAGGGCAGACGACGAATCGGCAACACCAAATTGCGCATCAGCAGTGACGGCGTGACTGTAATTCTGTCGCTAGGTTAGAAAACATGCACAGGAGCGAGACTCTCCACCTAAACTGGCGAAACTAACTCCGTCCGTCGAGTCTCTACGCCTGGATTGACGGAACCCTAGAATTGCTGGGGGAGAAAAGAAAAGCGGAAAAAGAAAGTAAAACAGGAAACTGTTAGCTAGGGAAGTGAACAGGTGGGGGGAAAGGTAGGAGACGGGAAAGGGAAGGGAGGGAAAGGACAGGAATTGCAACCTACAAGCGACACGGCTTTTCCCAGCGGGGAAGGCGGAGATAGTTTTGTTTTGTTTTTTTTTCGTTGGCTACCCGTCGCTTGGCCCGTCCCTGGGGAATGGGGAGAGTTGAACCAATAGCAATCCTTTGGATTGGGTGCTTAAGTTTTGTTTCGTTTGACCGAGAGTTCCGATGCGTAATCAAGCGTTGTACAGTAGCTTCGGGAACTCCTGAACAGACTGTACTGCACTGTATTTCGAACGCGGAAGCGTTTGAATATTGCTGCAAGCTGACGATGGAGAGTGAACTGGCCGGTCTGCGACGATCGCGAGCCGTCAAGTTTGATGGTGGGGAATGCTGGCTGCAGCGGGTAGTTGGAGAGAACAGGCTTTCCAACGACGGACGTGGGTTCGTGATGTATCAGAACAGAACAGCACATTTTTGGCGCAATGTGATAACAGCGGATAAGTGTAGATGGTCCATCTTGTAGAGTATCTGCAGGCTAAAGTACATTGTAAGTAAATATTTCCTTATCGCGGGTTTTAGTTAGTAAGGCGTACACTGCTATAACGGGGTTGCCGCACAACTCTGCCACGAAATTCAAATCGCATTACCCAGATGCGACCTCTTGACGAGCCGCATGCATTTTGCCCGCCTTGTTGTTTCATGCCTAGATCTAGGTGCTTCGCGCCAATTTACGAACCACACGTTGCAGCTCTGCCGAGCCACGACCGTGTACTCTAGGCTAGCTATATCCATGCTCCCTGCTGTTGTGATGTTGTCTCATTGTATTATTTCCTTGTTACTCAGTCCTTCGACACACACTCTTTGTCAACTTATATATGTTAGCTGTGTCCAAGTTATAGGTTAGACTGGGGTATGCATTTTGTGATTACAACCAACTAGTATTTGTTCTAGGTTTCTACTTCTAGTTCATCATTCAGTTCTTACTTTAACATGGTATCACGCGTAGGTTAGGATCCCCCACCTACCGCTTCCGCCCGTACCCTAGCTAGGCCCAGCTGCTTCCCCCTGGGCCCCGTCGCGCCTCCTAGCCCCGTCGCGCCCCTCCTGGGCCCTGCCGCGCCTCCTAGCCCCGTCGCGCCTCCTAGCCCCGTCGCACCCCTCCTGGGCCCCGTCGCGCCTCCTAGCCCCGTCGCGCCACTCCTGGGCCCTGCCGTGCCTCCTAGCCCCGTCGCGCCCCTCCTAGGCCCCGTCGCGCCTCCTAGCCCCGTCGCGCCCCTCCTGGGCCCCGACGCGCCTCCTCGCCCCGTCACGCCCCTCCTAGGCCCCGTCGCGCCCGCTAGGCCCCGTCGCGCCCTGCCTGGCCCCGTCGCGCCCGCTTGGCCCCGTCGCGGCCTGCCTGGCCCCGCCGTGCCTCCCTGGCCCCGCCGCGCCTGCCTGGCCCCGCCGCGCCTCCCTGGCCCCGCCACGCCTGCCAGGCCCCCGCCGCGCCTGCCAGGCCCCCGTCGCGCCTGCCTGGCCCCACCGCGCCTGCCTGGCCCCGCCGCGCCTGCTTGGCCCCGCCGCGCCTGCCAGGCCCCGGCACGCCTGCTTGGCCCCGGCGCGCCTGCCTGGCCCCGCCGCGCCTGCCTGGCCCCGTCGCGCCTCCCTGGCCCCGCCGCGCCTCCCTGGCCCCGTCGCGCCTGCCTGGCCCCGTCGCGCCTGTCTGGCCCCACCGCGCCTGCCTGGCCCCGCCGCGCCTCCCTGGCCCCGCCGCGCCTGCCTGGCCCCGCCACGCCTGCCTGGCCCTGCCGCGCCTGCCTGGCCCCGCCGCGTCTGCCTGACCTCTCCCACTGCTCGCCCGGCCCCTCTTCGTGCCTGCTCGGCCTGCCGTGCCACCTCGGGCTCCGTCTACTCTACTCGCCAGCGCTGGGGTGCCTCACGGCCGCCGTGCTGGAGAGTGCCGCCGCCATGTCCCTGCGTCGCTATGTTCCTGCGGAGCTGTGGAGCCGTGCCGCTGACCCTGCACGATGGCTGACTTCGTGCTCCGATTGGACGCCGAGGGCCATGCAGTTGACTTCGCCGCCTGGCTCTCCGATCTCCGCCGCCACCTTACAGGTCAGCGCCAGGATGGCCACTCTTTGGTTGTCCATGTCGATGGCTTGCTCCCCCGCCCCCCCGCACCTGCTCCCCTCCCTGCTGACCCCTCCTATGATGACCGTGAGACCTTCTCTACTGCTGCGCTTGCCTGTGCGGTCTGGGACTCCCACGATGCATTCGCTCAAGTTGCTATTAGCCACGCCCTCCCTCTGTCCGAGCGCTCGCGTTTTGCCACTGTTGAGACGGCCAAAGCTTACTTAGACGCCGTTATTGTTCGCTATTCCACACCCGCGTCTGCTTCTGCTGGCCGCCTGCTCTTCCCGATGGTGTTCCCAGACCTTGCAGCCTTCCCTACCGTCGCAAAATTTGCCACTCACCTACGTGCCCTAGAGACCCGCTATCGCACTGCCAGCACTGCTGCCCAGCTCACTGCGCTCCCCCCCCCTTTCTGCATGACGCTCTATTTTATCGCCATGCGCCTGCCAGACCGCCTCGCTAGTGCTCGCGATCACTTCCTTAGCCAGCACCCAGATGACCTCACCCTCACCGCCTTTGTCGACACCCTCACCGAGATCGAGACTCGTCAGCGCACTATCGTTCAGTCGAGCGGTGCACCGGCAGTCTCTATCTTTCACGGCTGTGCCCCCTTCGAGTGCACGTTCACTGACGTTTCGACTGCGGTCGCCACGGCGAGCCCTCTCACCGAGACGGCTGCTGCGGTCCACCCGCAGCAGCGCTCGCGCCGCGGCGGCCGTGGTCGTCAGGGAGGTTGGGATGGTGGTGCAGGTGGTGGTGGTGGTCATGACGGTAGTCCGCCTGAGGGGACTACCACCAGTGGGCAGGAGCAGCAGCCCCAGCCGCAGCAGGAGCAGCCCCAGCAGCAGCCGCCGTCCCAGCAGCAGCCGCCGCAGCCCTGGGCCCGTCTCCCGCCTGGTTGGCCCGGCACCTCCAGAGGTAGTGGCCGTGGTGGCGGCCCGCGCAGCCCGGTGACTACCGGCGGTTCCGGTGCTGTCACTTGCCAGTACCAGCTTCAGACCAAGCCTCTTCGCGGCACTCTGTGCCGCCGCCCGCACCCGACCGCCCGCTGTTTCCGCCGCCTCGATGATCTCTTTCGTCGTCGCTTTGGCCCGGCCCCGGACCTCCCCGACTGGCACAGCCTGCTCCGCCAGGGCGTGCGGATCTTTGAGTTAGATATGGATCAGATAGGTGCTGCTTTGCATGCCTTGTATTCTGACGCTTCTAGTGTTGCTGGATCGTATTACCCTGTGTACTCTAGTTTAGGTGTTGCCCCATTGTGTAGCTTAGCCTCCCCTGCTGCGTCAGGCGTAGGACTGCCTCATTTCCCTAGCCTAGTCTCTGCATCGGCTTTGTTCCCGGCCTCAGCCGATGACTCGCTGTCCTTCACCCTCGACTCCGGTGCCTCTGCCTGCTTCTTCCGCGACCATTCCGCGCTCACGCCGCTTGCTACACCTGCTGTTGTCTCTCTCGCTGACCCCCCTGCGGGTCCTGTCGTCGCTCGCAGTTCTACGTCCCTTCCCTGTCCAGCAGTTAGCTCGGGCTCCCTTACAGGTCTCCACGTTCCCTCGTTCTCGAGCAACCTGGTTGGTGTCGGCTGTCTCCAGGACCTCGGCATCACCACCACGTTTCCCGGGCACGAGCGGTTCGCTGGCTGCTCTGAGTCTGTCTTAGGTTTCCTTCTTGCGACGTTCCCCCGGGACCCGGTGTCCGGTCTCTTCACCCTAGACACTGCTTCCCCCCCGGTTGGTGCATCCTCCCAGGTCGCTGCAGCTTGCTCGTGTCGGTCCCTCACTCACCCGTCCATCCTCTTGCACTTCCGCCTAGGTCACCCTGCACTCCCACGTCTGCGTCACATGTCCCAGCACGGTCTTGTCTTAGGTCTCCCTGCGTTGCTCCCTGCCCTTCCTCCCTCGACTGCGCCACCGTGCACGCCTTGCGTCGAGAGCCGGCTCCGCCGCTCTCCTCACTCCTCCTTGTTGCGCCCTGCTACTGCCCCCCTTCAGACCCTGCACCTGGACGTTTGGGGCCCTGCCCCTGTCCCCGGACCGCGAGGTGAGCGCTACTTCCTTGTGCTCGTCGATGACTACACGCACTACACCACGGTGTTTCCCCTGGAGCGGAAGGCCGACGTGCCCGACGTTCTTCTCCCGTGGGTCGTAGCTGCGCGTCTTCACCGCGGTCTCCCCTTGTTGTGTCTCCACTCTGACCATGGCGGCGAGTTCGCCTCTGGTCGGCTTGGACAGTTCTGTCGTGCGGAGGGCATCACCCAGTCGTACACCTTGCCGGACTTGCCGGGTTGCTGAGCGCCACATCGGCTTGGTCATGGAGGTCACCCGTACCTCCATGATTCATGCCGATGCCCCCCATTTTCTGTGGCCGTTCGCTGTTCGCTACGCTGCTCACCAGCTTAACTTGTGGCCACGCTCCCAGCGGCCGCAGGTTTCGCCGACCCTCCTTTGAACCGGGTCCCCCGGTGACGCGTCTGCGTTCCACGTTTGGGACTGCCTTGCTCACGTTCGTGCCTCTGGCACGGACAAGCTCACTGCCCGCACTGTCCCCTGTGTCTTCCTCGGTTTCCCCCTGGACTCGTCTGACTGGCTTTTCTACCACCCGCCGTCCCACCGCTTCCTCCACTCTCGTGACGTCACCTTTGATGAGTCTGTCTCCTTCTACCGCCGCTTCCCTAACCGAGGTCTCCCGGTTGCCCCCCCCCTGTTCCTTGCTCCCTCTCCCCCGGTAGCCCCTGCCCCTCTCCCGTCTCGTCCTGCCCCGTCCGGTGTCTCTCACGTCACCCCCCTCCCGTCGGTTGTCCCCGTTGAGGAGTCTGCTGACTCTGGTGGTACCCCCGGCCTGTCCTTGCCGCATCCCCCTTCCCCGGTGTCTCCGCCTCCACTGTCGTAGTCGCCGACCCCGCCGCAGCCGCCGCCGCCGTCGCCGCCACTGCCGCCGCCGCTCTTGGCCCCTGGGGGTGCTAGCGTTGAGGAGGGTGTTCGTCCTGCGGCTCCTGGGAGTGCCGCTGGTATTGGAGGGGGTTCTCGCTCTGGGGGTGTTGGTTCTAGGGGTGCTGCTTTTGAGTGTTCTGCCGACGGTCGTCGTGCCTCTGCCAGACCGAGGGTTCCGGCCCAGCCGTCGCAGCAGTTGCAGCAGCCGTCGCCGCCGATCTCCGCTCTCCGCCTGCTCGGCTTTTCCTCCCCGGACCGCGCGCCGGTGTCTCCCCCACCGCCTGCTGACCTTGCTGTCTACACTCCTGTGTTCCCGCCGCCGGACTCGTCTCCGGCCCGTCTTCCTCCTCATTCCCCTCCTGTGTCCCCTCTGCTGTCCGCTGACCCTACACCTCCGTCTCACGTTTGGTCTCGCCGTCCCTCCCGTGCTCGTCCCGTCTCTCCTGTCCTGCCCACCCACCCTATGTTGCTCCGTTCCCGCTCGTCTCGTCCTCCCCTCCTCCCGTCCCCTCCTCCCTCGTCCCTTGCTGTTGCACCTCCTCTGTTCTCTGACTACCTCCGTGCCGCTCGTCCCCTTCTCCCTCAGGTCCTTGCCTCTCTTGTTACCGACCCTGCCGTTCCTGTCTCGCGCCTTGACGCGCTTGTCGCTGCTGTCGCTGACTTTGCCTCTACCCGCCGCCTTGACTAGGCCACCGCTCTGGTCTCTGAACCTGCCCGTCCTTCGTCCGTCGGGGGTGCTCCTGCCCTTGGCAGTGACTTTCTAGAGGACAGGAAGTACGAGCTTGCTTTCCTTTCCCAGGCCGCTCCCCATCTCTGCTCCATGCAGTTCCCCCGCATGGGGTGAACGTAGTCAATGGTTGGTGGCTCTTCAAGGTGAAGCGCCCCCCTGGAGAGCCGCCTGTCTTCAAGGCGCGCTACGTGGCCAGAGGTTTCAGTCAGCACGAGGGGGTTGACTTCTTCCAGACCTTCGCCCCGAACCCGAAGATGACCACTCTTCGGGCGCTGCTACACGTTGCAGCACAGCGCGACTACGAGCTTCACTCCCTCGACTTCTCTACTGCCTTTCTTCAGGGCAGCCTACACGAGCAAGTCTACCTGCGCCGACCACAGGGTTTCACTGGTACCTTCCCCTCTGGGACCCAATGGCTTCTCAGGCGCCCGGTCTACGGCCTGCGTCAGGATCCTCGCGAGTGGCATGACACGCTGCGGGCCACGTTAGCAGACCTGCAGTTCTTTCCGTCCTCTGCTGACCCCTCGCTGTTTGTGCGTTCCGGCCAGACTCCGTTCTACATCCTTGTCTACGTAGATGATCTGGTCTTCGCTACTGCTGACAGGGACGCACTGGCCTCTGTGAAGACTGAGCTGCTGAAGAGACACACCTGCACTAACCTTGGAGAGCTGCGTCGCTATCTTGGCCTGCAGATCTCTAGGGACAGAGCAGCACGCACATATCACTCTGACACAGTCACACTTGGTGTGTCAGGTCCTTCAGAGGTTCGGTCTTCAGTTCTCCTCCGCACAGCCCACACCTCTACCTGTAGACCATGGGCTCTCCGCTCCCGTTCCTGAGGAGCCCGTCGAGCCCAGTGGCCCCTACGCAGAGCTGGTGGGTTGCCTCATATACCTGATGACTTGCACTCGCCCAGATCTCGCATACCCTCTCAGCATCCTGGCTCGCTTTGTGGCTTCAGGCAGACACCGACCTCAGCACTGGTCTGCCGCTAAGAGGGTTTTGCGTTATCTTGGTAGTACATCGGGCATGGGGTTAGTGCTAGGAGGACGCAGACCAGTGGTCTTTACTGGGCACACAGACGCTTCTTGGGCAGACGACTCTTAGACGCTCAGGTCGTCGCAGGGCTACTGCTTTAGTCTTGGTCCGGGTGCTATCTCTTGGAGATCCACTCGCTCGTCGTCTGTGGCTCACTCCAGCTGTGAGGCTGAGATCTACGCTGGTGCCATGGCGGCACAGGAGCTCCGCTGGCTGACCTTCTTGCTCACAGACTTAGGTGAGCGGCCTAGCTCTGCCCCGGTCCTGTACGCTGACAACAGGGCCATGATACTCCTGTGTCAGGAGCCTCGGCTTGAGGGCAGAGCGAAGCATATCCAGCCGCGGTACTTCCTCATGCGTGAGCTACAGCAGCGCCGCCAGGCCCGCGTAGTTCACTTGGCTCAGGCGCCAACACAGCTGATATATTTACTAGGGCGCTTGCACCTAAAGATCATCAGCGGCATTGTGTACAGCTTTGTCTAGCCTAGGGGGTGTGTCAACTTATACATGTTAGCTGTGTACAAGTTATAGGTTAGACTGGGGTATGCTTCTTGTGATTACAACCAACTAGTATTTGTTCTAGGTTTCTACTTCTAGTTCATCATTCAGTTCTTACTTTAACACTCTTTGCGCTTCATTACACCTGGCTATCAGAGCCAATGATCCTCAGCCTTGCGCTCTTGTTCCTCTGCAATATCGACACTTAGGAAGGCCGAGACCATGTGCTTACTGCATATCCTTTGTCCTGGTAATATTGGTTGATAATTACCTGCAGCCACACGACTGTGTTCGTAGTGCCAGCGTGCCGAAAGTCGCCCAAAATTTCCGCGAAATGGTGGAGTCGTCGATGTCGAACGCCACGACTTCTGAAGAAAGGGTGGCAACACTTGAGGAAGTCCGTCTTACTCACGATTTGTACCAGCAGGAGTTGGCACGCCTGCGAGCTGAAACGACCCAAGTTGAATCTGAGATATCTGCACTTCGGAGCCGACTGCTTGAGATACGACACGGCACGATCGCACCAACGACAAACCAAGGGCAATAGGAGCAAGTAACCCAGCAATGTTCCGAAATATCTGGCGACAATCAGCGACCACATGCGGCTTAGCCCGAGGGTTCGACGAACAACCCGTCACCGGCTATTGGACGAGTGAAAGTCGGCGAAATGACGAACGCAAATCTGCCGCCCCAAATTGCCTCTCCAACCGGCATGCAAACTGCAAACATCAACATGGCGCCGGGAATTCTCAAGGCGCAGAGGCCACCCACGTTCGACCCGAGCCAGCGTGGCAGTTTGTCCTTCAGCGGGTGGATTTTTCACCTGAACGTTTTTTACGAATGCAACCTCGTCGGCGACAACGCACCAAAAATCCGATACGCCGTGTCGCTCCTACATGGACCGGCAATGGATTGGTGCCAGCAGATAATTCAGTCGCATGAGCCGGAGACGTCGCCGCGTATGATCGGGCGTTTTCGCACGACCAATCATTGGGCATGAAGTTATTGCAAGGTGGACGAGTACAGCACGTGGCAATCGTGGTGCGCGGGAATTTGTTGCCTCTTCGAACACATCAACGCAAGCAGTCAAACGCGCGACCGCCTTCGCACGTGGCGTCAACTCGGATCGGTCCAGGACTACACCAGCACCTTCAAAATTTATGAGATCAGGTCGGCTACATTCACATTGACGAGAAATCCGGCAGATACATCAGGGGGCTTCGACTGGATCTGCGTAGCGAAATATAAATACGAGAAATTACGGATTTAGTGGAGGCGCAGAGGGTTGCGGGGTGGCTGGATTCGTTCTTCAAGCCAAGGGCAGGCTCCTATGACGGAAGTCGCACTCAGGGACCAATCGAGCGTACCACTGTACACGGTTTTACATCTTAGCAGTTACAGCCTTCAAGGGTCGTTGTTTCAGGTGTAACAGGCCGGGACACCATAAAATAGAATGCCCAAAGGAGCGGAAGAAGCGGAATCGAGGGCAGGGGAGTTGCAGCGACCACGAAAACGCCAGTAATTAACGGGCCTACTACTGATGGAACCTACTCGCACGTGACCGATGACCCTCATCGAGTACTGGTACCGATCCACGCAATCGACCAAACTCAGTTGAATGAGGAGGGTGCAGCGACGGATTTCCCATTTATTTAGAGGGTAGGGTTCAAGGGGAAAAACTTAAAATCTTTGTGGATGGGGGAGCCAGCCACAGTCTGATCAACCTCGTTACAGAAAAAAAAACGAAGTTACCCTTATATAGTTGTCTACCGGAGATAGACGCCTGACTAGTCAATGGGACCCCACTAGCAATAAAAGACTGGTCGGAGCTGAATTCAATTTTTCGATGGGGATGCTGGCAACTACATTCGACGGCTTCGACATTGTTGGGACGGAATTGGCTGCGATGTTTCAATCCGAAAGTTGACTGGACGACCGGCAGCAGTTTCGTCAAAATCAACGGCCGAAGTGTGACGTTACCAGAATGGACGAAGGGGATCACAGGGGGAGTGACGCAGGTGATTAGGGTTTAGAGTACCGAATGTGCACCATACCATCACACCATTTGCCGCTATTAGGGTTTAGGGTATCACCATCAGGTGATTAGGGTTTCGGGTTTAGGGTGTGCACAAAAAAAAAAAGGAAAAAAGTTTACCCTTAGATAGGTATCTATCTTGCCACCATACCATCACACCATTTAGGGTTTAGATCCTCACCATTTGCCGCCCCCATACTGTTCACCCCGAAGAAAGACGGCGGGTGCCGAATGTGCACTGACTACAGAGCACTAAATAGGGTAACAATCAAATCGCGTTACCCGATCCCGCGCGGCGACGAAGTGATCGACCAATTTCCCAAAGCTCTTTTCTTCTCGAATATAGATTTACGAGGGGGTTACCATCAAATTCGTGTAGTCGCAGCTGACTGTCACAAGACTGCGTTTCGTGCTAGGTAAGGGAGTTTCGAGTATGTAGTTATGCCCTTCGGTCTGACAAAGCCCCATCGACTTTTCAGATGACCATTAACCGGATCTTCAGTTTCCTCATAAATAAGTGTGTTATAGTCTACCTAGATGATATACTGATCTACAGCAAGACCCGGGAGCAGCAATTAAAGGACCTCGAATCAATTTTCACGCTACTGCAGGAGCATCGGCTGCTCACGAAGGGGTCTAAGTGCGAGTTTTTAAAAGACCGCTTAGAATTTCTGGGACACGTTATTTCCACTAAGGGCGTCGAAGTGGACCCGTGCAAATCGAGACAGTGCAAGCCAAGCTACCGCCTAAGAACCTGGAGGAGATGCAAAGTTTTTTAGGGTTCGTCAACTATGTTCTGAGATTTATCCTGAATATGGCGGGGGTAATTGCACCGTTAACTGACCTGCTGCGGAAAGGGACCAAGTATAAGTGGGGGGAGAAAGAACAGGCTACCTTCTCTGCGCTCAAGACTTTTCTGTGCTCAACCCCTATCCTTCGCATTGACGATCCTCACCGTCCATTCAAAGTGACCACAGATGCCAGCGACATTGCCATCGGAGCAATACTGTTACAGGACTTCGGCGAAGGACTTCAACCAATCGCGTACAAGTCACGAAAGCTGCACTCGCCCGAGCGAAATTATCCTAAACACGTCAAGGAGATGCTCGCGATTGTGCACGCCTTCAAGGTGTGGCGGTGCTACCCGACGGGCGCGGACGTGACAGTATGGACAAACCACCGAAGCCTACAGTACATCCGCGCACAACCACTACTGAACCCATGATAGATTCGGTGGTTGGGTTTCATGGAGTCCAACTTCCACTATACTGTCACCTACAAAAAAGGGGCATCGAATATTGCAGACCCCCTTTCTCGCCCATCCGCCCATCTCAACTCCATCATCCTCGCCCAAACCTCCCCGCATTAACACACCTAAATACCCATGGGTACCAGACGGACAGATCCTTTACATCGGGTGCGTATGAACAACTCGCAACAGCTAAGGGAGTCTATTACATAAAGACATGGACTGACTGCATCTGGGCACCATAGCACTATTTATTACGAGAATTACTATTACAGGAAGCCCATAACAGTTTCGTTTACCGGGGCATTTCGGAGTAGAGAAAACACGCCATTAGTTGACCACATATTATTTATGGCCTGACATGCAAGGGGACATGCAGCGGCATGTCGTTTCGTGCAGAACCAGCCAAACCATGAAATCATCGAAGCAGAAGTCAGCTGGACAGTTGTAGCCGATCCCGCTTCGTCACGGGATTGCTTGCCAAGGACGGCTGTAATGACGCGGTATTTGTCGTTGTTGATAAGCTGACGAAGATGGCCCACTTCGCCGCCTGCAAGAAAAGCATCTCAGCCGAAGAAACATCTCGCCTTTTCATCTCAACTGTCGTCCGCCTCCACGGAATTCCATCCGCCATCATTTTGGATCGTGACACGAAATTCACCAGTAATTTTTTGCGCAGCCTTTGGGAACAGTTTGGCACGCGCTAGCAATTCTCCTCCGCCTACTACCCCGAGACTGACGCACAGACTGAATGGGCAAATCAGACAATGGAGCAGCTGATTCGCGCCACCTGCGGTGACGTGGCCGACTGAGACCAGCAACTGCCACTGATTGAGTTCGCGTATTGCAACGTCCCGTCAGCCACTATATGACAGTCACCATTCTACATGAATTACGGGCAGAACCCTACAGTACCAATCACACCCAACATCGAAAATCCAGTACCTCGAGCCCAACAGCTCGCCGAAATGCCCGGGAGCGAGCAGCCGAAGCCATTAAGCGTGCGAATGTTATTTCTAAGTGCAACGCCGATGTGTATCGACGAGCAGTAACTTACCAGGCTGGAGACTTACAGTAGTACTGCTCGACACCCAAAACCTTCGCAGTGGATCCTAAACCCATCGTCCTAAAACTTTTGCCCTCGCTACTGTGGACCATTTACCATTACCCACATGATATATTCCGACCTACATCGCCAGCACCTGTAAATTACCGCGTCACCGAGTGAATCTGAACATCACCGCTCGCCGAGCCTGCTGTCGAACCTGCAAAGGCTCTCATCCATCAGATCAAGGACCCTCGAAGGGCTCGCCTGATGGAGTTTTTGATACCGTAATCTCCGGCAATAGGACCCTATGTGATTACCGTAATCTCCTGGGTGCACATCAAAACGGGTGGTGATTTTTAAGCCCTATGTTGATTTATTATTACGTAAGGAGCCTGGTTTTCGTACATGTAGAATATGTTTTTTGGTCATTACGGGGGGGGCTATCAGGGAGAACAGTCTCCAGAAGGTCATGCATCAGATTTTGTAGTCGCCGGCTACGAATGCCAACTTCGTCACCGTGCTGGCATGTCGCGAAAGTTCAAGAGCATTTTTTGCTATCTTGGGACTGAACATCATTCGTAGGAATACGCCCTTAGTGAGTACACCCCTAGTTTTGTATCTCTCGACAATTTCCCTTAGCTCATTCATTCTCTCAATAACCTAGCAAATCCTTCGACACACGCTCTTTGTGTCAACTTATACATATGCTGTATGTAGAAGTTATAGGCTAGCCTAGGTGTGTGTTTCTAGTGAGTACAACCCCAACAGGTACATGTTCTAGGTTTCTCACACTAGTCCATTCATTCTCTCTTTCTAACATGGCATCATGAGTAGGTTCGGTTCCTCTCGCCCGCCCACGCTTCCGCCCTAGGCCCTAGCCGCCCTCGTGACCCGTCCCTAGCTGGCCCCCTCCCCCCTGGCCGTTCCGACCGCCCCTAGCCGGCCCCCTGGCCGTCGCGTCCGCCCCTAGCCGGCCCCCTGGCCGTCGCGTCCGCCCCTAGCCGGCCCCCTGGCCGTCGCGCACGCCCTTAGCTGGCCCCCTGGCCGTCGCGTCCGCCCCTAGCCGGCTCCCTGGCCATCGCGTCCGCCCCTAGCCGGACCCCTGGCCATCGCGCCCGCCCCTAGCCGGCCCCCTGGCCGTCATGCCCGCCCCTAGCTGGCCCCCTAGCCGTCAGCGCCCGCTCCTAGCCGCCCCCCTGGCCGTTGCGTCCGCTCCTAGCCAGCCCCTCCTAGCACCCGCCCGGCCCCCTCTACCGCCCGCCCGGCCCCTCCACAGCGCCCGCCCGGCCCCTGCTAGCGCCCGCCCGGCCTGTTGCGCCCGCCCGTCCCACACCGCCCACCCGGCTCCACGCAGCGCCTGCCCGGCCCCGATACACCTGCCCGGCTCCTGCGCCTCGCAGCTCCCAGTGCCTGCCCGGCTCCTGCGGCTCCGTGTCTTCTGCTCGGCACGGTTCCTCGGGTCTCCGGCCTCGTGTCTTCTGCTTGCCAGTGCTGGAGCGTCCTGCAGACGTCCCCCTGGAGCTGTGCTGCTGTGTCCCTGTGCCGCTGTGTCGTGTGGAGCTGTGCCGCTGTGTCCCTGTGTCGCTGACCCTGCACGATGGCTGACTTCGTACTCTGCCTGGACGCTGAGGGCTATGCGGTTGACTTCGCCGCCTGGCTGTCCGATCTCCGCCGTCAACTCACAGGTCAGTGCCAGGATGGGCACTCCTTGGTTCTCCATACTGATGGCTTGATCCCCCGCCCCCCTGCGCCTGCTCCCCTCCCTGCTGACTCCACCTCTGCTGAGCGTGAGGCTTTCTCTGCTGCTGCACTTGCCTGTGCCGTCTGGGACTCTCGCGATACAGTTGCTCAGGTTGCTATTAGTCACGCCCTCCCTGTGTCTGAGCATTCGCGTTTTGCTATAGTTGATACAGCCAAGGCTTACCTAGAAGCTGTTGTTGCTTGCTATTCCACGCCTGCCTCCGCTACTGCAGGCCGCCTGCTCTTCCCTATGCATTTCCCAGACCTTGCTTCCTTCCCTACTGTTGCTGACCTTGCCACTCACCTGCGCGCCCTTGAGTCTCGCTACCGTACTGCTAGCACTGCTGCCCAACTCACTACGCTCCCTCCCCCCTTTTGCATGACCCTCTATTTTATCGCCATGCGCCTGCCTGACCACCTTGCTAGTGCACACGACCACATCCTTAGCCAGCACCCGGATGATCTCATCCTGCCAGCCTTTGTCACTGCCCTGACCGAGATCGAGACTCGCCAGCGCACTATCGCTCAGTCGAACGGTGCGCCGGTAGTCTCTATCTTTCACGGCTCTGCCCCCTCCCAGTGCACGTTTACTGACGTTTCGGCTACGATCACCACTGCGACCCCTCTGACCGTGACTGTAGCTGCGGTACACCCGCAGCAGCGCTCACGCCGCGCCGGTCGTGGCCGCCAGGGAGGGCGTGGTGGTGGAGCTGGTTGTAGTAGTGGTGGTACCGGGGATAGTGGTTCTACTGAGGGGACTGCCTCAGCTAGTCGGGAGCAGCAGCCGTTGCCCCACCAGCAGGAGCAGCTGCAGCAGCCGTCGCAGCAGTCGCAGTCGTCGCAGCAGCTTTCCCAGCCCCAGCCGTGGGCTCGCCTCACCCCGGGTTGGCCCGGCACCTCGGTAGGTGGTGGCCGTGGTGGCGGCCCGCGCAGCTTGGCGTTTACCGGCAGCTCCGTTGGTGTGACCTGCCATTCTAAGGTAGCGTAACATACTCGTGTTCTCTAAGCCATTCTAAGCCATGTGTCCTGCCTAGGCTTGGAATGGCTTGGAGAGCATGAGTTTATAGCACTGGAGTGACCCTCTTCCTCACCAGATCTCAACCCGGATATTTTTCCCCACCAGTCAGGACTACTTCGACTGCTGCACCGCTCAGAGACCTACGTATCCTAGTGTGATTCTAATAGTGCAAGGATGCACTGTCAACCGTGCTATGTTACCCTAAGTTTCGTGGCAGATACGCAATTTTTCGCCACTCTGCACGTAATTTTTACCTACAACGGTGCGATGAAGACGATCCATGATAAGAAGAGACCAATCGACTAATGGCATCTTTGGCAACACCTCAGCATGGCTAGTCTTAGAGATAACATTCAACATGAAATCGTGCACAGTACTCTTGCATACGTTCAAATACTTCGCGATTTTCCTAGTGCTCACCCCCTTATGCAAAAGCGTGGGTCCAGGAAGAGTGCGAGAAGATCCCTGTAAAGGTTTGCACTAACCTCGTAGATAAGAAGCCTAGGAGGGTGTAGGTGGTGATCAAGGCCAAGTGTCGGTTGACTAGGTACTAGTTTTGCTAGTAACTAGTTTGCTGCCTGTCCCCGGTACTGCCTGTCCGGATGTGCTGTTATTAAATGTTGTCATCTTGAAGGACCATGAAATATACTACTCTGGTTTTAGGAGATTTGAGTGAGTGCTCTAACTGCTCCTCTCTACGTGTATGGCCACCATGAATTAAGGCTTAATGTTTATAGCGTACAGCTCGTCAAAATGTAAACATATGCTAAACATGGGGAAAATTGTTTCCGCCACTGTAGGTGCTGCTTTGCATGCCTTGTATGCTGACGCTTCTAGTGTTACTGGAACTTATTACCCTGTGTAATCTAGTTTAGGCATAGCACCCTTGTGTAGCTTAGCCTCCCCTGCTGCGTCAGGCGTAGGACTGCCTAGTTTGCCTAGCCTTGTTTCTGCACCGGCTCCGTTCCCGGCCTTTGCTACTGCCTCGATGTCCTTCACTCTCGACTCCGGTGCTTCTGCCTGTTTCTTCCGCGACCGCTCCACGCTCACGCCGCTTGCTGCGCCTGCTGTTGTCACTCTTGCTGTCCCCTCCGCGGGTCCTGTCGTCGCTCGCAGCTCCACTTCCCTTCCTTGTCCAGCTGTTCCCTTGGGCTCTCTTACAAGCCTCCACGTTCCCTCGTTCTCCAGGAACCTGGTTGGTGTCGGCCGTCTTCAGGACCTCGGCGTCACCAGTACGTTCCCTGGGCACGAGCGGTTCGCTGTGTGTACCGAGGCAATCTCAGGTTCCCCCCTTGCGACGTTCCCCCGGGACCCGGTGTCCGGTCTGTTTACCCTCGACACTGCTTCCCCCCCGGCTGGTGCGTCCTCCCAGGTCGCTGCAGCTTGCTCGTGTCAGTCCCTCACACACCTGTCTCTTTTGTGGCACCACCGCTTAGGTCACCCTGCTCTCCCGCTCCTGCGTCACATGTCTCCGCACGGTCTTGTCTTAGGCCTCCCCGAGTCGCTCCCCGCACTTCCCACCTCGACTGTACCACCGTGCACGCCTTGCGTCGAGGGCTGGCTCAGCCGTGCCCCTCACTCCTTCTCGCTTCGCCCTGCTACTGCTCCCCTTCACACCCTGCACCTGGACGTTTGGGGCCCAGCCCCCATCCCCGGACCGCGCGGTGAGCGCTACTTTCTTGTGCTCCTCGACGACTACACTCGCTACACTACGGTGTCTCCCCTGGAGCAGAAGGCCGACGTGCCCGACGTTCTTCTCCCTTGGTTGTGGCTGCGCGTCTTCACCGCGGTCTCCCTGTGTTGTGTCTCCACTCTGACCGTGGCGGCGAGTTTGCCTCTGGTCGGCTTGGACAATTCTGTCGTGCGGAGGGCATCACCCAGTCGTACACCTTGCCGGACTCGCCACAGTAGAATGGGGTTGCTGAGCGCCGCATCGGCTTGGTCATGGAGATTGCTCGTGCCTTCAATATTCATGCCGATGCCCCCCATTTTCTGTGGCCGTTCGCTGTCCGTTACGCTGCTCACCAGCTTAACCTATGGCCACGCTCCCAGCGGCCGCGGGTTTCGTCGATCTTCCTTTGGACCGGGTCCCCGGGTGACGCGTCTGCGTTCCACGTCTGGGGTTGCCTTGCTCACGTTCGTGCCTCTAGCACGGACAAGCTCACTGCCCGCACTGTCCCCTGTGTCTTCCTCGGTTTCCCCCTGGACTCGTCTGACTGGCTGTTCTACCACCCACAGTCTCACCTCTTCCTTCACTCTCGTGACGTCACCTTTGACGAGTCTGTCTCCTTCTAACGTTGCTTCCCTTACCGAGGTCTCCCGGTTCCGCCCCCCTTGTTCCTTGCTCCCTCTCTCCCGGTAGCCCCTGCTCCCCTCCCGCCTCGTCCTGCCCCGTCTGGTGTCTCCCACGTCACTCCCCGTCGGTTGTCCCCGTTGAGGAGTCTGCTGACTCTGGTGGTCCCCCCGGCGCGTCCTTGCCGCGTCCCCCTTCCCCAGTGTCTCCGCCTCCGCTGTCGCCGCCGCCGCCGCCGCCGCCGTCACAGCCGCCACCGCCTTTGCAGCCGCCGCTGCTGCTCTTGGCCTCTGGGGGTGCTGGCGTTGAGGAGGGTGTTTGTCCTGCGCCCCCTGGCGTGGTTTGTCCCGGCGGGCCTGGTGGTGCCGCCGGTGCTGGAGGGGGTTCTCACTCTGGGGGTGTTGGTTCTGGGGGTGCTGTTGTTGAGTGTTCTCCCAGCAGCCGTCGTGCCCCTACCAGTCCGTGGGTCGAGCGCCAGCCGCCGCAGCCGTCGCCGCCGGTCTCCGCTCTTTGCCTGCTCGGCCTTCCCTCCCCCGACCGCTCGTCGGTGTCTCCCCCACCACCCTTTCACCTTCCTATCTACGGCCCTGTGTTCCCCCCGCCGGACTCGTCTCCGGCCCGTCTTCCTCCTCGTTCCCCTTTTGTGTCCCCTCCGCAGTCTCCTGACCCTATACCTCCGTCCCACGTTTGGTCTCGCCGTCCCTCCCGTGCTCGTCCCGTCTCTCCTGTCCTGCGCTCCCACCCTATGTTGCTCCGTTCCCACTCGTCTCGTCCTCCCCTCCTCCCGTCGCCTCCTCCCTTGTCGCTTGTTGTTGCACCTCCCCCACTGTCTGACTACCTCCGTGCCGTTCGTCCCCTTGTCCCTCGGGTTCTTGCCTCTCTTGTTACAGACCCGTCTGTTCCTGTCTCGCGCCTTGACGCGCTTGTCGCGGCTGTTGCTGACTTCGCCTCTACCCGCCGCCTTGACTACGCTACCGCTCTGGTCTCTGACCCTGCCCGTCCTCTGTTCGTACGGGGTGCACCTGCCCTTGGCAGTGACGTTCTAGAGGACAGGCAGTACGAGCTTGCTTTCCTTTCCGAGGCTGCTCCCCATCTCTGCTCCATGCTCCTATTCCCAGAGGGTGACCCAGACGCCTTCGACATCCCGACCCCTCTCACTTACACTGAGGCCACCTCGGGACCTTGGGCCTCTCAGTGGATAGCTGCCATGGAGGCCGAGCTGCTGAAGAGACACACCTGCACTGACCTTGGAGAGCTGCGTCGTTATCTTGGCCTGCAGATCTCTAGGGACAGAGCAGCACGCACCATCACTCTGACAGAGTCACAGTTGGTGCATCAGGTCCTTCAGAGGTCCGGTCTTCAGTTCTCCTCCGCACAGCTCACACCTCTACCTATAGACCATGGCTCTCCGCTCCCGATCCTGAGGAGCCAGTAGAGCCCAGCGGCCCCTACGCAGAGCTGGTGGGTTGCCTCATGTACCTTATGACTTGCACTCGCCCAGATCTCGCATACCCTCTCAGCATCCTGGCTCGCTTTGTGGCCACTAGCAGACACCGACCACAGCACTGGTAGGCCGCTAAGAGGGTTTTGCGATATCTAGCAAGTACATCGGGCATGGGGTTAGTGCTAGGAGGACGCAGGCCAGTAGTCCTTACTGGGCACACAGACGCTTCTTGGGCAGACAACTCTGAGACACTCAGGTCGTCACAGGGCTGCTGTTTTAGCCTTGGTTCGGGGGCTATCTCTTGGAGATCCACTCGCTCGTCATCTGTTGCTCAGTCCAGCTGTGAGGCTGAGATTTACACCGGTGCCATGGCGGCACAGGAGCTCCGCTGGCTGACCTTCTTGCTCACAGACCTAGGTGAGCTGCCTAGCCCTGCCCCGGTCCTGTACGCTGACAACAGGGCCATGATTCTCCTATGTCAGGAGCCTCGACTTGAGCGTAGAGCAAAGCATATCCAGCTGCGGTACTCCCTCTTGCGCGAGCTACAGCAGCGTCGCCAGGCCCGCGTAGTTCACTTAGCCTCAGGTGCCAACACAGCTGATATCTTTACTAAGGCGCTTGCGCCTAAAGATTATCAGCGGCACTGTGTACAGCTTGGTCTTGTTCCTGTAGCTACTCACCTGTTAGGACCCTGATTGTGTACTCTCTATTATATTCACCTGTCTGACTGGCCTTGTGGCCTTACCTCCAGTGGCTGGACTAGTAGTGCCGTCCGGGCTTGCTTTAGTCTTGCTTGTACTCTTGCTGACTGGTCTCAGGACCCCTACCTCAGTGGTTGGACTAGTAGTGCCACCCTGAGATGTGTGCTTCTTGCTTAGCACCACCCCTTCTCTAGCCTAGGGGGTGTGTCAACTTATACATATGCTGTATGTAGAAGTTATAGGCTAGCCTAGGTGTGTGCTTCTAGTGAGTACAACCCCAACAGGTACATGTTCTAGGTTTCTCACACTAGTCCATTCATTCTCTCTTTCTAACACTTTGCACTTCATTACACACATGAATTAAGCGCATAGATGTTTGGAAGCGCATGTGCCATGCTAAGCTCATTCTGCTAACAGCCTTGCTTGTGGCAACAAGTATGAACAACTCAGGAATTGTTGTGGTGATTATCACACTATTGAAGTGAATCACGTGTTTAGGGTGGCCAGGATCTAGATTTGGTGGAACCAAGAGTAAATAGTTTGCGGAAGACTTTACACCTTGTATTGGAAATGTCCGAAATGACAAGGATGATAATAATGACTACTACAAGCATATTCATAGTCTAGGAAGTTCCCATCGGGACTATTCGCGTGACATGACAAGTGACTGTTTGTGTGACTGAGAGTGAGTGACCCTTCGGGTGACTATACGCGCGAACCTACTGTTCACGCGTTGACTCGCTATTGCTGATGTTATCATGCGCGTCCTTCCATATGAGGTATCGCGCTATGAGTAAAGTCCAAGTATTATATTAGGAATGCATAAACGGTAACTCTATCGAGTAGACTTCAACACTCCCCTTCATTCCTGAGGCTACGTCTCTGGGTAAGTTTCGCCTCGTTTGTATATTCCAACCAGGTTGGAGCAATACTGAAATTTGCCGCGTGTGAGTTTCTTCGTCAGAAAATTAGCTGTCATTTCTTCTGTAGGGCAGTATTTCATGATGACCTTTCCTTTGTCGATTTCGTCCTTGACGAAGAAGTAACGGAGGGCGATGTGTTTTGTCCTGTTGATGAAGACGGGCTTGTTTGCAATCTTGATTGCGCTCAGGTTGTCATAGAGTAACTTGATGTTACGAGTCGATGCAAATTTTCGCCCCTTGAAGTAACTCTTGAAGATAGAGTCCTTCGCGAACTGCAGAGCTTGCTGCGACGAATTCTGCTTCGGCTGACGAAAGTGCAATGACTTCCTGTTTTATTGAGTTCTAGGCCATGACACCACCTGGTTCAAGTTTGAAAATGAACCTTGTATGCGGACGCCTGTTTTCGGGGTCAGCAGCATGAGCCGCATCAACGTATCCAGTCCGTCGGAATTTGCTGCTGTGTTTGTCGTGTAGCTGAGTCCGATTGTAGGAGTAGAAATGAAATATTAAAGGGCTCGATGAAGTTCGGCCATATTCTCCCCTTCAGGTCGGCGAAAGTGCTGTGCGAGCTGACTCGTAATGTAGGCAAGATATGGGCGGCATGTAACATCTGCAAATAGAAGACACCCAAGCTGGTGGTGGTAAAGCTGATTCTCAAAGGCAGTAATTGGGGTAGTATCAGGTGTGTGATCGATCTAAATGTTACGAAATGGAGTGGTGAGGCCGATTGGAGCGATGGCGAACTTTTTCGCAAGTGTTTCAGCATACTTGCTTGCAGAAAGGTAGATGTCATTGGGGCCGCAGTCAAGGTTTAAACCAAGAAATTGGGTGATGTTGGAGGAAATAGTCATTTCAAGAATCGTTTGGATTCTTTCCTCCATGCGCGCCAGAAGACTGTTGCATGAGCCGATGTACAGTAAATTGTCCATGCAGGTGGCTAGAAGAATGTTATGCCCTCGAAATTGGAGTCTATTCATTCCAGGATCGTGGGGCAGTTGCACGAAGTCAAGTGAAATCAACACTTTGTGAAGATGCTACTGCCACGGGCGAGGAGCCTGCTTGATGCCGTAGAGTGATTTAAATATTTTGCAGATGTGGAGTCTGTCGCCGTAAGTGTGAGAGATTTCAATGAAAATTTATGCATCAACGTCAGCGTATTAAAACATTTTTTAATGTCCAGTTGGCAAAGTGGCAGATGGCGGCTGGCAGCAACAGCGAGAAGTAATCGAGCTGAGGTATGGCGCCTAACCGGAGCAAAAGTCTGGTCGTAGTCGATGCCATGGGTTTGTTCGAAACCTCGAATGACCCATCTCCCCTTGAATCTTTCTGGTTCACCTGCTGCGATTTTCTTTATGCGAAAGACCCACTTGCCCGAAAGTATTTTCTTGCCACGTGTTGCTTTGCGTGGAACGAGTTTCCACGTTTTCCGCTTCTCGAGAGTTGTTACCTCTGCATCCATAGTTGCTCGCCACATGTCAGCATTAGAGCCAGAGAGAGCTTGCTTGAATGTTTTCGGCTCGATCCCGATCGTTGGTTGCTGAAATGTGACAGCAAGTCTGAGGATCTGAAGAGACGATTGGTCACCTCAAGGATGTGATTGACAGACTTCGACGATGTCATCATTGTGACTTTTGAATGGCAGATGGCGGGCACCGTCATGTGATGCTGCGTCGTTTTTCTGTCGGCGTAGGTGCTCCTTATAATTATTGGCAGCCTGTGTCGTGGCAGAACGCAACGGGTCCGAGATTGGAATGAAGAGCGGGGTTTCTGTATTGTTGGCACATGTCGAGGCAATATAGGAATCAAACACTTGTTTGGCTACTGACGTAGACGGCTGCGAGAATGTAGAAGGTCCTGCTGCTGCGCTGTTGGGTGGAGAATATTATTCAGCTGCATCTTCTTTGTCTTGAGGGGTGGCGAAACTCTGTTCGGCACTGTAGCGATCAAGATCCCGCTGCTGGCGTTCCTTGTCCTGTTCAAAGTCATCGAGATGCAGTCTCGGGCATACAAAACCTTCCGGGTTTCGTGATCCAAAAATTTCCAGGAGTTGGAATCCTTGGGTATACCGTGGTGTATTCCCCATCGAGCGCGTTCAGTAAATCTGCCCACAGATGCGCTCAGAGGTCTGTATTGGACCATGCAGCCCCAAACTCGGTGTCGGTGGGGTGTTTTTTCCACATGACGTATGGCGGGCTGAACTGAGAGAGAGCTGTTGAAGACAGGCAATTGTGCAATTTGGCAGCTTGCGCCATCACAAACGGCCAAAAATCTGTTGTCAAGCTGGACTGTTGTCAAGCTGGATTATTGCAAGAGCATGCGCATCTTCTCTTGCAGCGTTCTGTTCATCTGTTCAGCTACTCCATTCTACTGATGAGCGTAAAGCACAGTCTTGCGCCTCAGAATCCCTTTCCACACCAGAAATTCATTGAACTTCTCGCTAGTGTACTCGCCCGCGTAGTCGGTCTGGATCTCTTTCAGCTTGATGCCGCTCTGCCGCTCCTCGATTTCAGCCATAGCTTGAAGGCGTCGAGAGCTTCAAACTTGTGAGAGATATTCTTGTGCCAGGCGTATCGAGTAGCACCGTCGATGAAGCTAATTATATAGCGGTAGTCGTTGCCGCTGATATCATCTGCTTCCTGCTGCATGAAGAGTATGTCACTTAAAACGACGTCCATAGGTGAGTACTTAGTAGCACTCGTAAAGTGCGACGGGAATGGAGCGTGACTTAGGTGAGCTCCGGGGCAGATGGTGCAAGGTGATTGGCAGCTGCTAGGTCGAAGCTCCTGGCTGCTCGTTAAAAGGAGTGTGTCCTTGTCGAAAACCGAGGCTTTAATGGAGTTGTTGAGAGCTTTTTGCGAGGGATAACCTAACCGCTTGTGCTAGATTTCCACTGTATTTTTGTGTCCCTTTGAACGGAGGTACAAGTCGGAATGAAGGAAGATGGCCGACGAAAGATAAATCGTTGGCGCAGGGTTAACGCAGCGGCCAGTGCCGAAAGGCTGGATGAATCCGACTTCTTCTGCAGTTTCAGCGCAAGGTATGCCGAGGTGTCGACGACGCGCCCAAGCATCAGGTACGATTAACTCTTCTTGCCCCATGTATGTTCAAGCTTAATAGGTTTTTATACTGTAGCAAAAGTCGGTTCTTGATTTTCGTAACCCCAGTTTCCATCTCCAGATGCCCATGTACTTTGAACTGTTTCTGCTGCTGTTGATGCTACTTTTGTTGGCTCTACTGCAGGTTCCTCGAGAGAGTTGGTGCGAGAAGGAAAGGGCGTGACGCATAAGACATGGAGACCACGATGGTCTTGGTGTTGGGGATCTGTTTCACAGTGATGATGCCAAGGAGCAAGTGAGACGTTCTTCTCACTATCGCCAGATGCTTTCAGAGGTGATAACCGTAAAACGGAACAGCCGTCTTTAATTTCTACTATGGTGACTAAAGTGTTTTTGTCTTCCTTCTTCTCGCCCAGGTACAACTCCGTGAGCATCGTGCTGGTGGTGCTGACAAAACATATGCCGCTTTCCATCAGCTGCACTTGTGATAGTAAGTTGAAGCCGAGTCCCGTGGCGACGAGAACCTTATTAAGGTGAATTGAATCTTATGTATCTAGTATCACATCTCCAATTCTAGTGTCTTTAATAACTTGATTATTGGCCACGGTGATCTTGAATTTTTCTCCTTTTGGCAGATCTCACTAGTTGAGGAGATAGCGACTTGAAGTCGCCATGTGGTGACCGCAACAAATGTCAAGAAACCAAGTGTTAATATGCTCAGGATACGTCCGCTTGGCGATGTGGGCGAACGGCTGCAAGTTCAAGCGCGAGGAAAGTCATTAGGCTGCTCTAGTTCTTCTTCATTAACGACTGCTGGTTCTGGAGTTTCTGAATGAGGGCGAAGACGTGGAGGAAGGTTGGCTGGTCCTTCTTCCATGTCACTGTCGATGCCTTCATTGTCTCGTCAGCTCCAGTAGTGTGGTCCAATCATGCAATTAATGATTGCTTTGCCTTTTGCAGGTTCAGTTGAAGAAGCTGAAGGCGGCAAGATAGTCTTGACAGGGGCGGCTTCACCCGACTTCTCCCGATTTCCAGCTCTTTAGTTTCTGACACTCTTCAATATATTGACCAGCTCATTTGCAGAACTTTCAGAAGCCCTTTCCTCCTTTTCTTGTCTGCTCCCATTGATTTGATGCACCTCTTGTCTGCTCCCCTTTACATGGTCCATGTGTATAGAAGATTAACCCACTCTTGGCTTTGCCTCCTTTCGCATTGTATAGGTCCAAGTCTTGTTGCTCTGCCATCAGAGTAGCGCGAAGAGAACTTTTTAAGTTGCTCCCTTGGGAACAAAGAAGGGACTTACACTGCCTCCATTTGAGCCAAATTCCAGCCGGAACAATAGCGACGAAGAGCTCATTGCTGAGATTTCCTCCGCACTTGCCAAGCTGTTCCCGAAGGTTTCTGCACCTGTTGATGTAGCTGCTGGCTTTTGGATTGCTGTAAGTTGCATTTGCATTGCTGTAAGTTGACTTAACAGCTTGCTTTGTGAAACGGAATCTTGTGCTTGATACAGCCTTCGCAGGTAATCCCAGGCGTAGAAGGCTGGAGCGAGTGAGGATTTGAAGCACCAAACTCCCAACTGCTCTTCACGTGAGAGATTCCGCACCAGTAGTGTTTAGGCGATAGCGATTACTTGTAATAACGCGCCCATTCTTCGGTCGTTCTTGCCTCTGGATAACGGATTGAACAGTCGAAATATCGCCGGATACCCGAAGATTGCGCGAGGAGTTCGAACTCGAATCCTCGAGTATAGAAGTCGCGGCCATCAAAGCAAGTTGAGTTGTTAAAAAATATGCTTGATTTACGACAGCTTCTACAGCAAATGGTCTTTCTTCTGCCATTTGATGTTGTTGCTGCTGTGGATGTTGTTGTTGCTCTTGTTGAGTAGGTCGCCCATGGAAGGCAAAAGACCTAGCAGATTCATCTCCAGGGGCTGAAGACCGAGCGGCAACAGCAGCTCTTGCATAACAAGAGTTGTCAATGCTCATAGAAGTTGTAGGATGCGCTGAAGCTTGTTGTTGTGGATGAGAAGACTGATTAGCCACCAAGGAAGCGAAGTCAGATCGATCGTCAGTAGAAAGACCAGAAGTAATCGAAATCAGCTTGTATTGGTTCCTGTGACTCCACTAGCTAAAAAATACCATATTGAAGTGAACCACGTGTTTAGGGTGGCCAGGATCTAGAGTTGGTATAACCCCGAGTAAAAAGTCAGCGGAAGACTTCACACCTTTCATTGGAAATGTTCCGAATGACAAGGTTGATAATAATGAGTAATACATCTTAACGTAGAAGTGACTAGAATGAGGTGGTACAAGGGGATATACCCTAAGGGGTTGTACCCTATATGAGCACGCACCTAGCTAGTCTATAACATATACAAATTATAAGTTGACACACCCCCTAGGCTAGACAAGGGGCAGCAACTAGCAAGAGACACGCAGCTCAGGGTGGCACTACTAGTCTAACCTCTGAGCTAAGGGTCCGAAGACCAGTCAGCAAGAGTACCAACTAAACAAGTGTAACCTAGGGCGGCACTACTAGTCCAGCCACTAGAACAAGGGCCACAAGGGAAGTCAAGACAATAGAAGTAGTAGTACACAATCAGGGACCTAGCAAGTGAGAAGCTACAAGAACTAGACCAAGCTGTACACAGTGTCGCTGATGATCTTTAGGCGCAAGTGCCTTCGTAAAGATATCAAATGGGTTGGAACCTGAGGCGAAGCGTACAACGCGGACCTGGTGGCGCTGCTGTAGCTCGTACATGAGGAAGTACCGCAACATGATGTGCTTCGCTCTACCCTCCAGTCGAGGCTCCTGACACAGGAGGATCATGGCCCTGTTGTGAGCATACAGAACCGGGGCAGAGCTAGGCCGCTCGCCTAAGTCTGTAAGCAAGAAAGTCAGCCAGTGGAGCTCTTGTGCCACCATGGCACCAAAATAGATCTCGCCCTCGTAGCTCGACTGGGCAACAGACGACGAGCGGGTGGACCTCCACAAGATGGCGCCTGCACCAAGGCTAAAGCAGTAGCCCTTGGAGGACCTGAGCGTCTCAGCGTCGCCTGCCCACGAAGCGTCTGTGTGCCCTGTAAGGACCCCTGGCTTGCGTCCTCCTAACACTAGCCCCATGCCCGATGTAATTGCTAGATAATGCAAAATCCTCTTGGCGGCCGACTAGTGTTGTGGTCGGTGTCTGCCTGTGGCCACAAAGTGAGCCAGGATGCTGAGAGGGTGTGCGAGATCTGGACGAGTGCAAGTCATCAGGTACATGAGGCAACCCACCAGCCCTGCGTAAGGACCACTATGCTCTACTAACTCCTCAAGGACTGGAGCTAAGAGCCTATGATCTACTGGCAGAGGTGTGGGCTGTGCGGAGGAGAACTGAAGGACCTGGCGCACCAAGTGTGACTATGTAAGAGTGATGGTGCACGCTGCTCTGTCCCTAAAGATTTGTAGGACAACGTAGTGGTGCAGCTCTCCTAGGTCAGTGCGGTGTGTCTCCTTAGCAGCTCAGCCTTCACGAAGGCCACTGTGTCTCTGTCTGCACTAGCAAAGACCAGGTCGTCTATGTAGACTAGGATGTAGTACGGGGTCTGACCAGCACGAACGAAAATTGAAGGGTCTGCAGACGACGGGAAGAACTGCAGGTCAGCTAACGTAGCACGCAGCATATCGTGCCACTCGCGCAGTGCCTGCCGCAGGCCGTAAACTGGGCGCCGGAGGAGCCACTAGGTCCCCCAGGTGAAGGTGCCAGTAAAGGTTGGCAGATGGCGTAGGTAGACTTGAAGAAAAGCTCGTGCAAACTGCCTTGAAGAAAAGCTGTTGAGAAGTCGAGAGAGTGCAGCTTGTAGTCACGATGTACTGCTACATGTAGCAGCGCCCGAAGAGTAGTCATCTTCGAGGTCGGGGCAAGTGTCTGGAAGAAGTCCTCACCCTCACGCTGACTAAAGCCTCTAGCCACGAAGCATGCCTTGAACACAGGCGGCTCTCCAGGAGGGCGCTTCACTTTGAAGAGCCACCGGCCATCGACTACGTTCACCCCAAGGGGGGGAATTGCGTCGACGTAGGTGCTAGTGGATCTCCAAGATGCCATCTCCGCGTCCATGGCAGCTATCCACTGGGAGGCCCAGTGTCCCGAGTTCGCCTCAGCGTAGGTGCGAGGGCTCGGGATGTCGAAGGCGTCTGGGTCCCACTCAGAGACCTGCAACATGGAGCAGAGATGAGGTGCGGCCTCGGACAGGAAAGCTAGCTAAAACTGCCTGTCCTCTAGGAACGTCGGCCTTCCCCTTCAGAGGAAACACCGTGGTGTAGCGCGTGTAGTCGTCGACAAGCACTAGAAAGTAGCGCTCTCGACGCGGCCGAGGGATGGGGGCTGGGCCCTAGACATCCATGTGCAGGATTTGGACTGGCGCGGTGGCAGGGCGAAGCGAGGAGGAGTGAGGAGCACGGCGCAGCCGGCCCCTGACGCAGGGCGTGCACGGCGGCGCAGGCGAGGGAGGGAGGGCATGGAGCGACGTAGGGAGATGTAGGACAAGATCGTGCTGAGACACGTGACACAGACGCAATGTGAGAGTACGACCCCCTTACACCACTTGGCCTTTTCTTATTTCCTTCCTATTTCATTTCTCTTTTTATCCCATCTCATTTGGTTTCCTATTCCCCATTGTCCTTGGGTTTATCCTGCTCTTATAATTATGTCACCGACCAGGCTTGGGATGTACTGGCGCGCTATATCTAGCGTAATCCTGTCGTAATCCCTTAAAGCCAATAGCCTCGCGTGGCTATACGCAGGGTGATTCTATATTCTAGAAGGGTCTATTCCCTTTGGATAGGATAAACCTGGTTACGTGATGTACTCTGGAAGTATAAAAGCACCTTGTACCAATCGATAGTCCAATCTTTCCACGACACATTCGATCCTGTGACACTTGGTAATCAGAGCTTTTCTCACTCGGCCGCGCTCAACAAAGCAGCAGCAGCGGGAAAACATGCCTCAAAAAACCGCCAGGGGCGACGAATTCCGCGCCGATTTTGGTAAGCACCAGCTCCGCGTTTTCTGAATTACCCCCCCCCCCCCCCCCGCGCGTGTTTTGAACAGGATGGCGACCTTCGACAACGCCGAGGTTACCCAGCAGCTCTTCGTGAGCATCGCCGCTCTTCAGGAGGAGATGCGAGCGGACCGCGAAGCGTGGCGAAACAAATTCGAGCGAGTAACTCGACTCGCCGGAGCGCAGTACGACTCGACAACGGCGACGACGCAGCAGTCGCAGCAGTTTCTCGAGGCTCCGAAACCGCGACCACCTGAGCCGTTCGATCCAAGCGAGCGAAACTCCGACGCTCGCAGATGGATCGCCGGGATGGAGATCTACTTCGCAGCCGTCGGATGGAGCTCGCCAGTCTGGGACGGTCAATGCGTATGACTCGTGGTGACGCTGATGCGAGGGCCGGCACTCGAGTGGATTGGCGGCAGCAGCACTTTTATCCACGGTGAAGCCACGTGGCAGCAGTTCCGCGCTGACCTGCTGAAACACTTCGAGCCAATAAATTCCAGTTTACTTGCCCGGGAAAAAATTCATCGTCATCGACAGTTCGGGAGTGTAGCGCAGTACACGCAACAAATGGAAGAATTTTATAACCGAATTCCCGATCTGACCGAAGGGGAAAAAGTACAGTCGTACCTCGCCGGGCTGAAGACCTAGGTCAAACGACAGGTAGCAGCGTCAAACTACGCGAACTACAGTGACGTCGTTTCGGCAGCGGAGCGCTTCGACATGGTCAACGACGGGACACGACGGACGCACGTCGGCAGTACGCGACAGGGCGACCGCTCGGCTCACACCACGTTCGCCGACCCGATGGAAGTCGACAGGTTCGAAGGGTGGCCACCCTTCGAAAAACACCAACTTTACGTGTGATTTTTGTGGGGTGCCGGGTCATCGAATCTTTGACCGCAACAAAATGAAGACCACACGCGCAGAGTATCGGGCATGCAACAGTGGCGGAAAAGGTAAAAAAACGGGAGTCGCCAGTGATTGCGGATCGGGCTGGCGAAAAAGAAAATATCCAGAAGCGGCCGTGGGATTCCGGAAAAATCAGCTTCAACGCAGCTGATTCGACACGAACAGGAGGAAATGATGGGGGAAAATCTCCACCCCACGACCAGTCTTCGCCAGGGAAAATCGCCGAGGAAAAATACGACTCCGCGAAAAAATACTCTGCCGAGACGGGGAAACTCCTTGAAGACCCAAGAAATTATAAGGATTCGTTTAAGTTATCTTATAAAGATGCTTTAATGAAAACTTATGATTTTCGAGGAGCTAGAGCCTTGGAGAAAATTCGGGAAGGACTCCAAAAGAAGCAGACAGTTGTGGAGATTACATTGGTACCGGACAACTTGGGGAAAAAATTAAGGAGTATGGAAAGAAGCCGACCTTTCCACGGAGTCAACGTCCTCTCCCGACACCAGCCCACAACGACTACCCGTTCCCCAGGGAAGACGTTGGTGGAGCAAAAGCAGCTCAAGAGGAAGCTGGGGGTCTACAAGAAGCTGCAAAAACCCCGAAATCCTTCGTCTCCGAATGCATCCAGTTCAGAAACTTCGGCATCAACGACGCGCACAGTCGTCAAGGAAACTCCGGGCCTTGGAGAAGAGCCGTTCTCCAAGCAGCCTCAGCCAACTGCTAGCTCAGGAATGGATAGCAACACAGAGGTGTGTATGGAATATTGGGATGTACCCTATGATCCTATCAATTAAACTATCTTTGGGTACTCCGAGCAACGCCTGCCCCTCGTGCTCGAGGTCATCTACAAAGGACGACGCCTCCAAGCACTCGTGGACCGCGGAGCATCGCACACCGTCTTTGACAAGGCAGTAATCGACCGACTTCGGGAAGAGTACAAGCCTTCAAGATTCTCTGCAACGATGGTGGACGGCAACAAGTTACCAGTGCACGGCGAAGCAGTGTTACACCTACAAATCGGACCACTGCGCTGGAGACCTGCACTCCCCATCACCAACATCAAAGGGCTTGATTTGATCTTCGGGCGAGACTTCCGAAAAAGATTCAATCCCGAGATCAACTGGGTGAACCGCACCGCAAGCATCTACAACAATAGGAGAGTCCGACTACCCATCTAGGACGATACAAGAGATATCCCAGTGGAGACACTCGCACGATTCGAGAAGGACGTGAAGCGAACCGACACCGGGTTCCTGTCGATAGCAACAGAGGTGGAGAACGACAGAGAGAAGACCTCGGAACCTCCGGGAAAGATCAAGGAATTGCTGAAGGAGTTCCAAGACATTCTTCCTGATGATCTTCCGAACGAGCTACCGCCATACCGAATGCATCAACACGAGATCGTGGAGGAACCGGGTTCGAAGCCGACCTTCCGAGCACCATACCGGCTCAGCCCTAAGGAGCTGACCGACATGAAAAAGCAGTTCGGGTATCTCCTCGCCAAAGGACTCATCCGACCATCCACTTCGCCATACGGTGCCCCAGTGCTCTTCACACCGAAACAGGACGGAAGCCTGCGCATGTGCATCGATTACCAAGCTCTCAACAAGCAGACCATCAAGAATAAATATCTGATACCACGAATCGATGACCTCCTTGATCAGCTTCGGGGAGCTACGGTATTTTCCAAACTGGATCTACGGTCCGGATACTGGCAGATACGAATGGCGGACAACTCTATCCACAAAACTGCTTTCCGAACTCGGTACGGATCGTACGAGTACCTGGTAATGCTGTTCGGACTCACCAACGCACCGGCAACGTTCCAAGCCGAGATGAACCACATTCTACGCCCACTTTTGGACGAATGTGTGGTGGTGTACCTAGACGACATCCTCACCTACTCGCGCGACATAAAGCAGTATGTCGAACACCTGCGACGCGTCTTCGAGATTCTTCGATAGGAACGGTTCTACGTCAAACTGTCCAAGAGCGAATTCGCCCTTGAGAAGGTCCAGTTCCTAGGACACGTGGTGAGCGCTCAAGGAGTTCACGTTGACCCCAAGAAAATCGAAGTCGTACGTACGTGGAAGACACCCGAGAACGTAAAGGAGTTGCAGCAGCTCCTAGGCTTTGCTAATTATTAGAACAGGTTCGTGCCACATTACGCGAAACTTGCGGCACCACTCACGAATCTGCTAAAGAAGAACACACCCTACAAATGGGAGCTGCTATTGTCATCGCCTTCAAAGCGTGGAGATGTTATCTCGAAGGACGAAGAACAACCGTCTACACCGACCACTGCAGCCTGAAATATTTGAAGACACAACCCAACCTTTCCAGGCGACAGGTGCGGTGGATTGACTTCCTCGAGACACACTTCCACTACAACATCGTGTACAAGCCCGGCCACAAAAACAAAGCGGACGCCCTCAGCCGGCCTGCACACGTTGCCGCCATCTAGCTTGAAGGGATGAATCCACTACTCAAGGGACTCTTCACACACGAGTACACCCTCGACCCCGAAATCCCCTTGGCAGAAAAGCGACACCTACTACAGTGGGACAATGACATTGTGACATGAAAGGATCAACAAAAATCTGGGTACCCAATTAACCTCCTTTGCGCCAGTTACTACTCGAAGAATAGCACGACGTCCTCTACGCCAGACACTTCGGTAGCAACAAGACGCTGACCGGTATCGCGAAGCACTACTACTGGCCCCACTTAGCAGAAGATGTCCAGAAATTCGTCACCTCGTGTGATACATGTCAGCGGATGAAGAGCAGCAAGCAGGAGAAAGCAGGACTACTGCAGCCTCTTCCTGTCCCAGAACAACCATGGCAAGTGGTTAGCCTGGATTTCATCACCAGGTTACGGCCTACCACCAGCGGTCATGACGCAATCCTTGTCGTCATCGACAAGTTCTCCAAAATGGGACACTTCATCCCGACACACATGACAGCACGCACCGAAGAAACAGCACAACTCTTCGTTCGATACATCATCTCACAGCATGGCATTCCAACCACACTTATCTTCGATCGAGACCCCAAGTTCACCAGCAAGTTCTGGAAGGAACTTATGTCTCTACTCGGGACCAAACTCGCCATGTCATCCGCTTACCATCCGCAGACAGACGGACAGACCGAGCGCCTCAACCAAATTGTTGAGCAACTCCTCCGAGCAGCCTGCAAGGACGAGAACTCCAAATGGGACCTGCACCTGCCCGTTCTAGAGTTTGCCTACAACAATGCTACACATGCCGCTACTGGACAGACACCGTTCTTCCTCTGCTACGGACGCCACCCGCTCACACCACAGAAACCGACAACATCAGCAACAGTCCAACCAGCACACGACTTCATCACAACCATGCATCAGCTTTGGGGTCGAACCCACAAGCGCCTCCTTGACATTCAACAGCAACAGAAGCGCCAGGCCGATCGCCATCGCAACGACCACACCATCACCATGGGAGACCAGGTGCTCCTTGACACCCGCAACCTTGACATCAGCCATCTCCCATCTAAACTTCGACCTCGCTTCTGCGGGCCTTTCCTCGTTGAAGCACAGGTTACTCCTGTTACCTTCCGCTTACGCCTACCAGCTACCTGGAAGATTCACAATGCCTTCGATGTCCAACTTCTGAAGCCCTATCGGGATCCGAACACGATCTTCGTCGGACGCCAACCGCCGCCGCCACCGCCCGTCCTCGTCCAGAATGAACCCGAGTACGAGGTCGAGTCCGTGCTTGCACACCGCCGTCGTCGGAATGGTACCTTGGAGCTTCTCATTCGTTGGAAGGGTTATGATCCTTCTGAGGACAGCTGGGTATCTGAGTCCGACATGGGTAACGCCCGTCGTCCTCTGCATGACTACCTTGTCAAGCAGGGTGTTACTTCTACCACCCAGCTTTGAGGGGGGGGAGTGTGAGAGTACGACCCCGTTACACCACTTGGCCTTTTCTTATTTCCTTCCTATTTCATTTCTCTTTTTATCCCATCTCATTTGGTTTCCTATTCCCCATTATCCTTTGGTTTATCCTGCTGTTATAATTATATCACCGACCAGGCTTGGGATGTACTGGCGCGCTATATCTAGCGAAATCCTGCCGTAATCCCTTAAAGCCAATAGCCTCGCGTGGCTATACGCAGGGTGATTCTATATTCTAGAAGGGTCTATTCCCTTTGGATAGGATAAACCTGGTTACGTGATGTACTCTGGAAGTATAAAAGCACCTTGTACCAATCGATAGTGCAATCTTTCCTCGACACATTCGATCCAGTGACACGCAGAAGTTTGGGGTGACTTAGGCGGTGGTGCCACAGAAGTGACGAGTGAGTGGGCGACCGACACGAGCAAGCCGCAGCGACCTGGGTAGACGCGAGCACCTGGGGGGACGCCCTCACTAGAGGGAACTCGGTGTCGAGCGTAAACAGGCCAGAGACCGGGTCGCAGGGGAACGTGGTGAGGGGGGCACGTGTGGCGGCCTCGGTACATACCGCGTAGCGCTTGTTGCCAGGGAACGTAGTGATGACGCCAAGGTCCTGAAGAGACTACCTGGGCGCACGGGACATGACTTGTGTCTTGACGTGTGAGTGAGAGTGGCGTGAGTCATGACCCTTCGGGTGACTATACGCGCAAACCTACAGTTCACTTGACTCGCTACTGCTCACGCCATCATGCGGGTTCTTCCATATGATGTATCGCAATACTAGTATAGTCTAAGTATTATATCACGAATGCATAAATGATAACTATGTCGAGTATACTTCAACACACACAAGCATTTAGTTGCATGAATGTATCTTTCTGTACTATTTATCAGAAAGAAAATGATTGAACTAGAATGTGTGTGTACAAGGATATATAGACTAGGGTGCTGTACCCTCTGAGGCACAATCCAGTATAGTCTACAGTAACAACCTAAGTTACATTTGACACACCCCCTAGACTATATAGGGGCAGTGCCTAACAAGGGAAGAAGCAGCTCAAGGCGGCACTACTAGTCCAGCCTCTGAGACAAGGGTCTAAAGACCAGTCAAAACGAGTACAGACAAGGCAAGAGCAAGCCTAGGGCAGCACTACTAGTCCAGCCACTGGGAGAGGCCACAAGGCCAGTCTGGGTAGAAAATATATATAAAGGACAGTACAAAGTCAAGGCCCTAGCAAGTGAGAGGCTACAGGAACGAGACCCAGCTGTACACAGTGCTGCTGATGATCTTTAGGCGCAAGTGCCTTCGTAAAGATATCAGCTGTGTTGGCACCGGAGGCCAAGTGTACTACGCGCGCCTGGCGACACTGCTGCAGCTCACGCTGGAGGAAGTACCGCAGCTGAATGTGCTTCGCTCTGCCCTCGAGTCGAGGCTCCTGACACAGGAGGATCATGGCCCTGTTGTCAGCGTACAGGACCGGGGCAGAGCTAGGCTGCTCACCTAAGTCAGTGAGCAAGAAGGTCAGCCAGCGGAGCTCCTGTGCCGCCATGGCACCGGCGTAGATCTCGGCCTCACAGCTGGATTGGGAAACAGGCGAGGAGCGGGTAGCTCTCCACGAGACGGCACCTGAACCAAGGCTGAAGCAGTAGCCCTGTGAGGACCTGAGGGTCTCGGCGTCGTCTGCCCAAGAAGCGCCTGTGTGTCCAGTAAGGACCACTGGCCTACGTCCTCCTAGTACTAACCCCATGCCCGATGTACTTGCAAGATAACGCAAAACCCTCTTAGTGGCAGACCAGTGCTGCGGTCGGTGTCTGCCTATAGCCACAAAGCGAGCCAGGATGCTGAGAGGGTATGAGAGATCTGGGCGCGTGAAAGTCATCAGGTACATGAGGCAACCCACCAGCTCTGCGTAAGGACCACTGGGCTCTGCTGACTCCTCAGGAACTAGAGCGGAGAGCCTGTGGTCTAGAGGCAGAAGAGTGGGCTGTGCGGAGGAGAACTGAAGGCCGAACCTCTGAAGGACCTGGCGCACCAACTATGACTGAGTCAAATTGATGGTGCAGGCTCCTCTATCCCTGGAGATCGGCAAGTCAATGTAGTGGCGCAATTCTCCCAGGTCAGTGCAGGTGTGTCTCTTCAGCAGTTCTGCCCTCACGGAGGCCGATGCGTCCCTGTCTGCCGTGGCGAAGACCAGGTCGCCTACGTAAACAAGGATGTAGAATGGAGTCTGGTTAGCACGAACGAAGAGCGAGGGGTCTGCAGAGGACGGAAAGAATTGCAGGTCAGCAAGCGTAGCACGCAGCGTGTCGTGCCACTCACGGGGAGCCTGCCGCAGGCCGTAGACGGGGCGCCAGAGGAGCCATTGGGTCCCAAGAGGGAAGGTACCATTGAAGCCCTGAGGGCGACGCAGGTAGACCTGCTCGTGTAGACTGCCCTGAAGAAACGCAGTGGAACAGTCGAGGGAGTGAAGCTCGTAGTCATGCTGCGCTGCTACATATAGTAGCACCCGAAGAGTAGTCATCTTCGGGGTTGGAGCGAAGGTCTGGAAGAAGTCAACCCGTTCACGCTGACTGAAACCACTAGCCATGTAGCGCGCCTTGAACACAGGCGGCTCTCCAGGAGGGCGCTTCACTTTGAAGAGCCAGCGGCCATCGACTACGTTCACCCCAGGTAGAGGAACTGCGTCGACGTAGGTGCCGGTAGCCCTCCAAGATGCCATCTCCTGCTCCATGGCAGCTATCCACTGAGAGGCGCAAGGTCCCGAGGTCGCCTCAGCGTAAGTACGAGGGGTCGGGATGTCGAAAGCGTCTGGTTCACCCGCAGGGACTAACAGCATGGAACAAAGATGGGGAGCAGCCTCGGATAGGAAAGCAAGCTCGTATTGGCGGTCCTCCAGGACGTCACTATCAAGGGCAGGAGCACCCCCGACAGACGGAGGACAGGCACGGTCAGAGACCAGAGCGGTGGCGTAGTCAAGGCGGCGGGTAGAGGCGAAGTCAGCGACCGCAGAGACAAGGGCGTCGAGGCTCGAAACCGGAACAGACGGGTCGGTAACGAGAGAGGCAAGGACCCGAGGAACAAGAGGATGAGCAGCACGCAGGTAGTCAGACAGAGAGGGGGAAGCAACAACAAGGGGAGACGGAGGGGGCGACGGGAGAAGGGGAGGACGAGACGCGTGGGAACGAAGCAACATAGGGTGAGAGCGTGAGACGGGGGAGACAGGTCGAGCACGGGAGGGACGGCGAGACCAGACGTGAGACGGGCGAGTCGAGTCAGGAGACAGAGGAGGGGACACAGGAAGGGAACGAGGGGGGAAACGGGCCGGAGACGCGTCCGGAGGAGGGAACACAGGGCCGGAGACAGGAGGAGGAGGAGGCACAGGCACGGGGCCAGGGGACGGAAGGCCGAGCAGGCGAAGAGCGGACACCGGCGGGGACTGATGTGACTGCGGTGTGACGCCGACACCGGGACCGCAAGGTGCCGGGCGGCTACCTCCAGAACACTCCACACAAGTACCCCCAGAAGAAACACCCCCAGAGTTCAGAACCCTTCGAGCACCGGTACCACCCCCTGGCCCGCCGGGACAAGCCACGACAGGAGTCCTAGGACAAGTACCTATCCCAAGTCCAGCACCCCCAGAGGCAACCAACTGTTGCGGCGACGGCTGCGGTGGCGGCGGTCGCAACGACGGCCGTGGCGACGGCGGTGGCGGTGACGACGGCTGCGACAGCGGTGGCGACTGCGGCTGCGGAGGCGGCGGAGGAGGGGACACCAGAGAAGGGGCAGGCGGCGAGGACTACGCCGCAGAACTACCAGAGTCAGTAGACTCCTCATCTGGTACAACCGACGTAAGTGGGGTGATGTGGGACACACCAGAGGGGGTAGGACGGGGAGGGGGAGGAGGAGGGGCGGCGACGACCGGGGAAGGGGTGACCAGGAACAGGGGGGGGGTAACCGGGGGACCTCGGTAGGGGAAGCGACGGAAGAAGGAGACGGACTCGTCAAAGGTGACGTCACGGGAGTGAAAGAACCAGTGAGACAGCGGATGGTAGAAGTGCCAGTCAGATGCGTCAAGGGGGAAGCCGAGGAAGACACAGGGAAGGGTGTGGGCAGTGAGCTTGTCTGTGCCAGAGGCACGAACGTGAGCAAGACAGCCCCAGACGTGGAACGCAGACGCGTCACCAGGTGACCCAGACCAAAGAAGGGTCGGCGAAACCTGAGGCTGCTGGGGGTGCGGCCAAAGGTTAAGCTGGTGAGCGGCGTAGCGAACGGCGAACGGCCACAGAAAATGGGGTGCACCGGCATGGATCATGGAGGTGCGAGCCACCTCCATGACCAAGCCGATGCGTCGCTCAGCGACCCCATTCTGCTGAAGGGAGTCCGGCAGGGTGAACGTCTGGGTGATGCCCTCCGCACGACAGAAACGACCAAGGACACCAGAGGCAAAATCGCCAACACGGTCAGAGTGGAGGCGCAAGACAGGGAGACCGCGGTGGACACGCGCAGCGACAAGCCACGGGATAAGAACGGCAGCCACGTCGGCCTTCCGCTCCAGGGGGAACACAGTGGTGTAGCGCGTGTAGTCGTCGACAAGCACTAGGGATTAGCGCTCTCGACGCGGCCCATGGACGGGGGCGGGGCCCCAGACGTCCATGTGCAGAGTATGTAGCGGTGTGGCGGTAGGGGGAAACGAGGAGGAGTGAGGAGCACGGCGAAGCCGGCCCTCGACACAAGGCGTGCAAGGTGGGGTAGGGGAGGAGGGAAACTTAGAGAACGACCCAGGGAGGCCTAGGACGAGACCGTGCTGTGACATGTGACGCAGACGCGGGAGCGTAGGGTGACCTAGACGGTGGTGCCACAGGAGAGTCGGGTGGGTGAGTGACCGACAGGAGCAGGCAGCAGCAACCTGGGTAGACGCAGCCACCCTGGGGGGGGTCCCAGCCGGGGGGGGTCATAGTGTCTTGTGTGAACAGTCCGGACACCGGGTCCCCGGGGAACGTGGTAAGGGGGGCACCAGTGGCGGCCTCGGTACAGACAGCGTACTGCTCGTGTCCAGGGAACTTAGTGGTGACGCCAAGGTCGTGGAGGCAGCCGACACCAACTAGGTTCCTGGAGAACGAGGGGATGTGCAGGCCTGTGAGAGAGCCCGAAGGAACCGCCGGGCAGGGGAGGGTGGTGGAACTGCGAGCAACTACAGGGCCAGAGGAGGGGTCAGCCAAGGAGACGGCGGCAGGGACAGGAAGCGGTGTCAACGTGGTGGAGTCGCGGAAGAAGCACCAGGAAGCGCCAGAGTCGAAGGTGAAGGAGAGCGCGGCAGTGGCGGACGGAGGCGAAGCAGCGACGGAAGCACCAAGGCAAACAAAAGCAGGGGATCCTACGCCTGACGCAGCAGGTGAGTCTAAGGAAGGCACACCTACACTAGGCAACAAGGGGTAATAAGACGGAAACATACTAGAGTCATCAGCATACATTACATGCAGAGCAGCAACAATCTCATCCATGTCCATATCAAAAATCTGAACCCTACGACTAAGCAAGCTGTGCCAGTCTGGGAGCTCGGGCGACGGGCCGAAACGCTGACGAAACAGGTCGTCCAGGCGACGGAAACAGCGGACGGAGGTATGACCGATCTTACCGCAAACGAAGCCACGACGAGGACCGGTCTGAAGCAGGTACTGACAGCGCGCGGCACCCGAACCACCACTCGGCATCCCACCACGCGCACCATCACCATGTCCAGCGCTGCCACCAGCGCCGGGCCACCCAGGCGGAAGACGACTTGTCCGCCTCTGCTGCTGCTGCGACTGCTGCGGCTGCGGCGACGGCTGCGGCTTCTGCGGCTGCGGCGACGGCTGCGGCTTCTGCGGCTGGCGCGGGTCCGGCGGCAACACCGGCGACTGCTGAGACGGCTGCTCAGCTGCACCTCTCAGGGTTCCCGCGTCAGCACCACCACTAGGTGACCCAACTCCAGCACCACCTACACCCGCACCCCCACCCCCGTCGCCACGTCCAGCCTTGGGGCGGTGACCCTTCCCCGGACGAACCTGTGCGGCAGCGGCAGTCTCAGCCACAGCAGCAGAACCGTCGGAGAAGGTGCACTGAGCGGGGGCACAAGCCTGAAAGATAGGGACCGGCACAGTACCGCTGGTCTGAGCGATAGAGCGGTGGCGGGCCTCTATAGCGGACAGGGTGTCAACAAAGTCAGTGAGGGTAAGGTCTGCTGGGTGGACGCTAAGAAAGCGGTCACGGGCAGTGGCAAGACGGTCAGGGAGGCGGGTGGCTAGCAGGTAGAGAGTAGAGGTGAGGGGCGGCTGGTGGGCTAGAAGCTGTGTGGGGGTGCAGGTAGCACGCCAGGTCTCGTCTATGGTGCGCAGGTGAGCGGCGAGGTCGGCGACAGTGGGGACGGGCGCGAACGGCCAGGGGGGCCGGCTAGGGACAAGCGCGACGGCAAGGGGGCCGGCTAGGGGGCCGGCTAGGAACGTAGGGGTGGAAGCGTGAGCGGGCTAGGGGGGGATCTAACCTACTATGATACCATATCAGAAAGAAAATGATTGAACTAGAATGTGTGTGTACAAGGATATATAAACTAGGGTGTTGTACTCTCTAAGGCACAATCCAGTATAGTCTACAATAACAACCTAAGTTACATTTGACACTATTCCTTTATTCCCCTCCTTTTTCTTATCAAATTAATTCGTAGTATATATGTGTATCACACGACAACATATCTTGTTGCATCAAGGCAACAACAAAAGCTACATGCAAACCAACATCGTCAAACTAGCAAGGAAATCTAACACCTCATGATGCCTATGTCATAGCCGTGAGAAAAGCCATGCAGGGAGGGCGGACTAATTAATTAAGAAAACCCTTGCCCTACTTCACGTATAACGGGTACGAATGCCCGTCTACACTGGCCCCAAATCAAAGAAAGACTGGCACTCAGGGTGGAGCGTGGAGTGGTCCATGATGGTCAAGGGGCCATCGGAACTTCCCAGGGCAACCAATTTCGACAGACCTGCGCACAGGTCAGGTGAGCCCTGCTCGAGAGCAACTTATGTATGGAAAGAGTGGGAGCCAGGTTCGGAGAGAGAGAATGAGGAAGGGGGGAAGAGAGGGGGAGGGGAGGGGGAATAGAAAAGTAAGGTAGGAAGAAGGGACGGAGAAGAGCCGGAGTGACGGTGATGGAGAGTCGGAGTGAGAGGCAAAAAGCTAGGGGCCAGAACAGCCGCCGTATTGCATCCCTCTCTCGAGCCTGCCACTCCCCACAAACCCCCTTCCTCCTCTCCCCCTCTCCCCTTCATTCTTCAACGGTTAATAGAAACAGAGCCTCCAACAGGCCAGAACGGTATTTTGGATGCCCGGGAGACACCTGCGTCCCTGCTACGTGCATGCCACGATGACCCAGCAGCAGCACCAGCAGCACCAGCAGCATCAACAGCAGCAGCACCAGGTCTTCCTGCTTCGACTGTGCTGCCTGCTGCTCGTCCTCCACCTCCCGTTCCTACACTTCCAGCACCAGAATTAGCACCAGAACCAGCACCAGCACCGGCACCGGCACTGGCACCAGCAGCCGCAGAAGAGAATACTGAACCGTTGAAACTTGCTCTGGGGCTTGAAGGATGCCGAATTTTGCCACCACCACCACCATAGGCCATGCCAGTGCCTCCACCACGAGAGAAAGCAGCTGCAAAGACACTATTTCTTCCCCCCTCCCGGCCTGCTCCCCCAACTCCCCCTGCTCCTCCTGTTCCTTCCCCCCCTCCTCCACTGGTTCCGCCTCTTGTTTCCCCGACAATCCCTGCCACGGGTGCAGCAGCCCCGCTCCCTCCGTTGTTCTCCTTGTTTGAGCCGTGGGTCCCTGGCGCTTGCATTGCACTGGGGCGAGCTGGAAGAGAGGCAGGCGCAGACGAGATGGCTGAAACACCAGCACCAGCAGCACCAGAAGCAGCAGCAGCAGCAGCAGCAGCAGCACCAGCGGCACCAGCAGCACCAGCGGCAGCAGCAGCACCAGCGGCAGCAGCAGCACCAGCGGCAGCAGCAGCACCAGCGGCGGCAGCAGCACCAGCGGCAGCAGCAGCACCAGGAGCTCCAGAAGCGTGGGTGGAGGAGGAGGGTGCATGGTTCGCTGCATGCCTCTTGTACGAACCAGCAGCCCTACGAGCAATGAGAGAGAGCGGAGCCAGGGCCGCACCCACGTTAACACTCAACACCGACAAGTGCCCATGCCCATGCCCATGCCCATGCCCATGCCCATGCCCATTCGCCTGTCCGCGGTAGGATCCGTTCCCCTCCCCGTATCCCTGCCCTTGCCCGCGCCTAGACACACTTTCTTCCGCCCGCTGCCCCTGCGATCCTTGCCGCTTCTGCCCCCCGTGCCAGCCGCTATGCCCGCGCGCCCTTTCCCCGCCGTGCGTACTTCCCCCGTGTACTCTCTCTCCCCCCGACGGGGGGGCTCCGCCAAGCGTTGACGAGAACAGAGCGCGCCGACAGCCTTCCGCGGCCGCAGCAGCCAGGGCGGCGGCGGCTGCCGCTGCCACAGGGCGCGCGTGTGTGGAGCGGGAGAGCGGGCCGGCGGGGGACTGCGGGCGGGAGGGCATGGGAAGGGGCTCGGGCGGGGGGGAAAGGGTTCCGGGGAGGTCGAACTTGGAGGGGGTGGGGGTGCCAGCGGGGGTGCCTGCGGGGGTGAGCGCGGGGGTGCCGGCGGGGGTGAGTGCGGGGGAGATGGGCGTGCGCGGAAGGCGTTCAGCGGAGGGGCATTCCAGAAGCTCGGGCACGACAACGCTCAGGGGGACGAGCTTCACCTTCCGCTGCTGCTGCGCCTGCGGCTGCGGCTGAGCCTGCAGCGGAGGCGGAGGCGCCTGCTGAATCTGCGCGTGAATCGTCGGACCTTGCGCCTGCGACGGCAGCCGCGGCGACGACACGGGGGATTGGGGAGCCGATAACGGCGCTGGCTGCTTCCCTCCCTGCTGCTGCTTCAGGTACGGGTTCAGCTGCTGCAGCTCCTGCTGCTCGTGCAGGCGCTGCTGCTGCCGTATCCGCTGCTGCTCCCGCCGCATCTCCTGCAGCGCCTGCTGCCGCTGCAGCTGCTCCAGCTGCTCCTCCTTCTCCCGCTCCTTCCACTCCTCTAACGCGTCCGAGAATTGCGTCAGGCTCCGCCGACTCGCCACGGGCCACGCCTCCTCTAGCGCCGGCTCCTCCGCGCCCCTCCCCGGAACCGCCGCCGCGGCCGTTGCGCAACCCGCGCCTCCGCCGCCCACCCCGCCGCCGCCGCCTCCGGCGGACCCGTTGCCGCCGCTGCCGCCGGCGGAGCCCGCGGCGCTGCCGTTGAGAGACGATGCGCGGCTGTTGAGCGCGCACGCGGGCGCGCCGCAGCATTGGACTTTCAACCATGGGTGTTCCAACACGTTGCGCGCTTTCGGACGCTTACGTGGATCCACCGTCAGCATCTGACGGACCAGATCCTTCGCCAGCGACGACACGTGTCGCCAGACGGCAGCGTCGAAGTTGATGTTCCCACGAAGGATCGACCGTTTGAGCCCCTCGTCGTCGCCGTGAGTTTTACCGGCGAACGGCAGACGGCCGGTAAGTATAGTGCAGAGAACCACGCCGAGGGACCAAACGTCTGCGCGCTTGCCGTAACGCTTCCCCCGAACCATCTCCGGAGCGGTATAGTATCGACTCCCCGTAAGTCCTGTCGCCGTCTCCCCCGGCCCTAGCTCGATCGCGAGGCCGAAATCCGCGAGCTTAGTAGAAATCGGCCGTAGTTGCCGCTTGGCCAACTCTCCGCTTCCGCCGCCCCCGCCGTCTTCCCCACTGCTGCGGCCGCTGCTGCAGCGCGGCCGGCCGCTGGGGCTGCTGCTGCGGCCGCTGCCGCTGCTGGCGCTGCTCCCGCTGCCGCGGCTGCTGCCGTTGCCCCGGTGGTTGGTTGTGATTCCATCGCTGCTGCTGCCGCTGCTCGTGCTGCACCCGTCAGTGATGGTATCGGCCGCAGGCGCGGGCGTGAGAAAAAGGACGTTCTCGGGCTTTAAGTCCCGGTGCATGACGCCTTGCGCGTGGCAGTAAGCTACCGCAGTCGCGAGCTGACGGAAAACGGCGCACGCGTCTTTCTCGTCGAACGGGCCGCGGCCTTTGATCTCGTCGAATAAATCCCCGCCCTCGCAGAGCTCCATGACCAAATACACGCGCGACTCGTCCTCAAAAACGTCTTGTAACTCCACGATATTAGGATGCCCCGCCATTTGCTTCAGCAGCCGCACCTCCCGCCGAACGTCCTCCACGTCAGCGTCGTCTCTTAGCTGCTGCTTGTCGATCACTTTGCACGCGTATCGGAACCCCGTGTGCCGATTGCGGCACTCGTGCACAGCGCCGAACGAGCCCTTACCAAGGCGCGCGCCTAGATCGTAATCCTTGGTTATATCGCGGCCCGTGATGGGTAACCCGCCGCATGCCCCTCCTCCCCCCCCGCTGCAGCCGCCGCCATATCCGGCGGGAGGTTGCAGCACCTCGACCGCCATTACTACTCCGGTAGGGTTAGAGGATGCTCGCGCAGTGGACAGAGAGTTGAATTGGATGTAGCGAATGATTGAGAGCTCCAAGCAGCGAGAGAGATCTGATCAGGAAGTGTGCGGCTTCCGGGGGCGTTGCGGGTTCGCGCTTCGCAATAATCCAGGAAAGCCCCTTCCGCCGCCCCTCTGCAATGTTCCTTGCAACTGGCAATGGCTTAGCAGGGGTGCAGGTAAAGAAACTCGGACCCTTGAGAAGTAAGACGTGGAGGATTTGCAAAAGGTGGGGCTCGACTATGGTTTAGGAGAGCGAGGTGTGCCTCCGTACCACACAAGGGTCTTGACTGTTATGAATTCTATGACTGCTACGAATACTATGGCGAATGTGTCAGTTTGAGGGGACTAAGATAACGGTTAGAGCTAGGCGGCAATTCACCAGCAGCAAGCGGCTGCTTCAATCTAATAGAAGCTCTCGGCAAACGAGAAGACTATTCTTAAGTGTAAGTCGCAGAAGCAACGTTGGGCAACGTCGAATGGCACGTGGCTGAGGTAGAGTCTATGAGACTGAATCAAGCAGCCGCGCTTTTTTATTTTTTCCCGTCAGATGCGCCTAAACAAGCCGAAATGCTCCGGTTAGTTGGATCCACCCAAAAACCATGGATTGAGCACAGCACTAGCTTACGGAATCCCAAAGCACATAGCCCGGAGTCGCTACTATCGCAAAGGGAGTCAATGGGTCGTCCGGCGTCGCAGCGTTGATCGAGAGAAGTCGCGAGAGGATGGGGTGGGTGGGAGTGAAAGGAGATGACTCGAATCAAGCTGTCATGAACAGCTTCACGTAAATTTGAATCCTACTATGTTTCGGGCAGGATTCGTTGATTGTTTGCATAAGCCCGAATTCTTGTTCTATGTTTTAGTGTCCCGAGTGAGGGTTACCTTGATACGGCATCAGTATTTTGAAATTTGACATAAGGATGTTGACGGTGTGGAACTCTACACGTCATCCAATTTGCCAATATGTCAAGATCTCTATCGTCGATAGACTCGAGTGGTCTGACACGGGGTTTTCCTTCGTCTGGGGGGGGGGGGGGGGATGTACTTCGCGGCTCAAAACCAAATTTTGTGGTGGTACATGAAATTCAGTTATTGCTGTATGACCCGATAGTTCATCTCCCCTCCCTACCCTACTGTTTTCATTCTCCATCTGGATTACGCGAACACGTTCGGACCTCCTGCTAGTGCTCTCACAACCAACCAGCACACATGACTGCTTCCCAAGTTCCCGCTCTCAGTGCGAAAAGGAAGTCCAGCGGTGCCGAATTTCTGCCAGAGATTCTGGGTGGCCAAACGTCCAGCGCGGCAAGGAAGGAAATTTGAACGAGCATATGGGTTGAAACATTCCCCCTGCCCCCCAGTCACAGGTCGAAAATGCAATTCGCGTTTCGGCACAAAAGTGCCAATCATGCGACTCGTGCGTCAGCGGGGGCATGCGACTCGGTACGGAAAATCACGATGCGCTTGCGCTCAGCAGCAATGTATCAACCAGTCATGCCTGTTCCCTCCAAAGAAACGTCCAGCTCTTGTGTTTCAGAAAAATGCATGGGCAAAGTCTGCTGCCAGCGTCAGCATGCCACCAAACACTGCTGGAGGCTCCCACTTCCAAAAATGGTTTTGCTGGTCGTGGCAACGGACATCCCAAAATATGTCATCTGTAGCAGAACCCGAAACACCTTTCTACACAAGTTCCACCTTTGGCATTCATATGCTAGGCCTACATCTTTATTGCTAAATACCCTAAACCATTCACGAGTATTATTTGACCACTCCATAATGCAATTTGCTTGAGAGAGCAGCAATATGACTCGTGACACGACTTTTTTTTTTTTTTTTTTAAACATCATCTTGAGAGTTAAAGCCCACAGTTAAAATAGCAGACCTGGAAACCACTTGAATCTGGTGCTTTGAAATCCGTATAAGTATAGAATGGAAGGCAGCTTTGAGTTCAAGCTTGAACAAGAAAAGTGCGTCGAAACAAATTCTGGTCGAGCTTGCTGATTGGAGGAATGGCGAAAGTGTCAAACATAACGTATGCAGTTACTGTATACTATATATGTTTGTGCCTTAGTGGGTACAACTCTCTAGACTATACTGCCTTGTATCTCCCCAATCTACTCACTATTCTTTCTGATATGGTATCATTGTCGGTTAGGTTCCCCCCTGACCTGCCCACGCTTCCGCCCCCTAGGCCCTAGTCACCGTCGTGCCCCGCTCCTAGCCGGCCCTCCTGGCCATCGCGCTCGTCCCTAGCCGGCCCCCTGGCTGTCGCGTCCGCCCCTAGCCGGCCCCCTGGCCGTCGCGTCCGCCCCAAGCCGGCCCCCTGGACGTCGCGCTCGTCCCTAGCCGACCCCCTGGCCGTCGCGTCCGCTCCTAGCCGGCCCCCTGGCCGTCGCGTCCGCCCCCAGCCGGCCCTTTGGCCGTCGCGTCCGCCCCTAGTCGGTCCCCTGGCCTTCGTGCTCGTCCCAAGCCGGCACCCGGGCCGTCGCGTCCGCCCCTAGCCGGCCACCTGGCCATCGCGTCCGCCCCTAGCCGGCCCCCTGGCCGTCGCGTCCGCCCCTAGCCGGCCCCCTGGCCGTCGCATCCGCCCCTAGTCGGCCCCCTGGCCGTCGCGCCCGTCCCTAGCCGGCCCCCTGGCCGTCGCGTCCGCCCCAAGCCGGCCCCTGGGCCGTCGCGCCCGTCCCTAGCTGCCCCCTGGCCGTCGCGCTCGTCCCTAGCCCCCCCCCCCCCCCCCCCCCCTGGCCGGCGCGCCCGTTTCCTGCCGTCCCACGGCCGCCCCCTCGTAGTCGCGGCCGCCCCTAGCTGCCGTCGCGACTGTCCCTGGCCGCCGTCGCGGCCGTGTCTCCTCGCCGTCGTGGCTGGCCCTACTCGTCGTGGCTGGCCCTACTCGCCGTCGCGCCAGCTCCTCGTCGGCCCCCTGTTGCCGCCGTTTGCTGGCCCCTCGCGTCTGCCGTCCGCCGACCGGCTCCTGCATTCGCGTCGTCGCCAGCCTGCCGCCGCCTCGGGTTCGGCCCGTTCTTCCCGATCAGCACCGCCCTGCGAACCCCCCCCCCCGGTACCGTACTCAACCGCACTGCACCGCACTGTACCGCACTACACCGCACTGCACCGCACTATACCACATTGCACCGCACTGTACCGCACTACACCGTCCTACACCGCACTACACTTCCCGTGCCGTACTGCATCGCACCGTACTGCCCTCCATTGTCACTGATGGCAGAGGTGCTTCGCTTTGACCCTGAGGGCCAGCCGATTGAGTTTGATGCGTGGCTTGCTGACCTCCGTCGCCACCTCACTGGTCACCGGCAGGATGGCCACTCTCTGTCTGTCCATCTTGACGGTACCCTCCCCTGCCCTGACCACCCCGCTGCACTGTCTCCTGACCCCTCGTCCGCTGAGCGTGAGTCCGCTGCGGCCGCTGCCCTTGCTCGCTCTGTCTGGCTGTCCCGTGACGCTGCCGCACAGCTTGTTATAAGTAATGCCCTCCCCCTGTCCGAGCGACCTTGCTTCAGGTCTATCACCACTGCTCAGGCTTTCCTAGATGCTATTGTCAAGCGCTATTCCACCCCGCCTGCTGCCTCGGTAGGTCGCCTGATCCTCCCCATGCTCTTCTCTGACCTTGCGTCGTTCCCCATTGTCGCTGACCTGGCCGCCCACCTGCGCACTATAGACGAGACATGGCATGCTGCCTGCACTGACACACAGCTTCGCGCTCACCAGTCGTACCTCTGCTCTGCTCTCTACCTGCTGGCCACCCGTCTTCCTGACCGCCTTGCCACTACCCGCGACCGCTTCCTTAGCGTCCACCCCGGAGACCTCACCCTCACTGACTTTGTTGACACCCTGTCCGTTATAGAGGCCTGCCACCGCTCTATCGCCCAGATCAGCGGTACTATGCCGGTCCCTATCTTTCAGGATTGTGCCCCCGCTCAGTGCACCTTCTCCGACGGCTCTGCTGCTGTGGCTGAGACTGCTGCTGCAGCACAGGTCCGTCCGGGGAAGGGTCGCCGCCTCAAGGCGGGGAGTGGCGGCGGGGGTGAGGGTGCAGGTGTAGGTGGTGCGGGAGCTTTGTTCCTTGGTGGTGGTGTGGACGAGGGGACCCTGCCATGTGCAGCTGAGCAGCTGTCTCAGCAGCCGCCGGTGTTGCCGCCGGACTCGCGTCAGCCGCAGCAGTCGCGGCAACAGCAGCAGTCGCAGCAGCAGCCAAGACGGGCGAGTTGTCTCCCGCCCGGGTGGCCTGGCGCTGGTGGTAGCGCTGGATGTGGTGGTGGTGCGAGTGGTGGGCTGCCGAGTGGTGGTTCGGGTCCTGCGCGCTGTCAATACCTTCTCCAGACCGGTCCTTGCCGTGGCTTCGTTTGCGGTAAGATCGGCCACACCTCCGACCGCTGTTTCCATCACCTGGACGACCTGTTTCGTCAGCTCTTCGGCCAGTCGCCCGAGCTCCTAGACTGGCACAGTTTGCTTCGTTGTAGGGTTCAGATTTTTGATCTAGATATGGATGAGATTGTTACTGCTGTGCATGTGATGTATGCTGATGACTCTAGTGTGCTTCCGTCTTATTACCCCTTGTTGCCTAGTGTAGGTGTGCCTTGCTTAGACTCCCTTGCTGCGTCAGGCGTAGGATCCCCTGCTTTTGTTTGCCTTGGTGCTTCCGTCGCTGCTTCGCCTCCGTCCGCCACTGCCGCGCTCTCCTTCACCCTCGACTCTGGCGTTCCCGGTGCTTCTTCCGCGACTCTACCACGTTGACACCGCTCCCTGTCCCTGCCGCAGTCTCTCTTGCTGACCCCTCCTCCGGCCCTGTAGTTGCCTGCAATTCCATCACCCTCCCCTGCCCGGCGGTTCCTTCGGGCTCGCTCACAGGACTGCACATTCCCTCGTTTTCCAGGAACCTAGTTGGTGTCGGCTGCCTTCAGGACCTTGGCGTCACCAGTACGTTCCCTGGACACAAGTGGTACGCTGTTTGTACCGAGGCCGCCACTGGTGCCCCCCTTACCACGTTCCCACGGGACCTGGTGTCCGGTCTTTTCACAGTGGACACGGTGACCCCCCCGCCTGGGACCCCCCCTGAGGTGGCTGCGTCTCCTCAGGTTGCTGCTGCGTGCTCCTGTCGGTCTCTCACCCACCCGACCCTTCTCTGGCACCACCGCCTAGGTCACCTTGCGCTCCCGCGTCTGCGTCACATGTTACAGCACGGTCTCGTCCAACGCCTCCCTGGGTCGTTCCCTGAGTTTCCCTCCTCCCCAGCCCCACCTTGCACACCCTGTGTCGAGGGCCGGCTCCGCCGTGCCCTCACTCCTCGTTTCCCCCTACCGCAGCACCGCTACAGACTCTGCACATGGACGTCTGGGGCCCCGCCCCCGTCCATGGGCCGCGTCGAGAGCGCTAATTCCTAGTGTTTGTCGACGACTACACGCGCTACACCACTGTGTTCCCCCTGGAGCGGAAGGCCGACGTGCCTGCCATTCTTATCCCGTGGCTTGTCGCTGCGCGTGTCCACCGCGGTCTCCCTGTCTTGCGCCTCCACTCTGACCGTGGTGGTGAGTTTGCCTCTGGTGTCCTTGGTCATTTCTGTCGTGTCACCCAGACGTTCACCTTGCCGGACTCCCCGCAGCAGAATGGGGTCGCTGAGCGACACATCGGGTTGGTTATGGAGGTGGCTCGCACCTCCATGATCCATGCCGGTGCACCCCATTTTCTATGGCCGTTCGCCGTTCGCTACGCCGCTCACCAGCTTAACCTTTGGCCGCACCCCCAGCAGCCTCAGGTTTCGCCGACCCTTCTTTGGTATGGGTCATCTGGTGACGCGTCTGCGTTCCACGTTTGGGGCTGCCTTGCTCACGTTCGTGCCTCTGGCACGGACAAGCTCACTGCCCGCACCCTTCCCTATGTCTCCCTCGGCTTCCCCGTTGACACGTCTGACTGGCACTTCTACCACCCGCAGTCTCACTGGTTCTTTCACTCCCGCGACGTCACCTTTGACGAGTCCGTCTCCTTCTTCCGTTGCTTCGCCCACCGCGGTCCCCCGGTTACCCCCCCCTTTTCCTGGTCCCCCCTTCCCCAGTCTTTGCCGCCCCTCCTCCTCCCCCTCCCCATCCTACCCCCTCTGGTGTGTCCCACGCCACCCCACTCACGTCGGTTGTCCCGGTTGAGGAGTCTGCTGACTCCAGTGGTCCTGCGGCGCAGTCCTCGCCGCCTGCCCCTTCTCCGGTGTGTCCTCCTCCGCCACCTTCGCAGCCCCCATCGCCCCCGCTGTCGCAGCCGCCGTCGTTGCAGCCGTCGCAACAGCCGTTCGTTGCCTCTGGGGGTGCTGGAGTTGGGGTGGGTACTAGTCCTGGGACTACTGTCGTGGCTTGTCCCGACAGGCCTGGGGGTGGTACTTGTGCTCGAGGGGTTCTGGGCTCTGGGGGTGTTTCTTCTGGGGTTGCTGGCGTGGACTAACCTGGAGGTAGCCGCCAGGCCACTTGCGGTCCCGGTGTCAGTGTCACACCGCCGCTGCAGCAGTCCCTGCCGGTGTCCGCTCTTCGTCTGCTCGGCCTTCTGTCCCCTGACCCCGTGCCTGTGCCTCCTCCTCCTCCTGTCTACGGCCCTGCGTTCCCTCCTCCGATCTCGTCTCCGGCCCGTTTCCCCCCTCGTTCCCCTCCTGTGTCCCCTCCTATGTCTCCTGACCCGACTCCTCCGTCTCGTGTCTAGTCTTGCCGCCACTCCCATGCTCGACCTGTCTCCCCTGTCTCGCGCTCTCACCCTATGTTGCTTCGTTCCCATGCATCTCGTCCTCCCCTTCTCCCGTCGCCCCCTCCGTCCTCCCTTGTAGTTGCTCCCCCACCTCTGTCTGACTCCCTGTGTGCCGCTCGTCCTCTTGTTCCTCGGGTCCTTGCCTCCCTGTAGCCTCTCACTTGCTAGGGCCTTGACCTTGTACTGTCCTTTATATATATTTTTTACCCTGACTGGCCTTGTGGCCTCTCCCAGTGGCTGGACTAGTAGTGCCGCCCTTGTCTTGCTCTTGCCTTGTCTGTATTCCTTTGACTGGTCTTTAGACCCTTGTCTCAGAGGCCGCCTTGAGCTGCTTTTTCCCTTGTTAGTCTAGGGGGTGTGTCAAACATAACTTATGCAGTTACTGTAGACTATATACACTGGCGGAAAGTATTGCCCAGATAATTGCCTAAAAAATGTTTACGTACTTTTTTGGTGCCATTTTTGTATAGTTACGATTCATATTTCGGCCTCGCTGTAAAGTAGTTATGTATTGTGTGTAACGGGTATGGGTTTCAGATTTATAGGGGTCGGTTTTTTAAAGGGGACGAGATTTCGTTCGCGTAGGTGCATCCGGACAGTTAATGCCAAGCGGCGTACTAGATCTATATCCTACCCTCCCTCATTCTACTTTCTTGCCCTCGTGACTTTGGAGTAGTCAGGTGATAGGCTACGACCGCTGCTATGATTAGGCCATCATGAAACCGTTAGATGAGGCGCTCTATGCACGGATCATTACCTTGTTGCGGAGGGGGTATAGCACTAGTCGAATCGCGATACAGCTAGGCATAGGGAAGAGTTCGGTCCATCAAAGTGATTATAGAGTCTTGGCTTGATGACGTGCGTCCTACGATGCCCTCAGCCGGTCGCCCTCGCTTAGTGACAGAGAGAGTCCGGCCCGACATCGTTCGGTCGATTACCAGCGAGGCAAAAATCTCCGCTCACGTGGCGATGATTGTCGAGAAGCAGCACGGCATCACGTTGCATCCTAAGACAGTGCGTAACGCTTTGAATGGCAGCGAACTTGTCGCAATCAAGCATCCCACGAAGCCGCGATACTCTCGGAAAAACATACGCGATAGGCTAGAATGGGCCCGTGCCTACGCGGAGTGGACGGTTGACGACTGGAAGTGAGTGATCTGGTCGGATGAGACCAAGATCGGTCGTTTTGCACCCGACGGACTCTCATACGCCTGCGTTCACGAAGGGACTGCCCTCCAAAGACACCAAATCAAGCAGACCTTCAAACACGGGGGCGATTGCTTGATGATTTGCGACTGCATGTCGTATAAGGGAGCGGGTTTCATGAGCAAAACATATGGTAGGATGGATGGGCTGCTCTCTCTGAGTATACTGCAGGACGAGCTCAATAGTACGATCAAGTTTTACCAACTTGCACCCTCGAAAGTTATCTTCCAGCACGACAACGATCCCAAGCACAAGTCGCGTATCATGCATGAGTGGCCTCGAGAGCAGGAGTTTGGGGTGGTGGAGTGGCCATCATCCTCACCCGACCTCAACCCAATAGAGCATCTATGGGCTAATCTCAATGTGTGGCTAGCCAAACACGAGAGGCCTCCCACTGGTATGCTGGACCTGTGGGAGCGTGTCCAGAAGGAAAGGGAGAAGATCTCATCGGATTTGTGCACCCACCTGGTGGAAAGCATGCCCAGGAGGGAGAGGGTGGTGATTAAAGTGAAAGGGCGGTGGACTAGGTACTAGTTTGGGGTTGTTGAAACTTGCTGCTTGCGCCTGGCACAAATTGTCCGGATGTACCATGATTGTTAATTTGTGCTATTTGCTGTAAACATCAGTATCTTCGAGAAATGTAAGGCATGGGCCTACAGCCTTACCCCAACCTATATACACTGGACACACCAAAAGATTAAGGCTTAATGTGCATGGCCTCTTAGTATTCCAAAATTCGTCTAAGTGACAAACATGCGGACAATACTTCCCGCCAGTGTATGTTTGTGCCTTAGTGGGTACAGCTCTCTAGACTATATTGCCTTGTATCTCCCCACTCTACTCATTATTCTTTATGATAGAAAGAACTCGTTTCGCTGTTTGTTGCGACACGATCATTTGCATGCAAATTGCGCAGAAACACCATGTGCATCGCACGGAGTTTCTACGACGGGTTTGGGCGAGCAGCTTGAGACGAGGAAACACAGGCGCTTTATGACTGGGGAATTCAAGTGATTTCCAGGTCTGCAATACCGGAATCAGCTACTGTTCGCAAAAAAAAACACTGTTTCTCTCGCATTTTCACTGTTCACCGAACCACGAATTCTGTCGCACGACGCGTATTGCACTATTAACCGAATGGTTTCGTGCAAAAACTGTCGTCAAACTGCCACGGTCAGATTCCGCTTTGCAAAACGAAATGCTTTTATTCTGTGTTGTTTTCTCTAAAGATCAAGTCATGTGCCAAGTTCAAGGGCAAATTAAACAGCCCTCTTGATTACTATTATAGCCACGGGCTTTAAGCTTGTTAGAATACTAGAATGAATACAAACAAGAGAGAACAAGCACGATGTAGGGTTGGGTTGGACCCTCTAAGAACATACACAATCAAGGTCCTAGCAAGTGAGAGGCTACAGGAACGAGACCTAGCTGTACACAGTGCCGCTCATGATATTTAAGCACAAGCGCCTTCGTAAAGATATCAGCTGTGTTGGCACCGGAGGCCAAGTGTACTACGCGGGCCTAGCGACGCTGCTGTAGCTCGCGCCGGAGGAAGTACCGTAGCTGGATGTGCTTCGCTCTACCCTCGAGTCTAGGCTCCTGACACTGGAGGATCATGGCCCTGTTCTCAGCGTACAGAACTGAGGTAGAGCTAGGCCGCTCACCTAGGTCAGTGAGCAAGATGGTCAGCCAGCGGAGCTCCTGTGCCGCCATGGATCCTGCGTAGATCTCAGCCTCACAGCTAGACTGGGCAACAGACGATGAGCGAGTGGATATCCACGAGATGGCACCTGCACCAAGGTTAAAGCACTGGCCCTTGGAGGACTTGAGAGTCTCAGCGTCGTCTGCCCAAGAAGCGTCTGTGTGCCTGGTAAGGACCACTGGTCTACATCCTCCTAGCACTAGCCCCATGCCCGATGTACTTGCTAGATAGCGCAAAACCCTCTTAGCGGCCGACCAGTGCTGTGATCGGTGTCCGCCAGTGGCCACAAAGTGAGCCAGGATGCTGAGAGGGTATGCGAGATCTGGACGAGTGCAAGTCATCAGGTACATGAGTCAACCCACCAGCTCTGCGTAGGGACCACTAGGCTCTACAGCCTCCTCCATGACTAGAGCAGAGAGTCTGTGGTCTACTGGTAGAGGGGTGGGATGTGCAGAAGAGAACTGAAGGCTGAACCTCTGAAGGACCTGGCGCACCAAGTGTGATTGTGAGAGAGTGATGGTGCGCGCTGCTCTGTCCCTGGAGATCTGCAAGCCAAGGTAGCGGTGCAGCTCTCCTAGGTCAGGGCAGGTGTGTCTCCTCAGCAGCTCAGCCTTCACGGAGGCCAGCGCGTCTCTGTCTGTAGTAGCAAAGACCAGGTCGTCTACGTAGACAAGGATGTAGAACGGAGTATGGCCGGAACAGACAAAGAGGGAGGGGTCAGCAGATGAAGGGACGAACTGCAGGTGAGGAAGTGTAGCACGCAGTGTGTCATGCCACTAACGGGGAGCCTATCGCAAGCCGTAGACAGGGCGTCGGTACCGGAGAAGCCTTGGGGACGACGCAGGTAGACCTGCTCGTGTAGAATGCCTTGAAGGAAAATTGTGGAGAAGTCGAGGGAGTGCAGCTCGTAGTCACGCTGTGCTGCTACGTGTAGTAGTGCCCGAAGAGTAGTCATCTTCGAGGTCGGGGCAAAGGTCTGAAAGAAGTCTACCCCCTCATGCCGACTGAAGCCTCAAGCAACGTAGGGCCCCTTGAAAACAGGCGGCTCTCCAGGAGGGTGCTTCACCTTGAAGAGCCACCAGCCATCGACTATGTTCACCCAAGGTGGGGGAACTGCGTCGACGAAGGAACCGGTGGATCTCCAAGATGCCATCTCCTACTCCATGGCAGCTATCCACGACGGAGGAGTCGGGTCAGGAGAGAGGGGGGGAGATACAAGAGGAGAACGGTGAGGGAGACGAGCCAGAGAGGAGTCTGAAGGAGGAAACACTGGGCAATAGACCGGCGGAGGAGGAGGCGGCGGTGACGGAGGAGGCACTTGCAGGCGGCCAGGGGAAGGAAGACCAAGGAGGCGAAGACCGGAAACCGGCGGGGACTGCTGCGGCCGCTGCTCGACTCCAACACTAGAACCTCCAGCGGCAGCACGGCTCCGTCCAAGAAGCTCCACGCCAGCACCCCCAGAATGGGAACCCGCTCCAGCACCCACTCCAGCATGCTGTCCAGCACTCCCTAAACGCATGAACCCCTACGGCTATGACGACTGCTGTTGCGGCCGCGGCGGCGACGGCAGTGGCGGAGGCGGCTGCGGCGGTGACTGCAACGGCGATGATGGGGAAGGAAAGACCGGGGTGGGGAGGGGCAGGGGAAGGAAGTCCGCAGAGCCACGAGAGTCAGCAGACTCCTGGGCAGGGACACCCGACGGGAGAGGGGTGACGTGAGAGACACCAGACGGGGCAGGAAGGGGAGGGGGGGGAGCCAGGGCGACCGGAGGAGGGGGAACCAGGAAGTGGGGGGGGGTAACCAGAGGACCACGGTGGGGAAAGCGGTGGTAAAAGGAGACTGACTCGTCAAAGGTGATGTCGTGGGAGTGAAAGAAACGATGAGATGGCGGGTGGTAGAAGTGCTAGTTGGACGAATCGAGGGGGAAACCGAGGAAGACACAGGGGACGGTGCGGGCAGTGAGCTTGTCCGTGCCAGAGGCACGAACGTGAGCAAGGCAGCCCCGGACGTGGAACACAGACGCGTCACCAGGGGACCCGGTCTAGAGGAGGGTCGGCGAAACCTGCGGCTGATGAGGATGCGGCCACAAGTTAAGCTGGTGGGCGGCGTAGCGAACGGCGAACGGCCACAGAAAATGGGGTGTACCGGCATGGATAATGGAGGTACGGGCCACCTCCATGACCAATCGATGCGTCACTCAGGGACCCCATTCTGTTGCGGGGAGTCCGGAAGAGAGTACGTCTGGGTGATGCCCTCGGTACGACAGAAACGACCAAGGCAGCCAGAGGCAAACTCGCCACCGCGGTCCGAGTGAAGATGCAACACAGGGAGACCTCGGTTAACTCGCGTAGAGAGAAGCCATGGGATAAGAACGTTAGGCACGTCGGCCTTCCGCTCCAGGGGAAACACGGTGGTGTAGCGTGTGTAGTCGTCGACAAGCACTAGGAAGTAGTGCTCGCGACACGTCCCATGGACGGGAGCGGGGCCCCAGACGTCCATGTGCAGGGTCTGCAGTGGTGCGGCGGTGGGGGGGAACGAGGAGGAGTGAGGGGCACGACGGAGCTGGCCCTCAACGCAGGGCGTGCACAGCGGCGCTGGTGAGGAGGGGAGCGCAGGGAACGACTCAGAGAGACCTTAGACAAGACCATGCAGGGACATGTGACGGAGATGGTTGAGAGCGGGGTGACCTAGGCGGTGGTGCCACAGCAGCGACGGGTGAGTAAGCGACCGACACTAGCAAGCCGCAACATCCTGGGTAGACGCTGTCACCTGGGGAGGCGTCCCAACCGGAGGGGACGCGCTGTCCAGCGTGAACACGCCAGACACCAGGTCCGGAGGGAAAGTGGTTAGGGGGGCACCAGTGGCGGCCTCGGTACAGACAGCGTACCGCTCGTGTCCAGGGAACGTAATGGTAACGCCAAGGTCCTGGAGGCAGCCGAGGGAACCCGAGGGAACCGCCGAATAGGGAAGGGTAGTGGAGCTAAAGGCGAATACAGGACCGGAGGAAGGGTCTGCAAGAGCAACTGCGGCGGGAGCGCTAAGTGGCGTAAGCGTAGTGGAGTCTTGAAAGAAACACCAGGAAGCGCCGGAGTCCAGGGTGAAGGAGAGCGTGGTAGTGGCGACAGGGGTCAAAGGAGCGAGGGAAGACCCAAGGCTAAACAAGGCAGGGGATCCTACGCGTGACGCAGCAAAGCAGCCTGAACTAGGCAGACTGGGCACAACTACACTAGGCAACACAGGGTAATATGAACCAGTCACACTAGAGTCATCGACATACAGCACATACAAAGCAGAACTAATCTCATCCATATCCATATCTAAGATCCTAACACCACGGCGGAGCAAACTATGCCAGTCGGGGAGGTCAGGCGACGGGCCAAAGAGGAGATGAAACAGGTCGTCTAGGCGACGGAAGCATCGAGTGGGGGTAGGGCCGATCTTACCGCACACGAGGCCGCGGCGAGGACCGGTCTGGAGCGCTCGTACTGGCAGCGCTCGTCACTCTGACCACCACTCGACGTCACGCCGCGTGCACGAACACTGCGACCACTGCCACTGCGGGCGCCAGGCCACCCGGGCGAGAGATGGCCGACCCGCGGCTGCTGCTGCTGCTGCTATTGCTGCGGCGGCTGCTGCTGTTGCTGCTGGTCCAGTGGCAGCACCTGCTGCTGCTGCTGCTGCTGCTGGGGCTGCTGCTCCGAGGCACCAGCCCCAGCTCCCTCGTCAGTACTACCAGCGAGCGAGCCACCTCCACCTCCGGCACCACCCCCTCCTCCGCTACCTCCGCCGCACCCAGCCTTCGGGCGGCGACCCTTACCCGGACGATATTGCACAGCGGCGGCTGTCTCTGCAGCAGGAGTTGTCTCCGCGACCGCCGCAGACCCGTCAGAGTACGTGCACTGAGCAGGGGCACAGCTCTGAAAGATAGAGACTGGCACGGTACCGCTAGACTGGGCGATAGAGCACTGGCGAGTCTCTACGGCTGACAAGGTGTCAACAAAGTTAGTGAGGGTGAGGTCAGCAAGGTGGAGACTAATGAAGTGATCGCGAGCGGTGGCAAGGCGGTCAGGGAGGCGGGTGGCAAGCAGGTAGAGGGTAGAGCAGATGGGGGGCTGAAACATATGAAGCTAGGCCTCAGTGCAGGCGGCGCGCCAGGTCATGTCTAGCATGCGCAGGTGGGCGGCCAGGTCAGCGACAGTAGGGAAAGACGCGAGATCTGGAAAGCGCATGGGCAGGATCAGGCAACTGATGGAGGCAGAGGGCGGGGTGGAATAGCGCACGACAATAGCCTCTAGGAACTCCTGCGTAGTTCTGACCGACCTAAAGCGGGGGCGCTCGAACAGGGGGAGGGCATGACTAATCAAAAGATGTGCGACATCGTTACGCGACAACCAGACAGCACGGGCAAGGGCAGCAGCTTTGGTAGATTCACGGTCAGCTGACGTGGGGTCATTGGGTAAGGCAGGAGGGGGGTCAGGGCAGGGGAGCATACCGTCGATGTGGACGGCCAGGGAGTGGCCGTCTTGCCGCTGACCAGTCAGGTGGCGGCTGAGGTTGACGAGCCACGAGTCGAACTCAACAGCTGCCCTTTCGCATCAAAGCACAGGACCGAGTCCGCCATCAAGGTCACTGCAGCAGCAGGAAGGCGGTACTGGGCAACAGGGTGCGGCGGGAAGCAGTGGCGTGCTGTGCGGTGCTGTATAGTGCGGTAGACGGAGGTGCAGTACGGTAGGGTGCGGTGCAGTTTGGTGTAGTGCGGTGTAGTGCGGTACCGAGCAGCAGTGCGGTGCAAAGGGCCAATGACGGCGGCGAGGCGTCTAGGCGACAGGGCCGCGGGCGGCGAGGCGACGGGGCCGGCTAGGCAGGGACGTGACGGGGCCAGCTAGGCTACGGGGCCGGCTGAGGGACAGGGCCAGGTAGGTGATGGGGGCCGGTCAGGCAACGGGGCCGGCTAGGCGACGGGGTCGGCTGGGCGACGGGGCCGAAGAGGCGTCGGGGTCGGCTAGGAGGCAGGGCCGGCTGGGCTACCGAGCCGGCTAGGCGACGGGGCTGGCTTGGCGACGAAGCCGGCCAGGCGACGGGGCCGGCTCGGCATTGGGGCCGGCTGGGCGACGGGGCCTGCTAGGCGATGGGGTCGGCTAGGAGGCGGGGCCGGCACGACTACGGGGCCGGCTAGGCGACTGGGCCGGCTAGGAGGCAAGGCCGGCTGGGCGACGAGGCCGGCTGGGCGACGGGGCTGACGAGGCGACGAGGTCTGCTAGAAGGTGGGGCCGGCTGGGCTACGCGGCCGGCTAGGCGACGGGGCCGGGGTGGCGACGGAGCCGGCCAGGCGACGGGGCCGGCTAGGCAGCGGGGCCGGCTTTGCGACGGGGCTTGCTAGGCGACGGGTCGACTAGGGGGCGGGGTCGGCTAGGAGGCGGGGCCGGCTGGGCTACGGGGTCGGCTAGGCGACGGGGCCGGCTAGGAAGCGGGGCCGGCTAGGAAGCGGGGCCGACAGGACTACTGGGTCGGCTAGGCGACGAGGCCGGCTAGGCGACGAGGGCCACTAGGGGACGGGCCAGCACGGGCGGGAGGGGAACAGGGCGACTAGGACCTAGGGCGGAAGCGCTAGTGGGCAGGTGGGACCTAACCTACTCATGATACCATATCAAAGTTAACGAATAACTAGAACAATAACATACAAGGGAATATAACCTAGAGGGTCTTTAAGGCACAACCCTATATGGTCTATAACAACATACAAAGATATGTTTGACACTAGCCCCATGCCCGATGTACTCGCTAGATAATGCAAAACTCTCTTGGCAGCCGACCAGTGCTGTGGTCGGTGTCTGCCTGTGGCCACAAAGCGAGCCAGGATGATGAGAGGGTATGCGAGATCGGGACGAGTGCAAGTCATCAGGTACATGAGGCAACCCACCAGCTCTGCGTAAGGACCACTGCGATCTACTGACTCCTCAGGGACTGGAGTCGAGAGCCTGTGGTCTACTCGAAGAGGTGTGGGCTGTGCGGAGGAGAACTGAAGACCAAACCTCTGAAGGACCTGGCGCACCAAGTGTGACTGTGTGAGAGTGATGGTGCGTGCTTCTCTGTCCCTGGAGATTTGCAGGCCAAGGTAGCGGCGCAGCTCTCCTAGGTCAGTGCAGGTGTGTCTCCTCAGCAGTTCGGCCTTCACAAAGGCCAGTGCGTCTCTGTCTGCAGTAGCAAAGACCCGATCGTCTACGTAGACAAGGATGTAGAACGGAATCTGGCCGGAACGAACGAAGTGCGAGGGGTCCGCAGACGACGGGAAGAACTGCAGGTCACCAAGTGTAGCACGGAGCGTGTCATGCCACTCACGGGGCGCATGTGAAGCACTGCGGTCGGCGCATGTAGACCTACTCATGTAGGCTGCCCTGAAGAAAAGCAGTGGAGAAGTCCAGGGAGTGGAGCTCATAGTCACGCTGTGCTGCAACGTGTAGGAGCGCCCGAAAAGTAGTCAACTTCGGGGTCGGGCTGAAGGTCTGAAAGAAGTCCACCCCCTCTTACTGATTGAAGCCTCTAGCCATGTAGCACGCCTTGAACACAGGCGGCTCTCCATGGGGGCCCTTCCCCTTGAAGAGCCATCGGCTGTCGACTACGTTCACCCCAGGTGGGGGAACTGCGTCGACGTAGGTGCCGGTGGATCTCCAAAATGCCATCTCGTGCTCCATGGCAGCTATCCACTGAGAGGCCCAGAGTCCCGAGGTTGCCTTAGTGTAAGTGCGAGGGGTCGGGATGTCAAAGTCGTCTGGGTCACCCTCAGGGACTAGCAGCATGAAGCAGAGATGGGGAGTAGCCTCGGACAGGAAAGCAAGCTCATACTGCATGACCTTTAGGATGTCACTGCCAAGGGCAGGAGCACCCCCGACGGATGGAGGATGGACAGGGTTAGAGACCAGAGCGGTGGCGTAGTCAAGGCGAGGGGTAGAGGCAAAGTCAGCGACAGTTGCGACAAGAGCATTTAGACTCGAGACAGGAACAGACGGGTGGGTAACGAGGGAGGCAAGGACCTGAAGAACAAGAGGACGAGCAGCACAAAGGTGATCAGAAAGAGGGGGAGGCGCGACAGCAAGCGAGGACGAAGAAGGGGAAGGCAAGAGGGGAGGACGAGACGCGTGGGAACGGAGAAACATAGGGTGAGAACGCGGAACAGGAGAGACATGACGAGCACGAGAGGGACAGCGAGACTAGACATGAGACGGAGGCGTTGGGTCAGAAGACAGAGGAGGAGTAACAGCAGGGGAACGAGGTGGGAAACGGGTCAGGGACGAGTTCGGCGGAGGAAATACAGGGCCGTGGATAGGAAGGGGAAGAGGCGGCAGGGGAGACGCAGCTGAGAAGTCGGGGGAAGGAAGGCCAAGCAGGCGAAGGGCAGACACCGTTGGCGATTGCTGCTACTGCTGCTCCATGCCAACACCTGGACCGCCAACTGCACCACAACTACCTCCGGAAAAGTCCACTCCAGCACCCCCAGAACCAGCATCCCAAGAGCAAGAACCCTCTACAGCACTGGTGCCACCCCCGAGCCTGCGAGGACAAGCCACGTCAGGAACCCCAGGACTAGCACCCTCCTCAACGCCAGCACCCCAAGAGTCCACGAACGGCTGTTGCTGCTGCGACGACGGTGACTGCTGCAGCGGCGGCGGCGGCTGCTGCTGCAGCGGCGGCGATTGCTACGGCAGAGGAGGAGGCACCGGGGGAGTGACAGGCGGCAAGAACTGCGCCGCTGGGCCATCAGAGTCAGCTGACTCCTCGACCGGGACAACCGACGGGAGGGGAGTGACGTGAGACACACCAGACGGAGCAGGACGGGGAGGAAGGTGAGCAGGGGCTACCGATGGAGTGGGGACCAGAACAAGGGGAGGGGAAACCGGGAGACCTCGGTAGGGAAAGCGATGGTAAAAGGAGACAGACTCGTCAAAAGTGGCATCACGGGAGTGAAAGAAGCGGTGAGACAACGGGTGGTAAAAGTGCCAGTCAGAGGAGTCCGGGGGGAAACCGAGGAAGACTGAGGGGACAGTGCGGGCAATGAGCTTGTCCGTGCCAGAGGCACGAACGTGAGCGAGGCAGCCCCAGACGTGGAAGCGGACGCGTCACCAAGGAACCCGGTCCAAAGAGGGGTCGGCGAAACATGCGGCCGCTGGGAGCGCAACCAGATGTTAAGCTGGTGAGCGGCGTAGCAAACGACGAACGGCCACAGAAAATTGGGTGCTCTGTCATGAATCATGGAGGTACGAGCCACCTCCATGACCAAGCCGATGCGTCGCTCAGCGAACCCATTCTGCTGCGGGGAGTCCGGTAGGGTGTACGACTGGGTGATGCCCTCCGCACGACAGAACTTTCCAATCCGACCGGAGGCAAACTCGCCGCCACGGTCGAAATGGAGACATAGCACAGGGAGAGCGTGGTGGAGGCGTGCAGCTACGACCCACAGGATAAGAACGTCGGGCACATCGGCCTTCCGCTCCAAGGGAAACACCATGGTGTAGCGCGATAGTCGTCAACCAGCACAGCACTCGCGACGTGGTCCAGGGACGGGGGCTGGGCCCCAAACATCCAGGTGCAGGGTCTGGAGGGGTGCGGTGGCGGGACGAAGCGAGGAGGAGTGAGGAGCACGGCGCAGCCGGCCCTCGACGCGGGGCGTGCACTGTGGTGCATGCGAGGGAGGGAGGGCAGGAAGCGACTTAGGGAGACCGAGGACGAGACCGTGCTGAGACCTCGGATGCAGACGTGAGAGTGTGGGGTGACCTAGGTGGTGGTACCTCAGAAGCGACGGGTGAGTGAGCGATCGACACGAGCAAGCTACAGCGACCTGGGTAGATGCAGGGCCCGGGGAGGACGTGCCAACCGGGGGGGACACAATGTCCAGCGTAAACAGGCCAGACACCGGTTCCGGGTAAACGTTGCAAGGGGGTAACCTGAGGCGGCCTCGGTACAGACAGTGTACCGCTCGTGACCAGGAAACGTAGTGGTGACGCCAAGGTTCTGAAGACAGCCGACACCAACTAAATTCGTGGAGAATGAAGGGATGTGCAGGCCTGTAAGGAAACCCGAGGGGACCGCCGGACAGGGAAGGGTAGTGTAGCTGCAAGCAACGACAGTACTAGAAGAGGGGTTAGCAAGTGCGCCAGTGGCAGGCGTGGCGAGCGACGTGAGTGTGGTGTGGTCGCGGAAGAAGCAGGCAAACGCACCGAAGTCAAGGGTGAAGGACAGCGATGCAGTAGCGACAGACGAAGGAGGAGCGAGTATGGAACCTAGACTAGACAAAGCAAACGGTCCTACGCTTAACGCAGCAGGGGTGTCTGTACTACACACAGGTGCTACGCCTAAGCTAGAGAATGCATGGTAATAAGATCCAGACACTCTAGAGAATGCAGGGCAGAACTAATTTGATCCACGTCTATGTCAAATACAGGCACACCGTGACGCAACAGTCAGGGAGGTCCGGGCCGGGCCGAAGCGGCGACGAAAGAGATCATCGAGGTGGCGGAAGCATCGGGTGGCGGCACACCGTGTCACAGAGGGACCCGGTCTAGAGCTGGTACTAATAGCCCACAGCACCAAAGCCGCCAGTAGTCGCCGAGCTGCGAGGACCGCCACCTCGGCCACCATCTCAAGGGGCTCCTGGCCACCCCGGCGGGAGGGGGCCCATGGCTGCTGCTGCTGCTGCTGCTGCAGTTGCTGCGACTGCTGCGGCTGCTGCTGCTCCTGGACACCCACCCCAGCCCCCTCGTCAGAACCACTGTCCTTGCCACCACCACCACCTCGCCCTCCCTTGGGCCTGCGACGGCCTCGACGCTGTCGCTGCTGCTGTGGGAAGGCCGCCGCTGCGGTCTTAGCGGGAGGAGCAGCTGTAGCGACGGCAGCAGAAATGTCAGCATACGTGCACTGGGAGGGAGCATAGCCCTCAATGATAGGGACCCGCAACACCGCTCGACTAAGCGATAGTGCGCTGGCGAGTCTCTATCTCAGAAAAGGTAGTGACAAAAGCGGTCAGGGTGAGGTCACCAGGGTGCTGGCTAAGGAAGTGGTCGTGGGCAGTGGCTAAGCGGTCACGCAGGCACATGGCAATAAGGTATAGGGTAGCGCGGAACGGCGGGGGGAAAGCAGTGAGCTGGGCAGTAGTGCTAGCAGCGCGGTAGCTAGTCTCTAGTGCACGGAGGTGAGTGGCGAGATCAGTGGTAGTGGGGAAAGCAGAGAGATCGGGGAAGAGCATGGGGAGGATCAAGTGTCCACCTAAGGCGGAGGCATGCATGGAGTAGCGGGCAACTACTGCATCTAAGAAGTCTTTGGCGTTCGCGACAGCAGTGACATGCGTACGCTCAGAAAGGGTAAGCGCATGACTAATGGCAAGTTGCGCTACACCATCGCGGGAATCCCTGACAGCACGAGCGAGCGCAGCAGCAGCAAAGGCCTCACTCTTAGCAGTGGTGGGGTCAGTAGGGAGGGGATTTGGCACAGAGGGGCGAGGAAGCAAGCCATCAACATGCATAGCCAGGGAGTGCCCATCCTGGCGCTGACCTGTTAGGTGCTGGCGAAGATCGACAAGCCAGGCGGCGAATCGATCGCGTGCCCCTCCGCGTCCAAACGTAGCATGGCGTCCGCCATCGCACAGTCTCAGCGGCATCAGGACACAGCGGCACAGCGGCACAGAGATACATGTACTCAGCTGCACGGCGATACAGCGACGTGGCGGCAGGGCTCTCCGGAAAAGGGACTAGACGGAAGACCAAGGAGGGTGCGCGAGGAGCCTACAGGCGCTCAAGGGGCCGAGGCGCATGAGGGGCCGGCCAGGCGTGTGAGAGGCCGGGCAGGTGCGGGAAGGGGCCGACGCATAGGGAGGAGTCGGCAAGGCGCGTGGGGCCGGCGGTGCGCAGGAGGGGCCGGCTAGGCGGTAGGGGCCGGCTAGGCGCGAGGGGCCGGCTAGGCGAGTGGGTGACCGACGGCGGCGCAAGAAGGGGCCAGCTAGGCACGAGGGGCCGGCTGGGCGCGAGGGGCCGGCTAGGGCGCGCTGGGACGGCTAAGCGCGAGGGGCCGTATGGGCGCGAGGGGCCGGCAATGGCACGAGGGGCCGGCTAGGGCGCGAGGGGCCGGCTACGGCGTGAGGGGCCGACTAGGGCGCGAGGGGCCGGCTAGGGCACGAGGGGCCGGTTGGGCGCGAGGGGCCGATCGGGTGCGAGAGGCCGGTTGGGCGCGAGGGGCCGGCAATGGCGCGAGGGGTCAGCTAGGGCGCGAAGGGCCGGCTACGGCGTGAGGGGCCGGCTACGGCGCGAGGGGTCAGCAATGGCTCGAGGGGCCAGCGACGGCGCAAGCGGCTGGCGATGGCGCGAGGAGCCGGCTACGGCGCGAGGGAGGGCCGGCTGGGCGCGAGGGGCCGACTTCGGCGTGAGGGGCCGCCTAGGCGTGAAGGGGCCGACTAGGTCGCAAGGGGCCGGCTACGGCGCTAGGGGCCGGCTAGGCGCGAAGGGGTCGGCAAGGCACGAAGGGAGCAGGCGGGGCGTGAGGGGCCGGCTAGGATGCGAGGGGGGGCCGGCGAGGTGCGGTAGGCTAGGGCGCGGGGCGGAAGTGGGTGGGAGGACATAACCTACGCATGATACCATGTTAAAATACTAGAATTAATAGTAACAATAGAGAACAAGCAAGATATAGGATTGGGTTGTACTCTCTAAGAACATACACCTATTCTAGCCTATAACTTCTACATGCAAAGGTATGTAAAAGTTGACAAAGCTAACCAAATTGAGCGGCAGGGATGCTCAGTGCGGCAACCTTGTCACTGAACAGGGGTTAGTACCAAGCCCTCATATTCGTTTTAGGCCACGCTGATTGATTAGTGTCGATCTAATAAAGCACCCTGAAAATCAGTTTTTGGTAGTGGTTTTCATACTGGTTGGCCTTGGTTCTTTCGTTTTCAATGCTGATTCATTAGGGTTGGTATAAGAGAACCACTGAAAAAAAAAAAAAAAAAAAATCAGCGTAAAAAGCCTGATAACTATGGACCTGGCTAGTATTGTTAACCCCAGGGGGACTCTTCGACACCCCCCCTCGTTGGGGTAGGCGGAAGACTCGCCACTTCCAGCAGTGCACGCTGGGATTTGAACCCGAGACCTTTTGGCTCTCATACCATATTAGATTAGCGGGAAAGAGTTGACTAAGGTAAGTGTCGAGAAGCATAATAGAATGGGGCTGTACCCTTTGAGGACTGACATAGCTAGGATATAACTAATATATACACGAACTAGATTATAGACGTATATTGTTCACACACCATCTAGCATAGATAGTGGCAGCTCCTAGGAAGACAGAGCAAACCAAGGCAGCACTACTAGTCTGACCTCTTGTGAAGGTAACAAGACAACTCAGGGCAGCACTGTCACAGGATCGAATGACTTGAGGAAAGATGGCACTATCGATCAGTACAAGGTGCTTTTATACTTCCAAAGTACATCAGGTAACCAGGTTTATCTTACCCTAAGGGAATAGACCCTTCTAGAAGATAGAATCACCCTACGTATAGCCACGCGAGGCCATTGGCTTTAAGGGATTACGGCAGGATTACGCTAGATATAGCGCACCAGTACATCCCAAGCTTGGTCGGTGATATAATTATAATAGCAGGATAAACCAAAGGTTAATCGAAAAGGGAGAATAGGAGACCAAAAGAGATGGGATAAAAAGAGAAATGAAAGAGGAAGGAAATAAGAAAATGGGACAAGTGGTGTAACGGGGTCGTACTCTCACAAGCACTACTAGTTTTACCACTGAGACAAGAGGCCACAAGGCCAGTCAGCAAGTGTAGCGAGACAAGCAAGTATAGCACAGCAAGTACAAGAAGGAATAGTATACATCAGGATACCAGGTGCGGAGCTGCTACTGAGTCTAGACCAAGTTGAGTACAGAACAGCTGATGGTTACGAGGTGCAAGTGCCTTGGTGAAGATATCAACAGTATTGGCCTATGAGACCACCTGTACTACACGAGCCTGACCGCACTGCAGCAACTCACGCAGTAGGAAGTACCGCGGTTTGATGTGCTTTACCCTGCCCTCAAGTCGAGCCGCCTGACATAGGAGGATCATGGCGCTGTTATCAGCAAACAAATCCGTGGAAGAGCTACAGTAGGCGGCTCACCTAAGTCATCGAGCAAGAATGTCAGCCAGCGGAGCTCCTGAGCAGCCATGGCCCCAGCGTAGATCTCTGCCTCTCAACGAGACTGAGCTACAGACAACGGCCTTGTAGACCTCCACGAGACAGCACCAGAACCAAGACTAATACAATAGCCATGTGAGGACATAAGCGTCTCCACGTCGTCAGCCCACGACGCATCTATGTGTCCAGTGAGCACGACTGGCTCCCATCCTCCTAGCACAAGCCCCAGTCCTAAGGTACTTGCCAGATACCGTAGCACCCGCTTGGCAGCCAACCAGTGGATTGGTTGGTTCCCGCCTGTCACAACAAAGCGAGCAAGGATGCTAAGAGGGTACGCTAGATCTTGTCAATTGCAGGTCATTAGGTACATGAGACACCACACCACAGCTCTACATATGGACCACTAGGCTTGGCCGGCTCAGCCGGAATAGTAGCAGAGAGCTTGTGATCCATAGGTAGAGGGGTGGGCTGTGATGAGGAGAACTGGAGACTGAACCTCTGAAGGATCTGCTGCACGGACTAGGAGGGTGTGATCATGCGAGCGGCACGGTCACAAGATATCTCTAAGCCCAAGTAGCCCCTCAGCTCCCCTAGGTCAGTGCACGTGTGCCTCCTAAGTAACTCGGCCTTCATTGAGGCCAGTGTGTCTCTGTCAGGAGTAGGAAAGATCAGATCGTCTACGTACACTAGGATGTAGAACGGGGTATGACTCGTGCGAACAAAGAGAGAAGGGTCAGCAGAGGACGGGAAGAACTGCAGCGCAGCAAGTGTGGTGCGGAGCATGTCTTGCCACTCACGGGGCGCCTTACGCAGGCCGTAGATAGGGCGGTGCAGGCTCCACTAGGTCTCAGGAGGGAAGGAACCAGAGAAGCCTAGTGGACGCCGGAGGTCGAGTGAGGCTGTGGAGAAGTCGAGTGAGTGAAGCTCGTAGTCACGTTGTGCGGCTAGGTAGAGGAGCACCCGAAGAGTAGTCATCTTCGGGGTCGGGGAGAAAGTCTGGAATAAGTCCACAACCTCTCGTTGACTAAAGCCTCTAGCCACTTAACACACCTTGAACTTCATCAGATCTTCAGGTGCGCCCTTCACCTTGTACATCCACATGCCATCGACTACGTTCGCCCCAGGCGGGGGAACTGTGTCAACGTAAGTGCCAATGGATCTGGAGGATGCCATCTCAGCCTCCATGGCCTGTATCCATTGGGCTGCCCAGGGCCCCAAAACCGCCTCACCGTGAGAGTGCGAGATTGGGATATCGAGGGCATTTGGGTCGCCCCCTTGGGATACAAGCATGGAGCAGAGATGGGGTACATGGGCAGCAAGGTAGGCCAACTCGTACTGCTTGTCCTCTAGCACGTCACTGCCAAGGGCAGGAGAACCCATGACAGATGGAGAACAGGCAGTACCAGATACCAGAGTGGCAGCATAGTCAAGGCAGTGGCTAGCAGCAAAGTCAGCGACAACAGTGACTAGCGCAGAGACGGTCTTAGGAGGTGCATTAGGGTCATCGACAAGTGACGCAAGCAAGCGAGAGATGGTAGGACGAGCAATGGGAGCAGAGTCAGAGGGAGGAGGAGAGAACTGCGGGAACGATGACAGAGGAGGTAACAGAAGAATGGGAGCAGGAGAAGCACAAGATTTAAAGACCATAGGGTGGACACTAGGACGAGGAGAGACAGGACGAGCACCAGGGGGATGGCATACCCAGTAGGGAAGAACGGGTGACTGAGGATGAGGGGGAAAGGGGGACAAGACAGGGGACGGAGAAGTCCGCGAGGGAGAACGAGCCAGAGAGGAGTTCAGGGGAGGGAAGAGTGGGCCATAGACAGGGTCAGGCACAGGAGGAGGGAGGGGCGGTCGGTTAGGGGAGCCGGAGGAAAGACCAAGGAGACTAAGGGCAGGCTGCGGCTGCTACGGCAACTACTGTTGTTGCCGTTGCTGCTGCTTCTCTGGCTCCCTATCCTCTCTAGGACCTCCAGCTCCACCTCGGCTACCAGCGGTATGCTCAAGCCCTGCACCCCCAGGACTAGCAACCCGGGACGCACCACCCATAGAACCAGCACCCCAGAGTCAGCACCCCTAGGCGTAGCACCCCCAGAACTAGCATCCCCAAAACCAGCACCCCCAGAACCAGCACCCCCAGAGCCCCCCCCTGCTGCTGCTGCTGCTGTTACTGCTGGGGCCAATGAGTTTGCTATGGCGGCTGCGGCTGCGGCTGCGGTGAGGGGGGAGGCTTCGGAGGTGCCTAGGGGACATGGGCTGGGGGAGGCACCGCAGGGACAGCAGGCGCACCCTCAGCAGCTGGGCCCCCAGAGTCAGCAGACTCCCCCATAGGCCCGACCGAGGGGAACGTAGTGGCGTGAGAGACACTAGACGGGGCCGGGCGGGGTGGGAGGGGTGCAGCAGGCATGGCAGGGGCGAGAAAGAGAGGAGGAGGGACAGGAAGGCTGCAGTAAGGGAAGCACCGGTAGTAAGGGAGCGTCTCGTCAAAGGTAACGTCACGAAAGAGGTAGAAGCAGTGGTGTACCAGTCAGGGGCATCAAGCGGAACCCCGAGGAAAACACACGGACAAATGCAGGCTGAGAGCTTGTTTACGCTAGTGGCACAAACGTGAGCAAGGCTACCCTAGACGTGGAACGCAGCAGCGACACCAGGAGACCTGGTCCAGGGACAGAGGGCCACAAAGCACGAAGCTACAAAGCGTGCAAATTGCATGCAGCTCGGCAGAGGGCCACAAAGCACGAAGCTACAAAGCGTGCAAATTGCATGCAGCTCGGCCGAATTTTGGTGTTGCGATATGGTTTTTGTGGCTGAGATGCGCAGCAACCCCGTCATGGCAGTGTATGTTTTGCTAACTAGAACTTGGGACAAGGAGATCCTATTTTCTTACATTGTCCCCCCTCCTATGTGTGTTGTTAGTCCGCCAACGCCGTGCACATTGTTGGACTGGGGGTAGACGCAAAATACAGGGTGACTCTCGATTTGTGCCATGGGCACCCAATTGTTTTCCAAGGATGTCCGGTTCTTCCAGAATAAAAGGAACTCGATTATTCGGGCGTTTTGGGGGTCTTTGATCCGATGGCTGAGAATCTTCGCAGGTTCGTCTCTTGGTTCGGCGAGCGGTCAGAAGTTTGGGTTAGCTCCGTGGTATCGCAATCGGCGTATCCTAACAATGTAAGGTTACAGTAGTCGCTCGTCCAATAGAGTGCTCACATTCCAGGTGGCAGGTGGGCTGTGACAGAAGTGATAATGTGGCTGATGGTGAACGGTCCACAATAGGGGAGGCGAAGTTATGGGACTATGGGCAGTCGAAGGTTCTTGGTGTCAAGCAGTACTAAGTCTCATGCCTGGTAAGGTACGGCTTGGCAGTGTATAACTGCGTGACACTTAGAGAGAATATTCATGTGCTAAATGGCTTTAGTTGCTTGCTTACACGCATTTGTGTAAAAAAACTGCAAACAGTTGGGCTCGTGGGATGGGATTTTGTGGATTCCGGGTGATGGGTGCTATAGCGTCTTGACTGTAGTTGAGGTAGAAGAGTGCTTGGCGGGTAGAGGCTGACGGTGCATTGTAATACGCAGACTCTATAAGTGGCAGGTGCTGATCCCAGTCGGCCACGTCATCACATGTGGCATGGATCAGCTGCTCCATCGTCTGATTTGCTCGCTAAGTTTGACCATCCGTCTCGGGGTGGTACACCGATGAAAATTGTAGTCGTGTGCCAAACTGTTCCCATATGTGCCACCAGAAGGTGGTGGTGAAGCATGTCTCTCGATCCGAAATGATTGCCAGGGTCCTGCGTAGTCGAACAACGGTTGAGACGAAAAGACGAACAAAGTGTGCTTTTCTTGCATGCGGCAAAGTGTGCCGTTTTTTGTCAGTCTGTCTATGACTCGGGCGAGTAGACGGCGGTAGAAGACATCGCAGATGCGATCATAGCCAGCTTGGAATGATTCACGGAGGACGTAATCGTAAAGTTCCCCGAATACGAAGCCACGCTTGCAGTGTCGGGGGTGGGCAGAATGGAAGGGAAAGTATTGGTACGTGTTAAGCGGCTTTTTATACGTAGTGGTATCCAGAAGTCCGCCGTCAGAGGTAGTGCGGCCGGTTGTGAGCTAGTGTTTGCCTTTAGAGAAGGTACAAATGTCAAACATAGTGAAGGTGGTGTCACTAGTGCTAGCGGTGATGTGGATGCCGGACAGGAGGAAATTGTATAGTGCAACCCATTCATCAAGCTCACCTTGTGACCCTGTCTAAATGATGACTCCATCATCGATGTACCAGCGGTGGAGGAGGATGTGTTGGGAGAGGTGAGGGTGGAGGGAGTGCATCTGCAGGTCCAGCCTTACCATGAATAGAACATCATAGATGGCAGTGACCAGAGTGCCCATTGCTGTAACTTTGATTTGCCGGAAGTTGCGCTCCTCGAATTGGAGATGATTTTGTGTCATGACCAACCTCAGGAGGGCGCAGTAGGCGAGGAAGCGGTCGAGGTCGAAGCCGTTGGGATGCTGGTTTGCCAGTTGTTGGCAGAGGAACCGGTGGGCTGTATCGCAGATGGCGTGTAGACCTTGGGGGGAATGGGATGGACAAGTAAAGGCTGTCGTCATCGTACGTCAGAAAGAGGGCACTGGGGGGACACGGAGTTCTTGAAGAGAGTGGAGGAGGGTGAGTGAATCGGGAAGGTGGGTAGGGACTAGAGTAAGTAGGGGGCGGAGGTAGAAGTCTGGGACCCAACTGGCATTCTCAAAGATCCAAGAACTGGAGGAGCAGATAAAACAGCAGATGAACAACAACAAATAAACAAGCATCCAAGGCGCATATAATGAAAATTCTTTTGTATGCTATGCTCACTCATGTTGCGCCATTTGGCGTGGCAGCTGGAGGGAGGGTAGCCGGATAAAGGCGGGTGAGCTGGTCACATGGACGAGCTGGGTGAGGCATGCGCAAGCACAAGGCAAGGCAGCTACACACAAGGTGGGCACCCAGGGGTGCGTAGCACGTTATAGAGAGAGGGGGAGGAGGGGAAGGGGAGGGGAAGAAGGAGAAAATTTGGGAAAGAGGAGAGGAGGTAGTGCTGGGGAAGATAGATGGGATGTGGGGAGGAGGGGGGAGAGGGGGTAGAGGAAGGGTTCCATGGTGTCAGGGTTTAGGGTGGGGTTTTTGGTTTGGAGGAACAGAGGGCGGAGGTAGAGGGGGGGAAGGCTTAAGGGTGGAGGGAGGGAATTGGGGTGAAGGGTGTGAGGGTTTTAGACTCTTAGGGTTTTGGGTTGCAAAGTCTTTAGGGATGGGATCAAGGTGGATAGGGTGTTAGGGTTTTAGGGGAGGTGAATGAGGTTTTCGGGTGCGTGGTGGCACCTCCACTCCCTTGTGCAAAAATTGTGTGCCCTAAATACTCGAATCTGTCCTATGAAAAATTGCACTTACACCCTTTCGTAAGTAAGTGATGCCCTTGCAGTAGCGTGAAAACTACCTCGAGATCCTAAAAGTGCTGCTCGCGGTTCATGTTGTAGACGGGGATGCCATCTAAATGGATAATAACACACTTATCTATGAGCAAGTTGAAGTTCTGGTTCATGGTCATTGGGAAAGTAACAGGGATATTCATGAGACCGAAGGGCAGAATTAGATACTCAAAGGTACCTTACATATTAAGAAACGCAGTCTTGTTACAGTCCTCCAAAATGACTCAAATCTGGTTGTAACCGTATCACAGGCCGATCTTCAAGAAAAAAATTAGTCATGCGACACTGATCGATGAGTTTGTCGACTTGGGGGATGGGGTAATGGGACTTGATCGTAGCTCAGTTCAGTGCTCACTAGCCAGTGCGCACCTTGAATCCCCCGTCATTTTTTTGTGTGAACAGTATCGGGACAGCAAATGGTGATGAACTAGGGTGGATGATTTTTTCCCCCCGATAAGTAGTCTAATGGCTTCCGTACGTACTCCCTCCAACTGTATGGTAGGGTAGGTGCCGTGTTCCAATTCTATTCAATGGTCAAAAGGGTCATTCCGGTGGTAAACCCATGAGAAGGTCGTCTGGAAATATCCCCAGAAAGTTGTGAATCAGTTGTAGGTCGGCTGGCACTACTGCAATCAATTTCTCTAAATCTGACGGTTGTAATACCATGTTGGTTGCACAAACAACTAAGCGAACAAATGCACCTCACTAGCGATCGCCCTTTTGATCGCCACTAAGTTTTTTTGCGTCATCCCATACGTGGTCCCCTTCGTCCATCCTTGCAAGTTAACGTTTCGACAGTCGATCTTGACACTGCATGTGACGGTCATCCAATCGATCTTTGGTTCCATCCGGTAGTTGCCAACATCCCCAGCGAAAACATCATATCACCTCCGCAACGTACCCCAATCCGTTTCGCTCGGTGTTTTATTATTAGGGTGTACCATCGATGAGACGGGCGTCAATCTCTGGTAGACATTTAATGAGGGGTAACCCTTTTTTAAAAATCATGGCGAAGTTAACGTGGCTATGGCTGACACCACCGTATTTTCGTTTTTTCACCGTAAACTCTACCGTCTAAATAACATGGGTTATCCGCCACTGCACCCTCCTTATTCAGCCAGGTCTGGTCGATCGTATGAATCAATCTCACTACTGGATGAGGGTTGTCGGTCATGGGCGAGCAAGTTATGTCAGTACCAGGCCCTTTGGCTACTAACTTTAAGCGTTTCCCTGGCTGCTTAGACTACCCTTTCCGTGATCATGTTTTTTTCCGCTCCTCTGGGCATTCAGATATGTGTTGTCCTGGTCTATTATATTTGAAGCAGCATCTCTTGAAGGTTGTAACTATTGCAATACATAAAGTAACAGCGTGTAGTGGCAAGCTTGATCGGTCCCTGAGAGCACTTTTCGTCGTAAGAGGCCGCCCTTGGTTTGAAGTACAAATTCAACAGCACTGCAACCCTCTGCACCTTAAGTATACAATGACATAAACAATTGTCTGTATGTTTTGCACTAACTAGGGTTTTGGGGCTTTCCTACCACTATCCATGAACTTTTAATGTTAAAGCCTCTCTTGGCAACAATGGAAACACACAGTGTCAGTAAAAGACTTGATAGAAAAGCACCACGAAAGCTCACGCAAATAAACCGCTCACCTGTGCTTGATGCAATAGCACAACACAAGGTGAGGAATGCGTTCGCGCAGCTGCACAACAAGATCGCATGAAGCTCTTGTCATTACCGACGCCCCGTCTGTTGAGATGTTGGAGATCCTCGACAACTCCAGTCTGATTGCTTGACGTGAGCCAGCAAAGTTGAGAGCAGTGATGCAACGTCACGCCTGTCAACGGTCAGGTGCACGTAGAATTTGGTAACGACGGGGATGTTCTTGAGGAATGTCAAATAGACTTTCATATGTTTCCTGTGCACCAATCAGTGCTCTCGTCCAGCTAAATCCTGGCGAATGGCGAAGTGAGTATGTGCTTCCTCTGGCTCTCAAGGAGGTATACAACCAGAGCCTTCGTATGTTGTCGGAAGCCATACCTGTAATGCACAAGATAAGGGGGGACGCATAGACAAAAAAAAGTACATACTTTGAGTGATAGGTGCCCACGGCCTTCGCATGGGTTTTTGGGGTGGGTCAGTGCAGGTAGTCCGGATGAGTTGTTCCATGGTTTGGTTAACTCGTTTGGTCTGCCCGTTGGTCTGTGGGTGGTAGGCGGAGGAAAACTATAGTTTGGTGCCGAACTGGTCCCACAGGTGGCGCCAGAAGTTCGATGTGAATTTTGGGTCACGGTCGGAAATGGTGGCGGTTGGCAGTCCGTGCAGTCGGATGATGTTGGCGATGAACAGTTGCGCATTTTGCTCGGCTGTAATTTTCTATTGGTAGGCGATAAAGTGCACCATTTTTGTGAGTCAGTCAATGACCACGAGGATGGCGTCATTTCCGCTGGGACCGACCAGCAGTCCTTTCACGTAGTCCATCGTGACGTGTTGCCAGGGTCGCTCGGGGGGATCCAGCGGTTGTAAGAGTCCAACTGCTCGCTAATGTGATGACTTAATGTTTTGGCAATTGGTGCAGGAGGACACGTACTTGCGCACGTCGTCAGCCATGCTGGGCCAGTAATATTTGGGCTACAATGTCTTCATGGTTTTCTCGACTCCGAAAGGCTCGGAGGTCAGGTTGTCGTGGGATTCCTGGGTTAGGAGGGTACGAAGTAAATCGTAGCTGGGAACACAGAGGTGGGAAGTATCTCGCTTAGTAAAGTAAGGGCCAGAAGCGGTAGTGTGCTGTTGGTGAATGGTTGAGCGGAAGAATGGGTCGATTTTATAGATGTGGGTGAAAAGGTTGGCAAGGAGTGGGTTGTTATGGGCAAAAAGTATGGCGGCTGTATGGGCAGTGGGGCAGGTCAAGGCATCAGCAATATTGTTGGCGGCCCGTTTGCAGGTGATAGTGTAGTGGAAGTTTGACTCGAGAAAATTGAGCCAGCAGATCTGTTGGGGGTTGAGATTTCGGTTGGGCTCGATTCATGGTCGGTACGAACAGTGACGTCAGCGCCTGTTAGGTAGCATCACCAGGTCCTGAATGCCTGGACAATTGCTAACACCTCCTTGTTGTGTACTGTATAGTTTTTTTCGACTCCCTGCAGCTTTCGTGATTCATAGGCGACTGGCTGTAACCTGTCGCCGAAATCCTGTAATAAGACTACGCCGATGGCGATGTCGCTAGCGTCGGTGACGACTTCGTATGGACGGTCAGGATTGGAGATGCGAAGGACGGGCGGCGAAGCGAGGGCGATTTTCAGTTGGTCGGATGCAGCTTGCTGCTTCTGCCCCCACGAAAAACAATCGTGATCCTTCAGTCGGTCAGTTAGCGGGGCGGATATCTCAGCCATATGGGGATAAAGCGGCGGATGTAATTCACGAATCCCAAAAAACTCTGCACCTCCTTGACGTTTCTCGGCGGCTTCCACTCATGGCTAGTCTGAACTTTCTTCGAGCCGATCTTCACTCCTTCGGTAGAGATGATTTGGCCCAAGAAATCCAACTCCTACTTAAGAAATTCACACTTCGATCCCTTGGTGATGAGCCGGTTCTTGTGCAGCAGCGGGAAGGCTGCATCAAGATCTTGTAAGTGTTGCTCTCTGCTTTTGCTGTGGATCAAGATGTCGTCAAGGTACATGATTACACACCTATCCAAGAGCTCCCTGAAAATTCCATTCATGGTCATCTGAAAAGTCGTGGGCGCCTTCGTGAGGCCAAAAGGCATCACCAGGTACTCATAGCTGCCGTATCTGGTTTGGAAGGCGGTCTTGTCACAGTCTTTGACAGCAATGCGAATTTGGTGGTAACCCCCTCGTAAATCAATCTTCGAGAATAACTTGGCTGCTTGAAGTTGGTCGAGGAGTTCGTTAGCACGGGGGATCGGGTAACGCGATTTGATGGTGATCCAGTTGAGCGCGCAATAGTCGATGCTTTTTCTGAATTCTCCATCCTTCTTCAGCGTGAACAGTATCAGGGCGGCGTATGGCGACGTGCTTCGTCGGCATGCTGGCGGAGTGCTTTTTCTGAATCCTCCATCCTTCTTCGTGCATGCTGGCGATGTGTGTGCTGGCGTATAATCGAGCTGCTGCTGCACTCCCTCTTGTTCTTGAGTCGATTGGATGCCTGGTTCCAGCTTGATCCTATGGTCCTCAGGTCAGCTCGGCAGAAGTCCAGATGGTAGGTCGTCCGGAAAAAACTCAGGGTACTTCCGAATCAGCTCCGCTAAATCCGTCCACTTTGGCAGCTCTCTCGAACTCCCATCGAGCTTGATGCTGAGCCGCCCATCATCCAGGCGATCTTCGGATTGTACCTTCGCAACCAATCACGTCCCAGCAGCACGTCGCACCCGTCGAGAGTCATCGACGGCACCCAGTGGAGCTCTTGTGCCGCCATGGCACCAGCGTATATCGCAACCTCACAGCTAGACTGTGCTATGGACGACGAGCGGGTGGACCTTCACGAGATAGCACCTGCACCAAGGCTAAAACAAAAGCCCTGAGAGGACCAGAGCATCTCGGCGTCGTCCGCCCACGAAGCGTCTGTGTGTCCTATGAGAACCACTGGCCCGCATCCTCCAACACTAGCCCCATGCCTCATGCACTTGCTAGATATCGCAACACCCACTTAGTAGCCGACCAGTGCTGGGGTCGATGCCTGCCTATCGCAACAAAGCGAGCGAGGATGCTAAGAGGGTATGCGAGATCCGCACATGTGCAAGTCATCGGGTACATAAGGCAACCTACGAGCTCTGCGTACTGACCACTAGGCTCAACCGGCTCGTCAAGGACAGGAGCCGAGAGCCTGTGATCAACACGCAGAGGGGTGGGCTGTGCGGAGGAGAACTGAATGGTGAACATTTGAACAGGTTCGAAAGAGCCAGTGAAGCCTGGAGGACGGCGCATGTAGATCTACTCGTGCACACTTCCCTAGAGGAACGCAGCGGAGAGGTCAAGTGAGTGTAACTCGTAGTCACGCTGTGCTGCTACGTCAAGCAGCGCCCAAAGAGTGGTCATTTTCAGGGTCAGGGCGAAGGTCTGGAAGAAGTCCACCCCTTCGTGCTGACTGAAGCCTTTAGCAACGTAGCGCGCCTTAAACACAAGCGGCTCTTCAGGCAGGCACTTCACCTTGAAGAGCCACCGGCCATCTACTACGTTTACCCCAGGTGGGGGAACTGCGTCGACGTACGTGCCAGTGGATCTCCAAGGTATCATCTTTGCGTCCATGGCAGCTATCCACTGAGAGGCCCAGGGTCCCAAAGTCACCTCAGCGTAGGTGCCAGGGGTCGGGATGTCAAGAGCATTTGGATCACCCTCTGGGGCTAGCAGCATGGAGCAGAGATGAGCGCAGCCTTCGAAAGGAAAGCTAGCTCGTACTGCCTGTCCTCTAGAACGTCACTGCCAAGGGCAGGTGCACCCCTGATGGACGGAGGACGGGCAGGGTCGGAGACCAGAGCAGTTGTGTAGTCAAGGCGGCGGGTAGAGGCAACAGCGACGGTAGTGACAAGAGCCGAGAGACTCAAGACAAGAACGGATGGGTCGGTAACGAGAGATGCGAGGACACGAGGAACAAGAGGACAAGCAACACGGAGAAAGTCAGAGAGAGGAGGAGAGGAGACAGAGGGGGACGACTGCGGAGGCGACGGGAGAACAGGAGTGGGAGGAGCATGAGATGCTTGAGAACGAAGAACCATAGGGTGGACACTCGAAATAGGAGAGACGGGGCGAGCATGAGAGGGGCGATGAGACCACCAGCCGAAGGAAGGCATCACGTCAGGAGACACACGGGGAGAACGAGGGGGAAAATGAGCCAGGGACGAGTTCGGCGGGGGGAAAGACGAGGTCCTAGACAGAAGGAGGAGGCGACGCTAGGGGAGGGGCAGGCGGTCGGTCGGGAGAGGGAAAACCGAGGAGGCATCTGCACACACTGGATGCGGTTGCTGCTTTGGCAACTACTATTGCCGCTACTGTTGTTGCTCCGTGCCCACACCAGGACCTCCAAACGCACCACGGCTACCACCGGTACTCGCCGCGACAGCACCCCCAGGACCAGCATCTCCAAGACTAGCATCCCCAGATTTAGCACCCCCCTCAGAACTAGCACCCCTAGCGCCAACACCCCCAGAGCCCACTGACCCCTGTTACTGCAGCGGCTGCTGCTGCGGCGGCGGCGGCAGCGACGGTTGCTGCTGCAATGTCTGCTGCTGCGGCGGAGGAGGCACCAGGGCCAGGGGTGCCGACGCCATAGAAACAGGCGGCGCACCCAAATCTCCAGGACCCCCAAAGTCACCGAACTCCTCCACTGGGCCAACCGAAGGAAGGGGAGTGGCGTGAGATACACCAGACAAGCCAGACTCGTCAAAGTTGAAGTCACGCAAATGAAAGAAAATGGTGAGACGTTGTGTGGTAAAAGTGCCAGTCATAAGCATCTAGGGGGAAGCGAAGAAAGACACAAGGGACAGTGCGGGCACTGAGCTTGTCCGCACGAGAGTCGTTGACGTGAGCTAGGCAGCCCGAGACGTGAAACGCAGACACGTCACCAGGGGACCCGGTCCAGAGAATGGTCGGCAAAACCTGCGGGCGCGAGGTGCGGGGCCACATATTAAGCTGGTGAGTGGCGTAGCGAACTGCAAATGACCACAGAAAATGGGGTGCACCGGCATGGATCATGGACCAAACCGATGCATCGCTCAGGGACCCCATTCTACTGTGGGAAGGCCGGAAGTGTGTACGACTGAGTGATGCCCTCCGCACGACAAAATTGGCCAAGCCGATTGGAGGCGAACTCACCATCACGGTCGGAGTGGAGACGAAGCACTGGCTGGGCGTGGTGGACTCGAGCAGCTACAAGCCACGGGATAAGAACGTTGGCCTTCCGCTCCAAGGGAAACACCGTGGTGTAGCGCGAGTAGTCGTCGAAGAGAACCAGAAAGTAGCACTCGCAGCGCGGCCCGGGGACCGGGGCTGGGCCCCAAACATCCAGGTGCAGGGTCTAGAGTGACGCAATGGTGGGGGGAAACGAGGAGGAGTGAGGAGCACGGCGCAGCCGGCCTTCGATGCAAGGCGTGCACGGAGGCGCGGGTGAGGGAGAGTAGGGAGGGATGCAAGGAGACCTAAGACAAGATCGTGTTGGGACATGTGACGTAGACGCGGGAGTGCGAGTGACCTAGGCGGTGGTGCCATAGCAGCGACGAGTGGGTGAGTGACTGACACGAGCAAGCCACAGCATCCCGCATAGACGCAGCCACCTGGGGGGACGCATCCACCTTGGGGGACGCGGTGTGCAGCGTGAACAGGCTCGACACCGGGTCCCGAGGAAACGTGATGAGGGGTGCACCAGTGGCGGCCTAAGTACAGACTGCATACCGCTCGTGTCCAAAAAATGTGGTGGTGACGCCAAGGTCCTTAAGACAGCCGACACCAACCAGGTTCCTGGAGAAAGAGGGGGCAGACCTGTAAGAGGGCTTGAGGGAACTGCCGGACAGGGAAGTGTGGTGGAGCTACGTGTGACGACCGGATCGGAGGAGGGGTCTGCAAGGGAGACTACTGCTGGTACTGAAAGCGGTGTGAGAGTGGTGTGGTCACGAAAGAAGCAGGCGGACGCACAAGATTCCAGCGTGAAGGAGAGCGCGGCGGTAGCATCAGCCGGCGGGGGCACCGGCGTGGAACCAAGACTACACAAGACAGAAGGTCCTACACCTGACGCAGCAGGGGAGCCTAGACTACACACAGTAGAAGCTCCTAGTCTAGGCACAGCAGAAAATAGGATCCAGCAACACTAGAGTTATCAGCATGCAGTACATAGCATAAATAGCAGATCCTATCTGATCCATATCCATCTCAAATACCGGCACTCAGTGACATACCAGGCTGGGTCAGTCCGGGAGGGACGGCGTATGCCCGAAGCAAAGACGGAAGAGGTCATCAAGGCAACGGTAACAGCGGGCGGCAGTGTGACCGGGTGGGCGCAGACGGTGCCACGAAGGGGACCAGACTGGATCTGGTACTGGCAACTCACCGAACTGGAGCCACCACCCAAGGTCGAGCTACGAGGGCCGCCTCCGCTGCCACCACCACCAAAGGCGCCTGGCCCCCCACGGCTGCTGCTGCTGCTGCCGCAGCTGCTGCTGCTATGCTGGGGCGTCAGCCTTCGCCCCCTCGTCCACACCCCCAGCACTCCCACCATCCGCACCACTCCCGCCACCCCCACCACCCCCACCACCCTTTCCTCCTCCACGCCCCCCTTGGGGCACGAGCGCCCCTACGCTGACGCGGCTGCGCTGAGGCCGCCTGTCTTAGCGGCAGCGGTGAAAACGTCAAAGTAAGTGCGCTAGGAGGGAGCACAACCCTGGAAGAAAGGTACCGCTAGACTGAGCGACAATGTGCTGGCGGGTCTCTATCGCTGACAGGGTGGCGACAAAGTCAGTAAGGGTGAGGTCAGCGGGGTGGAGACTAAGGAAGGTCTCGCGGGCAATGGCTAGGCGGTCAGGGCGGCACGTGGCTAGGACATAATGGGGGGGAGGGAGTACAGTGAGCTGAGCCTCAATGCTAGCAGCACGGTAGCTAGACTCGAGAGCGCGCCGGTGAGTGGCCAGATCAGCAACAATGAGGAAGGAAGCTAAGTCAGGGAAGAGCAAGGGCAGGAGGAGACGGCCAGCAGCGGCGGAGGAGGGAGTGGAGTAGCGGGCGATAACAGCGTCTAGGTACTCCTTTGCCATCTCTAGGTCCTGAAAGCGGGGACAATCGGACAGCAGGAGGGCGTGACTAATAGCTAGCTGCGCAATAGCATCGCGCGACTCCCAGACAGAGCGAGCGAGCTCAAAAGCTGTGAAAACCTCACACTCAGCAGGTGCGGCGGCGTCAGCAAAAGCAGCAGGCGCGGGGGGGCAGGGCAGCTTACCGTCGACATGGACGGCCAGAGACTGGCCATCCTGATGCTGGCCCTTCAGCTGGCGGCGCAGGTCGGCGAGACATGCCTCGAAATCCACCGCACGACCCTCTGCATCCAGGCGGAGAATGGCGTCCGCCATCACGCAAAACTTCAGCAGTTGTAGAACGCAGGATGAGGAGGAGCAGGGAGCAGGTAGGTGTGGTGGAGTGCGGTCAAGAGCGGTGGAGGCAGTGGAGTGCGTTGGAGTGCGGTGAAGTGCAGTGGAGTGCGGTGAAGTGCAGTGGTGTGCGGTGGGGAGAGGTGAAGACGCGGGAGCGCAGATGGCCGGCGAGGGCGCCGGCGCAGAGGAGAGACCAGGGCCGGCGGCAAGCTGGGGCCGGTAGTGAGCAAGGGCCGGCGACGAGCAGGGGCTGGAGCGGCTAGCAGGGGTCGGCACAACTAGCAGGGACCGGCGCAAGCTGGGGCCGGTGCGGCGAGCTGGGGCCGACGCGGCGAGCTGGGCCTGGCGCGGCTAGCTGGAGCCGGCGCGGCGAGCTGAGGCCGGCACAGCGAGCTGGGGCCGACGCTGCGAGCTAGGGCAGCGCGGCGAGCTGAGGCCGACGCGGCGAGCTGGGGCCGACGCTGCGAGCTAGGGCAGCGCGGCGAGCTGGGGCCGACGCGGCGAGCTGGGGCCGGCGGCGAGCTGGAGCCGACGCGGCAAGCTGGGGCGGCGCGGCGAGCTGGGGACGACGCAGCGAGCTGGGGCCGACACAGCGAGCAGGGGTCCGCGACAAGCTAGAGGCCGACGCGGCGAGCAGAGGCCAGCGCGGCGAGGTAGGGGCAGTGCAGCGCTGCGGGCTGGGGCAGGCGCGGCGAGACAGGGCCAACGCGGCGAGCTAGGGCCAGCGCGGTGGGCTAGGGCCCGTGCAGCGGGTAGGGGCAGGCGCGGCAAGCTAGGGCCGGCGCTGCGAGCGCGGGTGAGCGCGGCGCGCTAGGGAGGGCGCCAAGGGCGAGGCGCTCTAAGGTAGTCTAGGGCGGAAGCGTGGGTGGGTGGGATACCTAGCGTGAAACCATGTCAAAGTAGCCAAGTAAATCTACCCAAGGCATACAGGGTGATATAAGGGTTTGGTGTTGTACTCTCTCAGAGCATGAACCTATCTAGCCTATAACTATGCATGCACAGCAAATGTTTATTGACACACAACTCAACCTATGACAACAAAAACTAATCGGAGCCTGACTAAGGTATTCTCTATCATGAGGTCCAGAGCAACGCCATGATGAGAAGGGCATATAGCCTTGACAACTACTACTCATGCCAAAACTATATCCAGATTACCTGCAATTTTCCATGTACTTTGCATGGGTGGGTCCTTGAGTAATCTGGAAAACTACTCCTGCACTTGCCAACCCCCCCCCCCCCCCTCTCTTCCCTCTCCAGCAATTGCCATCTACTGGTGTCATCAGTTGGTTGCCGCAGCAGTGGCAGTGGCAGGAGCTGTAGCTGGGGCTGCAGCCACGACAGGAGGGGGATTGCGGAACACAGCTGACATGGGGAAGGTGCTCAGCTCAGTAGACGCCGCAGGGGCCTTCATCCAAGAAGGCCGCCGCTTGCTGCTGCTGCCACCCCTGCTGGCGCCACCGCCTGCTGCTGCTGTTGCTGCTGCACCTGTGACGTCTGCCTTGGCAGCCAGTTCTGGGCCGCCGTTCACAGCTGCACGAGCGCCCTCCCTTTCCCCTCGCGCACCTCCATCTTCTGCCAACCCCTTTCCGGTCCCTTTCCCCCCACTGCCACTCTCCCTCCCCTGCTGCCGCTGCTGCTCCTGCTGCTGTGGCCCGTGATCCCTCCTCCCGTGCCCGTGCCCGTGCCCGTGCCCCCCCTTAGGGGTGACATGCAGCAGCGGCCGCTGCCCAGCAAAGGAGGAGAAGGTGCTGAACTGCACGATTTCCGAGTCAGGGCTAGGCACGTGCATCTGCGGCACCATGCCTCGCATTCCCCTCGCTCCTCCCTCCCGCCTTCTGCCACTGCCCCCGCTGCTGCCGCCTGTCCTTCCTGTGCCCGTCTCCCTGCCTCCATCCTCGTCCTTCACTCCCTTATCAAACCGCACTTTACGCGCCCCTTGCTCCTCCTGCTCCTGCTGCTGCCGTTTCTCCTTCTCGTCCTGCCCTGCCTCCGGTTCTTTCTTCTTCCCACTCTCCTGCGCCCGTCTCTCTGCCTCCGTCCCACCTGCTGCCGCTGCTGCTATTGGTGTTGCCGCAGCAGCAGCAGCGGCTCTAGCACCAGGAGGAGGTGGCAAGGTGTTAATGTTGAGGGAGGAAGGGAAGAGCGATGAAGGGTCGTCGTGGAATGAGGGGGATAGAGCCAGGTCAGAACCACCATGGGCAGCAGCAGCAGCAGCAGCGGCCGCCGGAGGAGGTTTAGGTTTCAGCCCGAGTGCTTCCTCCAGGTCAATCTCCGCAGCAGACGGGTGGGAGAAGGAGAACGACGAGAACGACTGCTCGAGCGCAGCAGCAGCAGCAGCGGGAGGGTGTTCGGGCGCAAAGGGGTTGTTGCTGGACAGGCGAAACGACTCCTCTCCTCCTGCTGCTGCTGCTGCAGGTGCTGCTCCCACTGGTAAGAGCGCCAAGGCGTCGGTGCCGGTGCCGAATGTGCTTATAGCGGGGTTGGTGGCGGTCGCGAGGGCTTTGGAGGCGGAATCGACCTGGCGCAGAAGGTGCTGAATGCGGTCCACCTGAAGGGGAAGGAACGGGGAGGGACGCGGGGAAGGGCGCGGGGGAGGGCGCGGGGAAGGCGCGGGGAAAGGAGAATTGTGGGGGGGGGAAGGGAGGGGAGGGGCGCAGGAAGGGGCGAGGTGAGGGCGAGGGGAGGTGGGAGGCTATGAGAGAAGCAACGGATTGGTCGACCTGGTGCAGGAGGTGCTGGTGGAGGTCCACCTGAGACGGGCACAAGGGGGAGGGGCGCGAGGAGGAGGAGGGAAGAGGGAGGAGGAGGAGGAGGAGGAGGAAGGAGGAGGAGGAGGAGGAGGAGGAGGAGGAGGAGGAGGAGGAGGAGGAGGAGGAGGAGGAGGAGGAGGAGGAGGAGGAGCCGGCCTCGCGTACCCCCGCTTCTCGTTCTCCTTGCAAGCCCAGCTTTGCTCCGTGCGTCGCTCTGCTTGAGTGCCTCTAGAGTCGCCTCTACGCCTTGCCTGCCCCTTGCGTTGCGCCTTACCTGGGATTCGAGCTCCGCCGTGCGCCGCGCCATACTGTGCCTTACCCGCCCCAGGAATTACCTGCGCCTTGCGCTGCGCCGAAAGCCACGGCGGCAGGTCGGTGAGCGCGTCGAGCCGCAGCAGCAGCCGCATCAGCGCCTCGCTCGCCGCAATGCACGCCGTACCGTCCGCTGGCCTTGCGCCGCCTCGCAGCGCCTCCACCTGCCGGATGCGCGGACGCGCGGCGTGGGCGGAGAGCATGAGGGGGACGCACCGGAGAGAAGACAAGACATGAGTGCGACACGGACGGCGGGTGAGGGAGGGGGAGAGGGTGGGGGATGGAGGGAAAACCGTAAATTCGACGAATCCCAAGGTGCAGAGGGCTAGGCGGAAGGATCGACGGACACAGCGAGCGCAGAGGGGCAGACGGTAAGTGCTGCATGAGAGACGGCGCACAAGAATTTCGAAAGGCCGCGAGCGACAGCAGAGAGGGGTGAACCTAACGAGAGATGGGGCGTGCACGGAAGGCATCCGCCACAACCCTTTCCGGGACTCCACGGTGCCTGAGAGACGGCGCGAAAGGTGCCACCTTAAAAGGCAGTGGCTAAAGCCATTCACCTTAATCACGCCTGCTTTTGATCTTAGCAGGATTCCTCCAAGGGTGATTTCGATCTGCACTAAGCCTGTCGGCCAGGTGATGGTTGAAACCACATCCGCTTTCGATCCGCATCCGCCACTCTTTGAGAGGCTCCGCTTTGCCTGCGTTAAGGCCGTTCACCTTAACCAACCATGCGCTAACGCTTCGTCCTCGCTAGTCCCAGCCAGTACTCTTGCGTAGACCCGCGGCTTGAGGCGCCTCGTACGCTCACCGGATGAAGCGCTTCAAGCCGTGAGCTTTCGAGGCGCCTCATGTACGCGTGCTAACCAGCGATAGCCGTCCTTTTGAGGTTCACCTGCGCGGCTGCAGCGTCGACTTCGGCAGTGAGCGACACGAGGGACGCCTGCAGCTTCCGCACTCGCTCGCCGTCCTCCTGCGCCGCCAGTCGCCACGCCGTGTCGGCCATATCGGAGATCAAGTCGGAGATTAATCTAATTCTGACGCAAGGCGGTGATTCAGTAGAGCAGTAATTGTGAGAGTACTAGGTTGACCTAACGCTACAGATGAAAGATTTCCGCCGAAAGTACGCCCACGGAGAGCGACTGATTCCTCCGCTCGACACGAGGCCGCCGTTTGTTGGCCCCTCCTGTGTCGTCTTGCCAAGCAAGATCTCAAGGCACAACCCGCAGCTAAGATGTCGAAAGTCCGCAGAGCGAGCAGAGCTGTTCAAAGGGCTAGGCTGGGAGGAGGGATGGAATGGGGGAGAAGGTAGTTCCGCAGTGATGCGATGTTTGATGTGGGAAGGTAGGTTGTGTGCCTGCCTGTGTGTCTGGAAGAGGGAATGACGCGCTTCATAAATTTCGCATTTTCCCTTCCCATTGTCACAGGCCGTTATCTGAACCCCGACGAGCGCGTTTTCGACACCCGCTGTCAGTTGTTTTGTGAAGGATACGGTTTTCACGTCGGTTGTACCATGTACTTCTGAATTTTGGCTTGCCCGATGTTTTCGAATGCAGCAGTTGCGTTTTGGCCGCAGGTGCGCAGCACTCGCGTGCTGTATGTTTTAGCCGCATCTCAGCACTATTAAACGAAACCGCCAATAACAACACAATCCGGGCAGTTTTGGCAAGATGAAAACTAAAACCCGTAGGGGCCCTGCATGCAATTCGGTGGTATATAACCTAAATTCGCGACCCTATCGCGATTTTGGGGTTGATGCCATCCCGAATGGCAAGCCGGGCCCCTACGGGTTTAATTTAGTTACCCTCTGCCCGAAATTACTGTCAATTATATAAACCACGTTTTGCGGCAATCAAACGTGCGCGGATTTGGCACGCAACAAAAGAAACATCAAGATTTGGCATCCCAATAACGTTTGACTCTTTGAAAAGGAAAAGAAAATCAGCTGGCGACACGTCAAAAGAAACATCAAAATTTGGCATCCCAATAACGTATATCCTGACCCAGATGTGCTATAAAACCCCGTAAAACAATACTGGAGGAAAACTGACAGAGGGAATCGGAATGACGCTCGGAGGATCTCAGGTAACTGCCTGTGACGGCGGGAACTGAAGACGCGAATTTACGGAAGTGCGTCATTCCCTCGTGTCTGGAATGTGGTCTGGATGTGTGTGTGACGCCGACTCGGCGGCTGAAAGCCAGACGGGAATTGATTTTGTGACGAAATTTTCTGGTCAACACAACTGCCTTCCAGCGCGAAATTTTCACAAGGCCGCCGCGGAATGGAATTTGTGTGGTTGGCTGGCTTGGTGGTGGTGGCTTGTACAACCGCGAAACTTTATGCACATGTGCGGCGCGAGAAGAAGTTCCACAGTGTGCGGCGCGCACAAGCGGGAAAAAGGGGGGAAGTGCCTAAATTTTCGTGTTCCCGCGCTATAGGACTTTCAGTTGACAACAGCTGTAAGGAAATGGTGTTTCCTTATAACGGGTTTTTGTTAGTAAGGCGTGCACTGCTATGACGGGGTTGCCGCGCAGCTCTGCCTCGAAATTCAAATCGTGGTACCCAAATGTGGCCTCCTGACGAGCCGCATGCATTTTGCCTACCTTGCTGTTTCATGCATATATTTGGGCCCTTCGCACCAATTTACGAACCACATGTCGCAGCTCTGCCGAGCCACGATCGTGTGCTCTAGGCTGGGAATATCCATACTCCCTGTTGTTTTTGTCTTGCCTCAGTTGTATTGTTTCATCGTTACTCAGTTATTTGACACACGCTCTTTGCGCTTGATTCAACCTGCCCATCAGAGCCAACGATCCTCATCCTTGCGCTCTAGTTCCGCTACAATACCGATACTTAGGGAGGCTAACGCCCTGTGCTTACAACATATCCGCTGTCTTGGTAACATTAATCGATAATTACGTACAGCCACAAATGTGTTCGTAGTGTCAAACACCTATTGTATGTTTCTATAGACTATATAGGATTGTATGCCTTGTTGTAGACATTCTTTCCCTTGAACAATGGTATCATGAGAATGTAGGTCTCCCCCCCCCCCCCCCCCCCCAAGCGCTTCCGCACTAGGTCCTAGCCGCCTCGTCGCCCTGCGGCCCCGCCCCTAGCAGCACCGCGGCCCCATCACCTCGCGGCCACGCGGCCCCGTAACCTAGCGGTCCCGTGGCCCCGTCCCCTAGCGGCCCCGTGGCCCCGTTCTATAGCGACCCCGCGGACCCGTCACCTAGCGGCCCCGCGACCCCGTCACCTAGCGGCCCCGCGACCCCGTCACCTAGCGGCCCCGCGGCCCCGTCACCTAGCCGCCCCGCGGCCCCGTCCCCTAGCGGCCCCACGGCCCCGTCACCTAGCGGCCCCGCGGCCCTGTCCCCCGGAGGCCCCGCGGCCCCGCAACCCCGTCCCCCAGCGGCCCCGCAGCCCCGTAACCTAGCGACCCCGCGGCCCCGTCACCTAGCGGTCCCGCGGCCCCGTTACCTCGCGGCCCCGCGGCCCCGTCACCTAGCGGCCCCGTCACCTAGCGGCCCCGCGGCCCCGTCCCATAGCGGCCCCGCGGCCCGGTCACCTTGCGGGCCCGCGGCCCCGTCACCTAGCGCCCCCGCGGCCCCGTCCCCTAGAGGCCGTTCGGCCCCGTCACCTTGAGGCCACGCGGCCCCGTCACCTTGCGGCCACGCGGCCCCGTCACCTAGCGGCCCCGCGGCCCCATCACCTCGCGTCCCCCCCTCCTAGCCGCCCCCGCCCCCCCCCCTTCCCAGCCGGACCCGCCTCCTAGCCGGCCTCGTTGCCCAACCGGCCCCGTCTCCCTGCCAGCCCCGTCGCCTTGCCACCCGCGCCCCCGTCTTCTAGAAACCTTGTCGCCGTCCTCGGCCCCTCTGCACCGCGCTGCACCGCCCGGCACCGCTCTGCACTGCACTGCGCCGCACGGCACCGCACTGCACCGCTTTGCACTGCACTGCACCACCCTGCACCGCACTACAATGCACCCTACCGTACTGCACCTCCCTCCACCGCACAGTACCGCACTGCACATCACCGCTTTCAGCCGCGCTCTTCTGCCCAAAACTGTCTTTCTCCTGTTGCTGCAACCATGATGGCAGACTTGGTCCTGCGTTTTTATGCTGAGGGGCAGCCGATTGAGTTCGACTCGTGGCTCGTCGACCTCCAGCGACACATGACTGGTCAGCGGCAGCACAGCCACTCCCTAGCCGTCCACATCGACGATACGCTCCCCTGCACGGACCACCCTGCTGCCCTCCCCGCTGACCCCACGTCAGCTGACCGTGAGTCCGCTGCAGCTGCTGCCCTTGCTTGTGCTGTCTGATTGTCGCGTGACGCTGTCGCACAGCTTGCGATTAGACATGCCCTTCCCCTGTTCGAGCGCCCCCGCTTTAGGTCCGTCAGGACTGCGCAGGAGTTCCTAGAGGCCATTCCACCCCGCCTTATGCTTCTATAGGTCGCTTGATCCTGCCCCTGCTCTTTCCTGACCTTGCGTATTTCCCCACTGTCGTTGACCTAGCCGCCCATCTGCGCACGCTAGACACGACATGGCGCGCTGCCTGCACTGAGGCCGAGCTTCGTGTATTTCAGCCCCCCATCTGCTCTACCCTTTACCTGCTTGCCACCCACCTCCCTGACCGCCTTGCCACCGCCCGCGATCACTTCCTTAGTCTCCACCCTGCTGACCTCACCCTCATTGACTTTGTCAACACCCTGTCTGCCATAGAGACTCGTCAACGCTCTATAACCCAGTCTAGCGGTACCGTGCCGGTCTCTATCTTTCAGGGTTGTGCCCTCGCTCAGTGCACTTATTCTGACGGTTCAACTGCTGTTGCTGAGACAGCTCCTGTTGCGGAGACAGCAGCCACAGTGCAGTTTCGTCCGGGTGAGGGTCGCTGCCCCAAGGCTGGGCACGGCGGAGTTAGCGGAGGAGTGGGTGGTGGCGGTGGTGGAGGTGGCTCGCCCGCTGGTAGTACTGACAAGGGGGCTGGGGCTGGTGCCTCGGAGCAGCAGCCCCAGCAACAGCAGCAGCAGCAGGCATCGCTGCTGAACTAGCAGTAGCCGCAGCAGCAACAGTAGCAGCAGCAGCGGCGGGTCGGCCGTCTCCCGCCTGGGTGGCCGGGCGCCGGCAGTGGCGGTGGTCGCAGTGGTCGTGTGCGCGGCGTGACGTCGGGTGGTGGTCAGAGTGACGGGCGCTGCCAGTACCAGCTCGAGAACGGTCCTCGCCGCAGACTTGTGTGCAATAAGATCGGCCAATACCCCACTCGTTGTTTCAGTCGCCTAGACGACCTGTTTCGTCTCCGCTTTGGCTCGTCGCCAGACCTCCCCGAATGGCACAGTCTGCTCCGCCATGGTGTTAGGATCTTTGATATGGACATGGATGAGATTAGCTCTGATTTGTATGTGCTGTATGTGGATAACTCTAGTGTGACTGGTTCCTATTACCTTGTATTGCCTAGTGTAGTCGTGCCCAGTGTGCCTAGTTCAGCGTCAAGCGTAGGATCCCTTGCCTTGTTTAGCCTTAGGTCCTCCCTCACTCCTTCGACCCCTGTCGCCACTGCCGCACTCTCCTTCACCTTGGACTCCGGCGCTTCCCGGTGTTTCTTTTAGGACTCCACTACGCTTACGCCGCTTGCCGCTCCCGCCGCAGTTGCTCTTACAGACCCTTCCTCCGGCCCTGTAGTCGCCCGTAGCTCCTCCACCCTTCCCTGTCCGGCGGTTCCCTCGGGCTCCCTTACAGGCCTGCACATCCCCTCGTTCTCTAGGAACCTAGTTGGTGTCGGCTGCCTCCAGGACCTTGGTGTCACCACTACGTTCCCTGGGCACGAGCGGTACGCTGTCTGTACCGAGGCCGCCACTGGTGCCCCCCTCACCACGTTTCCCTGGGACCAGGTGTCTAGCCTGTTCACGCTGGACACCGCTTCCCCCCCGGTTGGGACGCCTCCCCAGAAGGCAGCGTCTACCCAGGATGCTACGGCTTGCTCGTGTCGGTCGCTTACTCACCCGTCGGTTCTGTGGCACCACCGTCTAGGTCACCCCGCTCTTAGTCGTCTCCGTCACATATCCCAGCACGGTCTTGTCTTAGGTCTCCCTGAGTCGTTCCCTGCGCTCCCCTCCTCCCTAGCGCCGCCGTGCACGCCCTGTGTCGAGGGCCGGCTCCACCGTGCCCCTCACTCCTACTCGTTCCCCCCTACAGCCGCACCGCTGCAGACCTTGCACATGGACGTCTAGGGCCCCGCCCCCATCCATGGGCCGTGTCGCGAGCGCTACTTCCTAGTGCTTGTCGATGACTACACGCGCTACACCATGGTGTTTTCCCTGGAGCGGAAGGCCGACGTACGTGACGTTCTTATCCCGTGGCTTGTCTCTGCGCGTGTGCACCGAGGTCTGCCTGTGTTGCGTTTTCACTCTGACCGCGGTGGCCAGTTCGCCTCTGGTTGCCTTGGTCGTTTCTGTCGTGCGGAGGGTATCACCTAGACGTTCACCTTGCCAGACTCCCCACAGCAGAATGGGGTCGTTGAGCGACGCATCGGTTTGGTCATGGAGGTTGCTCGTACCTCCATGATCCATGCCGGTGCACCCCATTTTCTGTGGTCGTTCACCGTTCGCTACGCCGCTCACCAGCCGCACCCTCAGCGGCCGCATGTTTCGCCCACCCTCCTCTGGACCGGGTCCCCTTGTGACGCGTCTGCGTTCTACATCTGGGGCTGCCTTGCTTACGTTCGTGCCTCTGGCACGGACAAGCTCACTGCCTGCACCGTCCCCTGAGTTTTCCTAGGTTTTTCCCTCGACTTGTCCGACTAGCACTTCTACCACCCGTCGTCTCACCGCTTCTTTTACTCCCGCGACGTCACCTTTGACGAGTCAGTCTCCTTTTACCACCGTTTTCCCTACTGTGTTTTGCCTGTTACCCCCCCCCCTTGCTCCTGGTTCCCCCTCCCACGGTTGTCCCGGCCCCCCCCCCTCCCCTCCCTACCCCGTCTGGTGTGTCTCACGTCACCACTGCCCTGTCCAGTGTCCCTGCCGATGAGTCTGCTTACTCTCGCGGCTCTGCGGAGTCCCTCCCCCCACCCCTCCCTTCTCCGTCGCCGCCGCAGCCACCTCCGCCGCTACCACCGCCCTCGCAGCAGCTGCCGTCGTCATTGCCGCTGGGGTCCGTGGGTCCTAGGGGTGCTGGGGAGCGTGCTGGAGTGGGTGGTGGAGCGGGGTCCCGTTCTGGGGGTGCTGGCGTGGAGCTTCCTAGAGGGAGTTGTGCTATCGTTGGAGGTTCTGGTGTTGGAGTCGAACAGCAGCCGCAGCAGTCGCCGCCGGTGTCCGCTCTTGGCCTCCTCGGTCTTCCTTCCCCTGACCGCCTCCCATTGCCTCCTCCGTCGTCGCCGCCTCCTCCTCTGCCGGTCTCTAGCCTGGTGTTTCCTCCTCCGAACACTTCTCCAGCTCGTTTCCCTCCCCGTTCTCCTCTTGTATCTCCCCCCCTCTCTCCTGACCCGACTCCTCCGTCTCACGTCTGATCTCGTCGTCCGTCTCTACCTCGTCCTACCTCCCCTGCTCCGCGTTCTCACCCTATGTTGCTTCGCTCTCACCCGTCTCGTGCTCCTCCTCTCCTACCGTCTCCTCCCCCGTCGTCTCTTGCTGTGGCCCTGCCTCCGTTTTCTGACTTCTTCCGTGCTGCGCGTCCCCTTGTTCCTCTTGTCCTTACATCCCTTGTTACGACCCGTCCGTTCCTATCTCGAGTCTGTCGGCTCTTGTCGCTGCTGTGACTGACTTTGCCGCTACCCGCCACCTGGACTACGCCACCGCTCTGATCTCTGACCCTTCCTGCCCTTCGCCCGTCGGGGGTCTGGCTGCGCTTGGCAGTGACGTCCTAGAGGAGAGGCAATACGAGCTCACTTTCCTGTCTGAGGCCGCTCCCCATCTCTGCTCCATGCTACTAGTCCTTGAGGGTGACCCAGACGCCTTCGACATCCCGACCCCTCGCACCTACGTTGAGGCCACCTATGGACCCTGGGCCTCTCAGTGGATAGCTGCCATGGAGCACGAGATGGCATCTTGGAGATCCACTGGATCCTTCGTCGACGCAGTTCCCCTACCTCGGGTGAACGTAGTCGATGGCCGATGGCTCTTCAAGGTAAAGGGCCCTCTTGGAGAGCCACCTGTCTTCAAGGCGTGCTACATGGCTAGAGGCTCAATCAGGAAGAGGGGGTGGACTTCTTTCAGACCTTAGCCTCCACCCCGAAAATTACTGCTCTTCGGGCACTGCTACACATAGCAGCACAACGTGACTACGAGCTCCACTCCCTCGACTTCTCTACAGCTTTCCTCCAGGGCAGTCTACACGAGCAGGTCTACCTGCGCCGCCCCCAGGGCTTCTCCGGTACCTTTCCCGCTGGTACCGAGTGGCTCCTCCGGCGCCCCGTCTACGGCTTGCGACAGGCGCCCCGTGAGTGGCACGTGCTACACTTGCTGACCTGTAGTTCTTCCTGTCGTCTGCAGACCCCTCACTCTTCGTCCGTTCTGGCCAGACTCCATTCTACATCCTTGTCTATGTAGATGACCTGGTCTTTGCTACTGCCGACAGAGACGTGCTGGCCTCCGTGAAGGCCGAGCTGCTGAGGAGACACACCTGCACTGACCTAGGAGAGCTGCATCGCTAGCTTGGCTTGCAGATCTCCAGGGACAGAGCAGTGCACACCATCACTCTCTCGTAGTCACACTTGGTGCGCCAGGTCCTTCAGAGGTTCAGCCTTTAGTTCTCTTCCGCACAGCCCACCCCTCTACTAGTAGACCACAGACTCTTTGTTCCAGTTCCAGAGGAGGCTGTAGAGCCTAGTGGCCCCTACGCAGAGCTGGTGGGTTGCCTCATGTACTTGATGACTTGCACTCGTCCAGATCTCGCATACCCTCTCAGCATCCTGGCTCGCTTTGTGGCCACCGGTAGACACCGACCACAGCACTGGTTGGCAGCTAAAAGGGTTTTGCATTATCTAGCAAGTCTATCGGGCTTGGGGCTAGTGCTAGGAGGACGCATACCAGTGGTCCTTACCGGGCACCCAGACGCTTCTTGGGCCGACGACGCAGAGACTCTCCGGGCCTCCCAGGGCTGCTTCTTTAGCCTTGGTGCAGGTGCTGTCTCGTGGCTGTCCACCCGTTCGTCGTCTGTTGCCCAGTCTAGCTGTGAGGCTGAGATCTACGCTGGTGCCGTGGCGGCACAGGAGCTCCGCCGGCTGGCTTTCTTGCTCACAGACTTAAGGGAGCGGCCTAGCTCTGCCCGGGTCCTGTACGCTGACAACAAGGCCATGATCCTCCTGTGTCAGGAGCCCATACTCGAGGGCAGAGCGAAGCACATCCACATGCGGTACTTCATCCTGCGCTAGCTACAGCAGCAGCGCCAAGCCCGCGTAGTACACTTGGCCTCCGGTGCCAACACAGCTGATATCTTTACGAAGGCGCTTGCGCCTAAAGTTCATCAGCGACACTGTGTACAGCTTGGTCTTGTTACTGTAGCCTCTCATTTGCTAGGACCTTGATTGTGTACAGACCTTTATATATATTACCCTGACTGGCCTTGTGGCCTCTTCCTAGTGGCTGGACTAGTAGTGCCGCTCTGGTTTTGCTCTTGCCTTGTCTGTACTCGTCTGACTGGTTTTCTGACCCTTCACTCAGAGGTTTGACTAGTAGTGCCACCCTGAGCTGTTTGTCTCTCACCAGGCACTACCCCTATCTAGTCTAGGGGGTGTGTCAAACATATCTTTGTATGTTGTTATAGATTACACAGGGTTGTGCCTTAGAGAGTACAACCCACTAGGATATATTCCCTTGTATCCCACCTTTCTAGTTTTTTCGTTAACTTTGATCATGTGGCCTCCTGACGAGCCGCATGCATTTTGCCCGCCTTGTTGTTTCATGCCCAGGTTGGGGCGCTTCGCGTTAAAATGAGCTAGGTAGCTAGGGTAGAGAAGCCATGAAATGGCGTGAGGTTTAGGATGGAGAAAATCTTAGCGTAGGATTGAATGTCGAGAGAAAAGCGTACAAGGGTATAAGCCTAAGTGTTGTACCCTCTAAGATACGAACCTATACAGTCTATACAAACATAACCTATATATATGTTTGACACACCCCCTAGACTACATAGGTGCAGTTCCTGATGAGAGAAACGGCAACTCAGGGCAGCACTACTAGTCCAACCTCTGAGTCAAGGGTCTAAAGACCAGTCAAACAAGTACAGACCAGTACAAGGGCAAGGCCAGGGCGGCACTACTAGTCCAGCCACTAGGAGAGGCCACAAGGCCAGTCATGAATAAACAAAAGTATATATAAAGGTTAGTACATAGTCAAGGCCCTAGCAGGTGAGATATAACAGGAACAAGGCCTAGCTGTACACAGTGCCGCTGATGATCTTTAAGCGCAAGGGCCTTCGTAAAATATCAGATGTGTTGGCACTGGAGGCCAAGTGTACTACGCGAGCCTGACGACGCTGCTGCAGCTCGCGCAAGAGGAAGTTCCGCAGCTGGATGTTCTTTGCTCTTCCCTCAAGTCGAGGCTCCTGACACAGGAGGATCATGGCCCTGTTGTCAGCGTATAGGACTGGCGCAGAGCTAGGCCGCTCACCTAAGTCAGTGAGCAGGAAGGAAGGTCAGCCAGCAGAGCTCCTGTACCGCCATGGCACCAGCGTAGATCTCGGCCTCATAGCTGGACTGGGCAACAGACGAGGAGCGAGTAGCTCTACTCAAGACAGCACCTGAACCAAGGCTAAAGCAGTAGCCCTGCGAGGACCTAAGGGTCTCTGCGTCGTCTGCCCAAGAAGCGTCTGTGTTCCCAGTAAGGACCACCAGCCTGCGTCCTCCCAGCACTAACCCCATACCTGATGTACTCGCGAGATAATGCAAAACCCTCTTAAATGCAGACCAGTGCTGAGGTCTGTGTCTGCCACAAAGCGAGCCAAAATGCAGAGAGGGTATGCGAGATCTGGGCGAGTGCAAGTCATCAGGTACATGAGTCAACCCACCAGGTCTGTGTAAGGACCACTGGGCTTTGCTGACTCCTCAGAAACTGGAGCAGAGAGCATGTGATCTACTGGAAGAGGTATGGGCTGTGCGGAGGAGAAACTGAAAACCGAACCTCTGAAGGACTTGGCGCACCAAGTGTGACTGGGTGAGAGTGATGGTGCGAGCTGCTTTGTCCCTGGAGATCTGCAGGCCCAGGTAGTGGTGCAGCTCTCCTTGGTCAGTGCAGGTGTGTCTCCTCAGCAGCTCAGCCTTCACAAAGGCCAGCGCGGTGGTGTCTGCAGTGGCAAAAACCAGATCGTCTACGTAAACAAGGATATAGAACGGAGTCTGGCCAGAATGAACAAAGAGCGAGGGGTCTGCGGAAGACGAAAGGAACTGCAGGTCTGCAAGAGTAGCACGCAGCGTGTCGTACCACTCGGGGGGAGCCTGACACAAGCCGTAGACTAGGCGCCGCAGAAGCCATTGGGTCCCAGGAGGGAAGGTACTAGTGAAACCCTGAGGGCGGCACAGGTAGACCTGCTCATGTAGATTGCCCTGAAGAAACGCAGTGGAGAAGTCGAGGGAGTGTAACTCCTAGTCACGCTGTGCTGCTATGTATAGCAGTGCCTGAAGAGTAGTCATCTTCGGCGTCGGGGCGAAATTCTGAAAGAAGTCCACCCCCTCACGCTGACTAAAACCTCTAGCCACATAGTGCGCCTTGAACACAGGCGGCTCTCCAGGAGGGCGCTTCACTTTGAAGAGCCAGCGGTCATCAACTACGTTCACCCCAGGTAGAGGAACTGCGTCGACGTAGGTGCCGGTAGCCCTCCAAGATGCCATCTCCTGCTCCATGGCAGCTATCCACTGAGAGGCCCAAGGTCGCCTCAGCGTAAGTGCGAGGGGTCGGGATGTCGAAAGCGTCAGGGTCACCCTCAGGGACTAATAGCATGGAACAGAGATGGGGAGCAGCCTCGGATAGGAAAGCAAGCTCGTACTGGCGGTCCTCCAGGACGTCACTGTCGAGGGCAGGAGCACCCCCGACAGACGGAGGACAGGCAGGGTCAGAGACCAGAGCGGTGGCGTAGTCAAGGCGGCGGGTAGAGGCAAAGTCAGCGACCGCAGCGAAAAGAGCGTCGAGACACGAGACCGGAGCAGATGGGTCGGTAACGAGGGAGGCAAGGACCTGAGGAACAAGGAGATGAGCGGCGCGAAGGAAGTCACACAGGGGGGGAGGCGCAACAACAAGAGAGGACGAAGGCGGCAACGGTAGGAGGGGCGGACGAGACGCGTGGGAACGAAGCAACATAGGGTGAGAGTGCGGGATAGGGGAGACAGGGCGAGCATGGGAGGGACGGTGAGACCAGACATGAGATGAAGGCGTCGGGTCAGGAGACAGAGGAGGGGACACAGGAGGGGAACGAGGAGGAAGACGAGCCGGAGACGAGTCCAGGGGAGGGAACACAGGGCCATAGACAAGAAGGGGAGGAGATGGCAGGGGAGGCACAGACACGTGGTCAGGGAACGGGAGGCCGAGTAGGCGAAGGGCTGACACCGGCGGTGTCTGCTGCTGCGGCGGCACGACACCGACACCAGGATGGCTAGCTGCTCCACGGCTACCTCCGGAATACTCCACTCCAGCAACCCCAGAAGGAACACCGCCAGGGCCCGAAACCCCGCGAGCACCGGTACCACCCCCCAGGCCCGCTGGGACAAGCCACGACAGGAACCCCAGGACTAGTACCCACCCCAGCGCCAGCACCCCCAGAGTCAACGAACTGCTGCTGCGTCGGCTGCGGCGATGGCTGCGGCGGCGGCGACGGCAGTGACGGTGGCTGCGACAGCGGCGACGACGGCGACTGCGAAGGCGGCGGAGGAGGCGACGCCTGGGAAGGGGCAGGCGGACGCGTCAAGGGGGAAACCGAGGAAGACACAAGGGAGGGTGCGGGCAGTGAGCTTGTCTGTGCTAGAGGCACGAACGTGAGCAAGGCAGCCCCAGACGTGAAACGCAGAGGCGTCACCAGGAGACCCGGACCAAAGAAGGGTCGGCGAAACCTGCGGCTGCTGGAGGTGCGCCCACAGGTTAAGCTGGTGAGCGGAGTAGCGAACAGCGAACGGCCACAGAAAATGGGGTGCACCGGCATGGATCATGGAGGTACGGGCCACCTCCATGACCAAGCCGATGCGTCGCTCAGCGACCCCATTCTGTTGCAGGGGGTCCGGCAGGGTGAACGTCTGGGTGATGCCCTCCGCACGACAGAAATTACCAAGGACACCGGAGGCAAACTCGCCACCATGGTCGCAGTGGAGACGCAAGACACGGAGACCGTGGTGGACACGCGCAGAGACAAGCCAAGGGATGAGAATATCAGGCATGTCGGCCTTCCGCTCGAGGGGGAACACGGTGGTGTAGCGCGTGTAGTCGTCGACAAGCACTAGGAAGCAACGCTCTCGACGCGGCCCATGGACGGGGGCGGGCCCCCAGACGTCCATGTGCAGGGTCTGTAGCGGTGCGGCGGTAGGGGGGAAAGAGGAGGAGTGAGGGGCACGGCGGAGCTGGCCCTCGACACAGGGCGTGCACGGTGGTGCCGGGGAGGAGGGCAACTCGGGGAACGACCTTGGGAGACCGAGGACAAGACCGTGCTGTGACATGTGACGCAGGCGCTGGAGGGCGGGGTGACCTAGACGGTGGTGCCACAGGAGTGTCGAGTGAGTGAGCGACCGACAGGAGCAGGTCGCAACAACCTGGGTAGACGCAGCCACCTGATAAGACGTCCCTACCAAGGGGGTCGCAGTGTCCAGTGTGAACAGGCCGGACATCGGGTCCCGGGAAAACGTGGTGAGGGGGGCACCAGAGGCGGCCTCAGTACAGACAGCGTACCTCTCATGACCAGGGAACGTAGTGGTGACGCCAAGGTCCTGGAGGCAGCCGACACCAACTAGGTTCCTGGAGAACAAGGGGATGTGCAGGCCTGTAAGAGAGCCCGAAGGAACTGCCGGACAGGGAAGGGTGGTGGAACTGCGAGCGAATACCGGGCCGGAGGAGGGGTCGGCAAGGGAAACTGCAGCAGGAGTAGCAAGCGGCATCAGCGTAGTGGAGTCACGGAAGAAACACCGAGAAGCGCCAGAGTCGAGGGTGAAGGAGAGCGCAGCGGTGGCGTCTGAAGACAGAGCAGCGATAGTAGAACCTAGGCTAAACAAAGCAGGGGATCCTACGCCTAACGCAGCAGGGGAGGCAAGACTAGACATGCCTACACTAGGCAACAAGGGGTAGAAAGAAGCAGTCACACTAGAGTCATCAAAATACATCACATGCAGGGCAGCAACAATCTCATCCATGTCCATATCAAAGATCGGAACGCTACGACGAAACAAGCTATGCCAGTCGGGGAGGTCGGGCGACGGGCCGAAGCGCTGACGAAAGAGGTCGTCCAGGCGACGGAAACAGCGGACGGAGGTGTGACCGATCTTACCGCAAATAGAACCACGGCGAGGACCGGTCTGGAGCTGGTACTGACAGCGCGCGTCACCCGACCCGTCACCCGGCAGCCCACCACGCGCACGACCACCACGTCCACCGCCACCACCAGCGCCAGGCCACCCGATCGGGAGGCCACTCGCCCCCCTCTGCTGCTGCGGCTGCTGTGGCTGCTGAGGCTGGTGCGAGGGCTGCTGCTGCGGCTGGTGCGTGTCCGGCTGTGACACCTGCGGCTGCTCGGCTGCACCTATCAGGGTTCCCTCGTCAGCGCTACCACTACGTGCACCTCCACCCCTACCACCGCGCCCAGCCTTGGGGCGGCGGCCCTTCCCGGAACGGATCTGCGCTGCAGCTGCAGACTCAGCCACAGCGACAGAACCGTCGGAAAAGGTGCACTGAGTGAGGGCACAACCCTGAAAGATAGGGACTGGCACAGTATCGCTGGTCTGGGCGATAGAGCGTGGACGGGTCTCTATGGCAGTCAGGGTGTCGACAAAGTCAGTGAGAGTGAGGTCACGAGGGTGGGTGCTAAGGAAGTGGTCGCAGGTAGTAGCAAGACGATCAGGGAGGCGGGTGGCAAGCAGGTAGAGGGCAGAGCAAAGGGGCGGCTGAAAGGCTCTAAGCTGGGTCTCAGTGCAGGCAGCATGCCAGGTCGCGTCTATCGTGCGCAGGTGAGCGGCCAGGTCAGCGACAGTAGGGAAAGACACAAGGTCAGGGAAGAGCATCGGCAGGATCAAGGGGGAGGGCATGACTGATCGTGACTGCCTACAGAGGCAGCAGGCGGGGTGGAATAGCGCTTGAAACTCCTGCGCAGTCGTGACTGACCTAAAGCGTGGGCGCTCAGATAGGGGGAGGGCATGACTGATCGCAAGCTGCGCGACAGCGTCACGCGACAGCCAAACTGAGCGGGCAAGGGCAGCAGCTGCAGCGGACTCACGGTCAGCGGACGAGGCGTCAGCGGGCAGGGGAGCCGGGGGTTCAGGGCAGGGGAGCGTACCGTCAAGGTGGACCGCCAGGGAGTGGCCGTCCTGCCGCTGACCAGTGAGGTGACGCTGGAGGTCGACGAGCCACGTGTCAAACTCGATCGGCTGTCCCTCTACGTCGAAGCGGAGCACGGAGTCCGCCATCAGGAGCGATGCAGCAGCAGCGCAGTGCTGTACGGTGCAGAGCGGTGCAGTGCGGTGCTGTACGGTGCAGTGCGGTGCAGTGCAGTGCTGTGCGGTGCAGAGCGGTGTAGTGCGGTGATGTGCAATACAGAGCGGTGCAGTGTGGTGCAGAGCGGTACAACGCGGTGTAGTGCGGTGCTGTGCGGTGTAGAGCGGTGCTTGGCGGTGCCTTCACTTCTCTTCCGCACAGCCCACCCCTCTACTAGTAGACCACCGACTCTTTGTTCTAGTTTCGGAGGAGGCTGTAGAGCCTAGTGGCCCCTACACAGAGCTCGTGGGTTGCCTCATATACTTGATGACTTGCACTCGTCCAGATCTCGCATACCCTCTCAGCATCCTGGCTCGCTTTGTGGCCACCGGTAGACACCGACCACAGCACTGGTTGGCAGCTAAAAGGGTTTTGCGTTATCTAGCAAGTATATCGGGCTTGGGGCTAGTGCTAGGAGGACGCAGACCAGTGGTCCTTGCTGGGCATACAGACGCTTCTTGGGCCGACGACGCAGAGACTCTCCGGGCCTCCCAGGGCTACTTCTTTAGCCTTGGTGCAGGTGCTGTCTTGTGGCTGTCCACCCGTTCGTCGTCTGTTGCCCAGTCTAGCTATGAGGCTGAGATCTACGCTGGTGCCGTGGCGGCACAGGAGCTCCGCCGGCTGGCTTTCTTGCTCACAGACTTAAGGGAGCGGCCTAGCTCTGCCCGGGTCCTGTACGCTGATAATAGGGCCATGATCCTCCTGTGTCAGGAGCCCAGACTCGAGGGCAGAGCGAAGCACATCCACCTGCGGTACTTCATCCTGCGCGAGCTACAGCAGCGGCACCAGGCCCGCGTAGTATACTTGGCCTCCGGTGCCAACACAGCTGATATCTTTACGAAGGCGCTTGCGCCTAAAGTTCATCAGCTTGGTCTTGTTACTGTAGCCTCTCACTTGCTAGGACCTTGATTGTGTACAGACCTTTATATATATTACCCTGACTGGCCTTGTGGCCTCTTCCCAGTGGCTGGACTTGTAGTGCCGCCCTGGTTTTGCTCTTGCCTTGTCTATACTCGTCTGACTGGTTTTCTGACCCTTCTCTCAGAGGTTGGACTAGAAGTGCCATCCTGAGCTGTTTGTCTCTCACCAGGCACTACCTCTATCCAGTCCAGGGGGTGTGTCAAACATATCTTTGTATATTGTTATAGATTACACAGGGTTGTGCCTTAGAGAGTACAACCCAGTAGAATATATTCCCATGTATCCCACCTTTCTAGTTATTTCGTTAACTTTGATAATGTGGCCTGCTAACGAGCCGCATGCATTTTGCCCGCCTTGTTGTTTCATGCCTAGGTTGGGGCGCTTCGTGTTAAAATAAGCTAGGTAGCTAGGGAAGAGAAGCCATGAAATGGCGTAAGGTTTAGGATGGAGAAAAATGTCGAGAGGGATTTGGACTAGAAGAGAAGGAGATACAAGAAGGGGGGGTAGTTTCCTCTACAGTAGGATTCAGTAAGTAGCACAACTACCAAGCCTAAAAATATATATATAATATATAATTTAACACTTCGTGCCAATTTACGAACCATACGTCGCAGCTCTGCCGAGCCACGACCGTGTGCTCTAGGCTGGCTGTATCCACACTCCCTGTTATTTTAATGTTGCCTCGATTGTATTGTTTCCTCGCTACTCAATTATTTGACTCACGCTCTTTGCGTTTCTTTAGAACTACACACAGTATGCGTACAAAAAACTTAAGCTCACTCAAGATGGGTTATGCCTAGCTCCATTGAATTTTTAAAGCATCAGCATGGCATTTACCGTGCTGAAAATATGCTCAATCATTACTCTGAGGAAAAAAATATTATGATTTGGGTGAAGTTTTTTACAGGAAGCTGGAATTGTTTCCAAGTTGCGATTGTAAGAATGGTTTCTGCTCTAATTCACGTATTTGTTGTGTGAGAATAAATTTGTAGATGTTTGTCCATTAAAGGGGATGAGCCTTGTGCCAAACCTCGCCTCTACGGCCCACACTGTCTGACCCTCCAATGGGATCCAATCGCCGCCGCCCCGAAAAGTGCCTGAGGTGGGTCGGTCGGGTGAGATCGGCCTGAGGTGCGGTGTGGGCCAATGCCATCACCTCACGCCCCATAAATTTCTCCACCCCTCAGCTGCTGCTCTTAGGGCGTGGTGCAAGTGCCCTCGGTCGTCGGCGCCGGGCGCCCTGGGGGCTCCCAACCAGGCACCAGAGCTCACCCCTCTTTTTCACCGCACTCAACCAGAACAAAATCTATATAAACAGACCCAACCGCCACACATCCCGCCCGACGGGCGCCCGTCCGGCGCCAAGATCGACGGGCGCCCGACGACCGAAGGCAAGTGCACCACGCTCCCATGGAAGTTTTTGGAGTCGTCTCCTCCTCCCCCATGCCTGCCCTCTTGACTGACTGCCATGTGCAGAACAATAGGATGGCCGTCGTCGCCTCGTTCTGAAGTTCAGTGAACATAGCACCGTACAAAACCGCTCTAAAGAACCTGAAAACCCAGAAAATGCTATAAAACTTGATAAACCGTGTTCGACGAGCAAGGTGGAAAATTCAGATCGCGTTCCTGAAGTCTGGACAGCATCGAAGTTTGGACAACTTGTCAGCTCCTGATTCTGTCCTGCCCCTCGAATTCCCCCTTGGGCTTGTCTCCAACCGCATAGATTTTTGCCCCTTGGGCTTGCCAGCTCGTCTGAGCTTGCATCACCTTCATACAGCGGGCGAACAGAAAAAGTCAGCAGACCTTGGACTTGGCAAGCTGGCACCAAACAGAATGACACTCACACAGCAACAAACTTTGGCTTGGTCAATGGTCAGTCTCGCATTCTTGCTTACTGCCGTTCTGTTTGTTACTCTCTGACTCCAGCTCTCCAGAAAGAATGCGTCGTTAATTTAGGAATCAAGAAGAAAACTTAGACTACGCGCAGCGGGGTAAGGATGCCGGGCTTTATTCACCAGCACCCGCTTTCGCAGGCGGAGCTCTTGCTTCTGCTGGAAGAGGATCGCGAACCCGACGACGACGACCTTCGTACAGTGCCCAATGAGGCCGACGACTTTCGCAGACAGGACAAAGACTTTCGCAGAGGGCCTCACGACTTTCGTCAAGTGTCTAACGACTTCCGCGGAGACGACTCGCCGCCTCCCCGCGCAAATCCGCGATGCGCAACCTTCCCCCCTCGCTCGGCCGCTTTGCCCGCCGCTCTGCACTCCACCACCTCCCTTATCCCTCCGCCTCTCGTTGGCGGAGCAATCTTCACCGTCCATCCGCCACCGTCATCCCCAGCGCGTAATCAACGGCCACAAGTCACAACGACCGCCACGACTCCCCCGCACGCGGCTCCCCCGCCGCCTTCGCCTAGCAGCGGAAGCTGGCGACGCGGGCGCCCGCTTTTCCCGGGCAGCAAGGTTCATCTGGCGATCGACAGAACCACGGCTCGTCTACTCGTCGCGAAATGCAATCCTTTCGGTGCGGCCCATTTCGATGATGATATTAGTGCTAGTAGCACGGCTACTAACAGTAGTAGTGCTTGTTTCGGCAGCGGCAGCGCGACAACCGCAGGGAACGCTACTAGCGAGTCGACTAACGCGACGGCTCGCACCAGCGCGGCTAGTACTAGCAGCGCGGGGAGTCATGCTGCGGAATTGTCGGCGCGCGGCTTGCGCGCGTTAGTTAACGAGGCGCGCGCGCTTGAACGGCTCCGCGGGTGCCCGCACGCGGTGCAGCTGCTGGGATGGGATTGGTCGGCGGAACCAATCGGCGGAGCGGAAACGTTTGGCGGCGCGGAAACGATGGGCGGGGCCACGGAGCAACGAATTCCGCCGGAGCAGGATCCGCGGAAGCTTGACCAAACGGATCCCCCCCAGCAGCAGCCGCTGCAACAGGCGCAGCTGCAGCAGGGGCAGCCGGAACGATTTAGTTTAACGGGAAATGCGCAGCAGCAACAGCAGCAGCAGCAGCAGCAGCAGCAGCAGCAGCAGCCGCCGCAGCAGCCGGTAGTTACCACGTTGCTTGTGGAGCACGTCCCCGGGGGGAGCTTAGGCTCCCTGCTCTCCGCGTTTCCCGGCGGGCTTGACGAGGCTGTGGTTCGTCGCCTCACTCGCTCCTTAGTGGAGAGCCTCGCCGCGATTCACGCTAGAGGGGTGGCCCATGGCGACCTGCGCGCGAGTCATGTGCTTATAGACACGCTGAACACACACGCCGCCTCCTCGTATAGTCACGGGGGCTATTCTGGAAGTTACCCTGTAGATTATCTCGCGAATTATCCCGTGACTCTATCTGTAAATTACCCTGTGAATTATCCCGTGAGTTATCCCCCAAGCGAGCCGGTGTTGAAGCTTTGTGGGTTCGGGTCGGCCGTTGTGGAGGGAGGGCTCGATCAGCATGGGTGCACCGATGCGACAGTTGCTGCGCAGATTCTGGCGTGGGCTGCAGGGGTGGAAGTCTTGGGACCCGCTCCTGCTGCTGCTGCTGCTGCTGCTGCTGCTTCTGGTGGGGCAGAAGAAGGAGCAGGGGGAGCAGGCGGGGCAGGGGGAACAGGGGGAGCAGAAGGAGCAGGGGGAGCAGCAGCAGCAGCAGCAGCAGCGCGGGCAGCAGACATATGGTCGCTCGCATGCACAGTAGTCGAGCTATCCACAGGCCAATTCCCACACGGCCCCGCCCTAACCTCCCACCCTCCCACCGCCAGCACCCCCAAGCGTCCGAAGCTCCCGCCGGGCTTATCTCACGATGGAAAAAGCTTCCTTAAGAGCTGCCTCGCTAGAGACCCTGGAGCACGGCCGTCAGCACAGCAGCTGCTGTCGCATCCGTTCGTGCTGTACCAACTCTCCGCACCCTCTCCTCTTCCTCTACCCTCTCCTCCCACGTATCCTCTGCTTCCTCCTGCTGCTGCGCCTCCGTACGGGCCTCCTTTCTTGTCCCCTGCGCTGGTTGGAGGTCCTTTAACGAGCCATCCTCCTTGCTTCTCCCGTGGTTACCACGTTACTGGCTTGCCACTGCGCGTGAGGGATGCTCCAGGAGTCAATGCCTTAGCTGGCGCTGGCCTTAATGCTGCTGCTACTGCTGCTGCTGCTGCTGCTAGTGTTGCGCACGCTGTTGGTCCGGCTGCTGCTGCTGCTTGTCAACAAGCACCGCTACTCGAGGCGACTCCAAACGATGCTGCTTCTCACCGGCTGCTGCTGCAGCGGAGGAGGCAGGAGCGGTGGGAGGAGCAGCAGAGGCACGAGCCACCCGGAGAGAGGGGTGGAGTCAAGGGAGGTGAGGCTGCTGCTGAAGGGCTTAGTGACTGTCGGATTAAACCGGGTCTCACTGGTGGCTCTCGAAGCGGTGATTGTGGTAGCAGCAGCAGCAGCAGTACTAGTAGTAGCAGCAGCAGCAGTAGTAGTAGCAGCTGTAGCAGTAGCGGTAGCTGGAGCAAAATTCTTGTTGATTCGACTCAAATTCCCCTCGTTTTTCTTCCTCCTGCTCTAAACGGAGCTGGAAGCGCAACAATCCTGGAAAGGTCTCAGCAGCAGCAGCAGCAGCAGCCGCAGCCGCAGCAGCAGTTTTATCAACAGCAGCAGGTAGACTTGCCTCCCACTCATTTCCATTCCAACACCAGCCATCTTCCTCCTCATCTGCTTGCCTCACCACTACCAGCCGCAGCAGCAGCTTTGGCCGCTGCAAGCAGCCAGTTTTCGAGGCAGCATCACCCCCAGCAGCAACATCAACTGCAAGTGCAGCAGGAGCAGCAGCAGCAGCGGTGGGAGCGGCGGGAGCAGCAGGAGCGGTGGGAGCAGCAGGAGCGGCGGGAGCAGCAGGAGAGGAATGGCCTGCTGCTTCTGGTGCAGCAGCAGCATGATCTGGCAGAAGCAGCAGCAGCAGCAGTGGTAGACGCAGGGGCGAGCGAGGAGCAGAGGGAGCATCTGGAGGAGATTTTGGCATGTAAGGTATCTGAGAGACAACCAACGCCCTACTACCCTGTTCCTGACAGTGAGGATGAATGGGAGGCCGATACCAGCGGTGCTGCTGGTGCTGCTGGTGCTGCTGATGGTGCTGGTGGTGCTGGTGCTGGTGCTTCTGCTGCTGGCTTGCCTGGTTATCCTCCTGCCCCACACAGTACTGCTGCCTCTGCTGCTGCTGCTGCTGCTGCTGACGGCAGGTGGCAGAGAAGCAGTACTGTGTCGGGCGTCAACAGCCCGTCAGCACCCCCATTAGTCAGACGAGCAGTCAGCACCACTCCCACGGGCAGGCACCGTAGCACCAGCAGCAGCATCAGCAGCAGCAGCTGCAGCAGCAGGCTTGGCCTGGTCATTGCTGGTAGCACTGGCAGTAACAGTGCCGGTTTTGATGCTGGCATTGGTAGTGGTGGTGGTGGTGGCATTGGCAGCGGCAGTGGTGGTAGTGGTGGTGCTGGTGGTGTTGGCGGCAGTGGCGCTGGGTTTTCTGCCTCTCTTGCGTGTAGAGCGTTGCACCAGCGCCAGAGCTCCCTGCCGGTGGGTATGGGCAGCATGCACGCGTTCACGGCTGCTATGGCAACGGGAGGAGGGGCAGGAGGAGGGATAACAGGGGGGATAGCAGGAGGAGGGATGGCAGGAGGAAGAGGGGTTACAGGAGGGAGAGGGGGCGTGGGGTCTCCACCGCATGTGGGCCTGCTGGCGCCGATTGCCTCCCGGGGTAGATCCTCCCTGAGCAACCTTAGCACCACTGCCAATGCCACTGGTGGTGGCACTGGCACTGGCAGCGGCAGTGGCAGCTATGCTGTGCCGCGCATGCATAGCAGCAGCTCGGTGGAAGCAAACCTCACATGCACGTCTGGTAGCCCTTTTTCCTCCCTCGTCAACGCCTCTCTTGGCAGCCCAGCAAACATTGCTGCAGTAAACAGTGCCATGAACGGTGCCATGAACAGTGCCATGAACGGTGCCATGAACAGTGCTGTGAGAAGGGGGTCGGGCCTCGGGAATGGTTTGGCGCGTGAACAGGAGGGGATGGGAGCGAGTACAAGGGCTGGAATCAGCAGTGGCGATACTGTTCACGAGGGTTTTGCAGCCTCTGCTGCCGACTCTGGTGGGCTTTGTACTAGCAGGGAAAGAGGTGGCAGTGGCAGTGGCAGTGGCAGTGGCAGCAGCAGCAGCAGCAGTGAGAATGGAAGCGGTAACGCCGATGGTACTACTAGCAGCGGCGTTGCTTCTCGGGTCATGAAACGTGGCATGGTGCTGCGATCCCCCACGCCTTACACCCTAGCTCCAGAGGATGCTGACGTGGATGATGAGCTGGCAGCCGCAGCTGCTGACGTGGCCGAGAGCAGCCCCAGGGAAGGGGCAGGTGTGGGAAGGGAGGAGGAGAGAAGAAGTAAGGAGGAGGAGGAGGAAGCAGGGGAGGAGGAGGCTGAGGAAGTGTGGCTGCAGCAGTTAGGGAGGAGGGGCAGCAGTGGGGGTGGGGGGGTGAGTGGGGGAGGCTTTAACTGGAGAGAGCCTATGCGTGAAAATTACATGCACAGCAGCTCACTACCCCCGCCACCACGATGGCAGCAACAACAGCAGCAGCAGCATCTGCACCAACAACTGCAGCAGCAGCAGCAGCAGCAACTGCAGCAGCAGCATCTGCAGCACCAACAGCAGCAGCAGCAGCAGCAAAGCATGTCAACTCTTCTCAAGTCTGGCAGTCCTGGTCCAAGCAGAAGCAGCACGCCTCAGCGGCAGGACCCCTCGGGATGGAAGAAGCACCACCAGCCGCAGCAGCAGCAGCAGCAGCAGCAACAACAAGAACAACAACAGCAACAACAGCAGCAGCAAGTGGACTGTTTGTCAGGTTTAGGTAATTGCTTAAGTAGCAGCAATGGCAGTGGCAGTGGCAGTGGCAACAGCGGTTACAGCGGTGGTGCGTGCAGCAGCATCAGTAGCATCAGCAGCGGGGGAAGCAGTGCTGACAGCAGTGGGAGCGGCAGTGTCATCTATACTGCCCTGCACAAAGGGATTCTGAAACAGTCGAGTGCGGATTCTGTGGCGGTGGTGATGGGCAGGCCAGAGGGGATGGGCAGGAGCAGCAGTGGCAGCAGTATCAGCAGCAGAATCCGGGTGCGTAGCTTAGAGCAACAGCAGCAACAACAGCAACAGCAGCAACAGCAGCAACAGCAGCAACAGCAGCACCAGCAGCACCAGCAGCACCAGCAGCAACAGCAGCAACAGCAGCACCAGCAGCAGCCTGTTCAGGAGGGGTGGGAGCACCAGCTTTTTCAGACGCGGCAGCAGCAGCAGCAGCAGCAGGAGGAGCAGCAGGAAGAGGAGAGGACGGAGCAAGCATCCCCCCGCGCCCCTCCCCGCCTGCCCACCCCCTACTACCCAGATCCCTCGGACGAGGAAGACTGCCCTAGTAGCAAGGGTGTTGGTCGAACGGAGAAGGGAGGGGAGGAAGGAGAGGAGGAGGTATGGAGGCGGGATTCTGGTGTGGAAGGTGATGGGGAGGAGGCAAGGGGTGCGACGACTGAGGAGGAGCACCGAGAGTGGGGAGGAGGGGAGACGGGCTTTTCAGGGCACTGGTCAGAGGGCGAGATGGTGAAGCGGGGGTACTCTTGTGAGTACCCCTCAAGCCAGCCTTCAAACCAGCATTCTGAAGTGGTGATGGTGAAGCAGGGGTCGTGGGAGAGAACGCGTGCAGGGCCAGGTGTTGGGCCAGGTGCAGGTTTAGGAGGACGGGAAGGGGGATTAGGAGAAGAAGTAGGAGCAGCCGGAGGAGGATCAGGAGGAGCAGGGGGCGGAGGAGGAGGCAAAGGAGGAGGAAGAGCAAGGAGGACGAGGAGTCAACTATATTCAGCACCATCCCTACCGTCTGCTTTCTCTGCTGTTGCTGCAGCTGCAGCACAGGCAGCAGTCCCCGCCACTGAAACTGCCACAGCAGCAGGAGCCGCAGGAGCAGGAGGAGTTGGGGCTGGTGATAGGGGAGGGGGGAGAGGAGTGAGAGTGTTAGAGCGAACAGCCGGAGAGCGAGTAAGGCACCAGCGGGTTGCTTCCTGGAGCTCGTTCCCCTTCAGTGGTAGTGCTGGAGGTGGGGGAACTGGAGGGAACACTGCTCCTGCCTTTCCCGTGGTCAGTTCTTTTGAGCATCCTCATCAGCAGAAGCAGCAAAAGCAGCAGCAACAGCAGCAACAGCAGCAGCAGCAGCAAAAGCAAAAGCAACAGCAAAAGCAGCAGCAGCGCAAGGGGCAGCACAGAGGTTCGGCCTCAATCAGTGGCAGCTTCGGAGGGGTTGGCCCAATTCCCAGGCTTGCGGTCCGTCCTTCTGCAACGGATCTTAGCGGCAGTGGCAGTGGCAACGGCAGTGGCATCGGCGGTGTTTCCCGGGAATCGAACCGTCGACCTCCGCCTACAACTGCACGAGCAGGTGGCATCAGTAGAGCTGCTAGCATGGGTGGGATCGGCAGTCTCAAGAGCTGGATGCTCTTCCCTCATGCTGCTGATGGGGATGGTCTAGCAGCTGCAGCAGTGGCGGTAGCAGCATCACCAGCATCAGGAGCAGGAGCAGGAAGAGCAGCTTACTCATCGCCTCGTTCACCATCGATTGCACCTTGTGCATTCGCAGCAGCAGCAGCTCCAGCAGGAGCAGCAGCAGCAGCAGCAGCAGGAGCAGGAGCAGGAACGAGTTCAGGTTTGGCTTATGTGCACCGCCAGGGCAGCCTAAATGAGGGGACTATGTTTGATTCCACTCTTCCAGGATGGTCTCAGAGCAAGGGGAGGGTTGCAACAGCGCAGCAGCTTCTGCAGCTGCAACATCAGCAGTATTATTATTCTCTGCAGCAGGAGCAGCAGAACCACAGTGCGCAGCAGGGAGTGAAGGGAGGGGGAGTGGTGATGCCTGCTGGTCGCAATGGGCCAACCAAGTGCTTCTCTCTTGCTGACATTCGCAATTCTGCTTCCTCAAAGGAACGGGCTCTTAGGGGCAATGGGGTGAGCGGCATGCCGTGAAAAGGCCCCTGGCTACATGTAGGGCACTGCAAACGGATTAAAGTATACATTTATCACTATTATTTGGGTGGAGGAAACTTTTGGTCTCGTAGCCTAGTACACATGGAAAGAGGGGATTCGTGTGAGACCCGTTACACATGTTTTGCGATGAACTTGTCAGAGAGCCACTACGATGTGTAGTATATGTGGGATGGATTATGCACCTTGCTTAGTATCAAAGTTAACGAATGATTAGAACCATGGCATACAAGCGAATAAAACCTAGTGGGTTGTACTCTCTAAGGCACAATCCAGTGTTATCTATAACAACAAACAAAGATATGTTTGACACCCCCCCTAGACTGGATAGGGGTAGTACCTGGTGAGAGACAAACAGCTCAGGGTGGCACTACTAGTCCAACCTCTGAGAGAAGGGTCAGAAACCCAGTCAGACGAGTACAAACAAGGCAAGAGCAAGATCGAGGCGGCACTACTGGTAGTCCAGCCACTAGGAAGAGGCCACAAGGCCAGTCAGGAAAATAGATATAAATGTTTGTACACAATCAAGGCCCTAGCAAATGAGAGGCTACTGGAACGAGACCTAGCTGTACACAGTGCCGCTGATGTTCTTTAGGCTCAAGCGCCTTCGTAAAGATATCAGCTGTGTTGGCACCGGAGGCCAAGTGTACTACACAGGCCTGGCGACGCTGCTGTAGCTTACGCAGGAGGAAGTACCGCAGCTAGATGTGCTTCGCTCTACCCTCGAGTCTAGGCTCCTGACACAGGAGGATCATGGCCCTGTTGTCAGCGTACATAGCCGGGGCATAGCTAGGCCGCTCACCTAAGTCGGTGAGCAAGAAGGTCAGCCAGCGGAGGTCCTGTGCCGCCACGGCACCGGCATAGATCTCAGCCTCACAGCTAGACTGGGCAAAAGACGAGGACCTCCACGAAATGGCACCTGAACCAAGGCTAAAGCAGTAGCCCTGGGAGGACCTGAGAGTCTCGGCGTCGTCTGCCCAAGAAGCGTCTGTGTGCCCAGTAAGGACCATTGGTCTGCGTCCTCCTAGCACTAGCCCCATGCCTGATGTACTTGCTAGATATCGCAAACCCCTCTTAGCTGCCGACCACTGCTGTGGCCGGTGTCTGCCTGTGGCCACAAAGCGAGTCAGGATGCTGAGAGGGTATGTGAGATCTAGCCGAGTGCAAGTCATCGAGTACATGAGGAAACCCACCAGCTCTGCGTAGGGACCACTAGGCTCTACAACCTCCTCCGGGACTGGAGCAGAGAGTCTATGGTCTACTGGCAGAGGGGTGGGCTGTAGACAAGGATGTAGAACGGAGTCTGGCCGGAACGGACGAAGAGCGAGGGGTCTGCAGACGACGGGAAGAAATGCAGGTCAGCAAGTGTAGCACGCAGCGTCTCGTGCCACTCACGGGGCGCCTATCTCAATCCGTAGACGGGACGCCGGAGGAGCCACTCGGTGCTAGGGGGAAAGGTACCGGAGAAGCCTTGGGGGAAGCGCAGGTAGACCTGTTCGTGTAAACTGCCCTGGTCGAAAGATGTGGAGAAGTCGAGGGAGTGCATCTCGTAGTTACGCTGTGCTACTACGTGTAGCAGTGCCCGAAGAGTAGTCATCTTCGGGGTCGGAGCAAAGGTCTGAAAGAAGTCCACCCCCTCACGCTGACTGAAGCCTCGAGCAACGTAGCGCACCTTGAAGACATGCGGCTCTCCACGAGGGCGCTTCACCTTGAAGAGCCATCGGCCATCGACTACGTTCACCCCATGTGGGGGAACTGCGTCGACGAAGGTACCGGTGGATCTCCAAGATGCCTTCTCCTGCTCCATGGCAGCTATCTACTGAGAGGCCCAAGGTTTTAAGGTGGCCTCAGCGTAGGTGCGAGGGGTCAGGATGTCAAGGGCGTCTATGTCACCCTCAGGGACTAGAAGCATGGAACAGAGATGGGGAGCGGCCTCAGACAGGAAAGCGAGCTTGTACTGCCTGTCCTCTAGGACGTCACTGCCAAAACAAGGTGCACCCCCGACGGAAGGAGGGCAGGCAAGTTCAGACACCAAAGCGGTGGCGTAGTCAAGGCGGCGGGTAGCGGCAAGAGCCGACAGACTCGAGACAGGAACAGACGGGTATGTAACAAGAGAGACAAGGACACGAGGAACAGGGGGACGCGCGGCATGGAGGAAGTAAGAGAACGAAGGCGGGGCCACAGCGAGCGACGACGGAGGAGGAGACGGGAGGAGCAGAGGAGCACGAGACGCGTGGGAGCGAAGTAACATAGAGTGAGACCGCGGAACAAGGGAGGTAGGACGAGCACGAGACGGACGACGAGACCACACGTTAGACGGAGGAGTCGGGTCAGGAGAGAGGGGAGGAGACATAGGAGGAGAATGGGGAGGGAAACGAGCCGGAGATAAGTCCGAGGGAGGAAACACTGGGCTGTAGACCAGCGGTGGAGGAGGCGGCGGCGACGGAGGAGGCACCGGCAGGCGGGCAGGGGAAGGAAGGCCGAGGAGGCAAAGAGCAGACACCGGCGGCGACTGCTGCCCAACTCCAACACCAGAACCCCCAGCGACAGCACAGCTCCCTCCAAGAAGCTCCACGCCAGCACCCCCAGAATGGGAACCCGCTCCAGCACGCTCCCAAACACCCCCAGAACGCACGAACCTCAGCGGCGGCGACGGCAGCCGCGGAGGCGGCTGCGGCAAGGACAGCAATGGCGGCGACGGGGGAGAAGAGATCTGGGCGGGGAGGGGCGGGGGGAGGGAATCCACAGAGCCACGAGAGTAAGCAGACTCCTCGGCAGGGACACCGGACGGGAGAGGGGTGACGTGAGACACACCAGACGGGGCATGGAGGGGAGGGGGGGGAGTGGGGGAAACTGGGGGAGGGGGAACCAGGATCAGGGGGGGGGTAACCCGGGGACCACGGTGAGGAAAGCGGTGGTAAAAGGAGACAGAATCGTCAAAGGTGACGTCACGGGAGTGAAAGAAGCGGTGAGACGGCGTGTGGTAAAAGTTCCAGTCAGACGAGTCGAGGGGGAAACCTAGAAAGACACACGGGACAGTGCGGTCAGTAAGCTTGTCTGTACTAGAGGCATGAACGTAAGCAAGGCAGCCCCAGACGTGGAATGCAGACGCGTCACCAGGGGACCCGGTCCAGAGGAGGGTCGGCGAAACCTGCGGCTGCTGAGGGTGCGGCCACAGGTTAATTTGGTGAGCGGCGTAGCGAACAGCGAACGGCCACAGAAAATGGGGTAAACTGGCATTAATCATGGAGGTACGAGCAACCTCCATGACCAAGTCGATGGGTCGCTCAGCGACCCCATTCTGCTGCGGGGAGTCCGGCAGAGTGAACGTCTGGGTGATGCCCTCCGCACGACAAAAACGACCAAGGCAACCAGAGGCAAACTCGCCACCACGGTCGGAATGAAGACGCAACACAGGGAGACCTCGGTGAACATGCCCAGAGACCGCTTGATTGAGCGATAGCGTGGTGGCGGGTCTCCATCGCAGACAGGGTGGCGACAAACTCGGTAAGGGTGAGGTCAGCAAGGTGGAGACCGAGAAAGTGGTCGCGGGCAGTGGCTAGGCGGTTGGGAAGATGCATGGCAAGAAATTACAGGGTGGCGCCGAGGTGGGGAGGCAGTACAGTGAGCTAAGCCTTCAGTGCTAGCAATGCAATAACTAGTCTCAAGCACGCGCAGGTGAGTAGCAAGTGCAACGACTGTGGGGAAGGACGCACGATCAGGAGGACGGCCGACAGAGGTGGAGGAGGGAGTGGAATAGCACGCAATGACAGAATCTAAGTAGTCCTTTGCAGTCTCTACCATCTAAAAACAAGGACACTCGGACAAGGGGGGGGGTGTGACTAATAGCAAGCTGAGCAACGGCGTTGCGTGACTCTCAGCGAATGCAAAGGCCTCATGCTCAATGGGCGTGGGGGCGTCAGGGAGGGCAACAGGGGGGGCAGGGCAGGGGAGCTTCAGTCGACTTGGACGGCCATGGACTGGCCGTCCTGGTGCTGACCCTTCAGCTGGCAGCGGAGGTCAGTGAGCCAAGCCTCGAAGTCGACCGCACGACCCTCCGCGTCTAGGCGGAGCACCGCGTCTAGGCAGAGCACAGCGTCCGCCATCACCACGGCCGCAACAGCTGACGGCGACACGGCAGCACGGCTGCACGGCAGCGCTGCTGCACGGCGGCACAGCGACCCGGCGACCCAACGACACGGCGGCACGGCGAGACGGTGGCACGGCAGCATGGCGACACGGCGGCATGGCGGCACCGTGGCAGGGCATCACGACGGCATGGCGAGCTGGGGCAGTAGGAACAGGGCCGGCGAGACCAGGGCCGGCTCGAACGGAGGCCGGCTCCAACGGGGGCCGGCTTGAACTGGGCCCGGCTCGAACTGGGGGCCGGCGCAAACTGGGGCCGGCGAGCTGGGGCTAGCAAGCTAGGGCCGGCAAGCTAGGGCCAGCGAGCGTGCAAGGGGCAGCTAGCGAGCTAGGGGCCGGCGAGCGAGGGGCCGGTGAGCTAGGGGCCAGCGAGCGAGGGGCCAGCGAGCGCGGGGCCGGCGAGAGCAGGGCCAGAGAGCGCGGGGCTCGCGAGCGCAGGGCCGGCGAGCAAGGGGTTGGCGAGCGCGGGGCCGGCCTACGAGGGGCCGGTGATGGCAGGGCCAGCGAGTGCGGGGCTAGCGAGCGCGAGGCCAACAAGCGCGGGGCCAGTGAGCTCGGGGGCTGGCGTTCGAGGGGCCGGCGAGCACGGGGCCAATGAGCGCAGGGCCGGTGAGCGCGGGGCCGACGAGCGCGAGGCCGGCCAACGCGGGGCAGACAAACGCGGAGCCAACGAGCGTGGGGCCGGCGAGCGAGGGGCGTACGAGCATAGGGCCGACACGCGAGGGGCCTATGAGCATGGGGCCAGTGAGCTAAGGCGGCTAGGGTGGGCTAGAGCGGCTAACCTAGCTGATACCATCTTAGAGTAACCGAATGACTAGAATGAAGGGATACAAGGGAATATATGGTTGGGTGTTGTGCTCTCTAAGAGCATCACCCTTCGAGCCTATAATTTCTACATATGCAAATATGTATGAGTTGACAGGTACTACTAGTCCAACCTCTGCGGCAAGGGTTTGAAGACCCTACTTGTTCATCCATTCGTACAAGAGCCACAAGGACCGTCAAGATAATATAAAGAGTAGTACACAATCAGGGTCCTAGCAAGTGTGAAACTACTAGAACTAGACCAAGTTGTACACAGTGCCGCTGATAATCCTTACGCAGAAGCGCCTTAGTAAAGATATCAGTTGTATTGGCACCAGAGGCAAATTGTACTAGGCGGGCCTGGCGGCGCTGCAGTAGCTCGCGCAGGAGGAAGTACCGCGGTAGAAGTGCTTTGCTCTGCCCTCTAGTCGAGGCTTCTGACACAGGAGGATCATGGCCCTGTTGTCAGCGTACAGGACCGGGGCAGAGCTAGGCCGCTCACCTAAGTCTGTGAGCAAGAACGTCAGCCAGTGGAACTCTTGTGCCGCCATGGCACCAGCGTAGATCTCAGCCTCACAACTAGACTGTGCAACAGATGACGAGTTGATGGACCTCCACGAGATACTGCCAACACCAAGGCTAAAGCAATAGCCCTGGGAGGACCTGAGCGTCTCAGAATCATCTGCCCACGAAGCGATTGTGTGCCCTGTGAGAACCATTGGCCTGCGTTCTGCAAGCACTAGCCCCATGCCTGATGTACTTGTTGCATAACGCAACACCCTCTTAGCGGCCGGCCAGTGCTGGGGTCGGTGTCTCCCTGTCGCCACAAAGTGACCAAGGAAACTAAGAGGGTAAGCGAGATCTGGACGAGAGCAAGTCATCAGATACATAAGGTAGCCCACAAGCTCTGCGTACTGACAATTGGGCTCAACCGTCTCGTCAGGGACTGGAGCCAAGAGCTTGTGGTCCACTGGCAGAGGGGTGGGCTGTGCGGAGGAAAACTGAAGGCTGAACCTCTGAAGGACCTGGCGCACCAAATGTGACTGTATGAGACTGATGGTGCGCGCTGATCTGTCCCTGGAGATCCGCAGCCCAAGGAAGCGGTGCAACTCTCCTAGGTCAATGCAGGTGTGTCTCCTCCGCAGCTCAGCCTTCACCAAGGCCTGTGCGTCTCGGTCTGCAGTAGCGAAGACCAGGTCGTCTACGTAGGCTAGGATGTAGAATGGAGTCTGGCCTGAGCGAACGAAGAGTGAAGGGTCAGCAGAGGACGGGAAGAACTGCAGGTCTACTAACATAGCATGCTGCGTGTCGTGCCATTCACATAGCGCCTGCTACAGACCGTAAACTAGGCGCAAGAGGAACCACTCGGTCCCAAGAGAGAAAGTGTCAGAAAAGCCTGGCAGAGAGCGAAGTTAGATCTCCTCGTTCAGACTGCCCTGGAGAAACGCTAAGGAAAAGTCCTGTGAGTGAAGCTCGTAGTCGCGCTGTGCTGCTACGTAAGGCAGCACCCGAAGAGTGGTCGTTTTCAGGGTCAGGGAGAAGGTTTGGAAGAAGTCCACCCTCTCGCGCTGATTGAAGCCTCTAGGAACGTAGCGTGTCTTGAACACAAGCGGCTCTCCAGGCGGGTGCTTCACCTTGAAGAGCCACCGGCCATATTCTACGTTCGCCCCAGGTGGGGGAACTGCGTCGACGTAGGTGCCGGTGGATCTCCAATATGCCATCTTTGCGTTCATGGCAGCTATCCACCTAGAGGCCGAGGGTCCGGAAGTCACCTAAGCGTAGGTGCATGGGGTCGGGATGTCAAGAGCGTCTGGGTCACCCTCAGGTGCTAGCAGCATGGAGCAGAGATGAGGCGCAGCCTCTGAAAGGAAAGCTAGCTTGTACCGCTTGTTCTCTAGAACATTACTGGCAAGGGAAGTTGCAGCCCTGATGGACGGAGGACGGGAAGGGTCGGAGACCAGAGCAGTGGCATAAGGCGGCGGGTAGATTCAAAGTCAGCGACGGCAGCAACAAGAGCGTCAAGACTGGAGACAAGAACGGACGGGTCGACAACAAGAGAGGCGATGACACGGGGAGGAAGAGGGCGAGTAGAATGAAGAAAGTCAGAGAAAGGAGGGAGAGAGACAATAAGCAATGTCTAAGGAGGCGACGGGAGGAGAGGAGCACGAGACGCGTGAGAACGGAGCAACATAGGGTGAGAACGCCGAAACGGAGAGGCAGGATGAGCACGAGAGGCAGCGCGACCAGAAGTTGGAGGGAGGCGTCGGGTCAGGAGACACAGGAGGAGACACAGGAGGAGAGCGAGGGGGGAAACGTGATACAGATGAGTCCGGAGGAGGAAACACAGGGCCGTAGATAGGCGGAGGAGGCGGCGCCGGGGGAGGCGCAGGCGGGCGGTCAAGGGAGGGAAGACCGAGAAGGCAAAGAGCCCATACCTACGGCGAGTGCTGCTGTTGCCGCTGCTGCTCCGCACCCACACCAGAGCCTCCAACCGCACCACGTGTACCCTCCGAGGCTCTCCTCAACCGCACCCCCAAAACAAGAACCCTCTCCAGCACCTGTGCCATCCCCAGGACCACCGGGACGAGCCACGATAGTACCCCCAGGACTAGCACCCCCAGAACCATCACCCTCCTCAGCGCCCGAATCCCTAGTACCCCCAGAGCTCGCGGACCCCTGCGGCTGCTGCTGCTGCGACGGCAATGACGGCGTCTGCTACTGCGGCGGTGGCGGTGACTGCTGCTGTTGCGGCGGCTGTGCCGGTGGCGGCTGCGGCTCCGGTGGCGGAGGAGATGCGGGGGCGTAGGAAGCAGGCACCGGAGAAAACGGAGGAGGACCCTCAACCGTAGGGCCCCCAGAATCAGCAGACTCGTCCGCCAGGGCAATTGAGGGAAGGGGGGTGACGTGAGACACACCTGACGGGGCACGATGGGGAGCGTGAGATACCCAGGGAGCAGGGACAAGGAACAGGGGTGGGGTGACCGGGAGACCTCGGTGAGGGAAGCGAGTTTAAAAGGGGACAGACTCGTCGAAGGTGACATTACGCGACTGAAATAAACGGTGAGACGGCGGGTGGTAGAAGTGTCAGTCGGATGCGTCAAGGGGGAAGCCAAGAAAGTCACAAGGGATGATGCGGCCGTGAGCTAGGCAGCCCCAGACGTAAAACGCATGCACGTCACCAGGGGAACCTTTCCAGAGGAGGGTCGGCAAAACCTGCGGCTGCTAGGAGTGTGGCCACACGTTAAGCTGGTGAGGGGCGTAGCGCACTGCGAACGGCCACTGAAAATGGGGTGCATCGGCATAGATCATGGAGGTATGAGCCACCTCCATGATCAAACCAATGCGTCGCTCAGTGACTTCTACTGCGGGGAGTTCGACAGGGTGTACGACTGGGTGATGCCCTCCGTACGACAGAACTGGCCAAGCCGACCGGGGGCAAACTCACCGCCACGGTCAAAGTGGAGATGGAGCACTGGCAAGGCGTGGTGGACACATACGGCTACAAGCCTCGGGATAAGAACGTCAGGCATGTGGGCCTTCTGCTCCAGGAAAAACATCGTGGTATAGAGCGTATTGCCCTCGACGAGCACCAGAAAGTAGCGCCCGCGATGCTGCCCAGGAACTGGGGCTGGGTTCTAGACGTCCAGGTGCCGGATCTGGAGTGGCGCAGTGGTGGGGGGAAACGAGGAGTGAGGAGCATGGCGCAGCCGGCCCTCGACACAAGGCGCGCATGAAGGAGCGGGCGAAGGAGAGAGGGCAGGGAGCGACGCATGGAGACCTAAAACAAGACCGTGCTGTGACATGTGACGAAGACATAGGAGTGCAGGGTGACCTAGGCGGTGGTGCCACAGAAGCAACGGGTGGGTCAGCAACCAACACGAGCAAGCCGCAGCGACCTGAGGAGGCGCGGCCACCTGAGAGGACGCTCCCACCGGGGGGGACGTGGTGTCGAGCGTAAACAGGCCAGACACCAGGTCCGGAGGGACGTGGTGAGGGGGGCACCAGTGGCTGTCTCAGTACAGACTGCGTACCGCTCGTGTCCAGGGAACGTAGTGGTGACGCCGAGGTCCTGAAGACAGTCGACACCAACTAGGTTCCTAGAGAACGAGGGGATGTGCAAGCATGTAACGGATCCCGAGGGGACCGCCGGACATGGAAGGGTGGTGGAGCTAGGTGCAACTACCAGACCCAAGGAGGGGTCAGCAAGAGCAACAACTGCAGGGGCGGCAAGCGGCGTGAGCGTAGTGTGGTTGCGAAAGAAGGAAAGGGACGCACCAGAGTCTAGCATAAAAGAGTGGGAAGCGGTAACGTCTGTAAGAGAAAGGTACTAGAGTGGAGCCAAGGCTACACACAGTGGACACACCTACACTAGGCAACACAGGGTAATAGGGTCCAGTCACACTAGAGTCACCAACATACATGGCATATACAGCAGAGTGAATCTGATCCATGTCCATCTCAAAGACCGGCACACTGTGACGTACCAGGGTGTGCTTGTCAGGTAGGTCCAGCGCGGGCCCGAAACGAAGACGCAAGAGTTCGTCAAGGCGGCGGTAGCAGCGGGCGGCAGTGTGACCGGGACGGTCGCACATAGTGTCGCGACGAGGGCCGGTCCGAAGCTGAAAATGGCAGGTCGCCGCACTGGAGCGGGAACCTGACACCCGGCTAGCGAGCCGCCACCGCGGCCGACGCCACCAAAGCCGCGAGGCCACCACGGCGGCGGGGGTCCCCACGGCTGGTGCTGCTGCTGCTGAGGCTACAGATGCTCCTGCTACTGCATCGGGGCATCAGCCCTGACTCCCTTGTCTGTTCCACCGGCACTCGCACCACCGCCGCCACCTCCGCCACTCTCGCCACCCCTCCCCTCGCCACGCCCCACCCTGGGACGGCGACCCTTTCTCCGCGAGGGTGTGCCGAGGCCACTGCAGCGGTCTCAGCAGCAGGGGCTGTCTGAGTGACAGCGGCAGAAACATCAGAGTAAGTGCACTGGAAGGGAGTACAGCCCTGGAAGATAGGGACCGGCGCAATACCGCTAGACTTACCGATAGTGCACTGGCGGGTCTCTATTGTGGACAGGGTGGTGACAAGATAGGAAGGGTAAGGTTAGCGAAGTGGAGAGTAAGGAAGCGGTCGCGGGCAGTGGCAAGGCAGTCGAAAAGACGAGTAGGTAGGAAGTAGAGGGTAGTGCCGAGGGGGGGAGGCAGTACAGTGAGCTGGGCCTCAGGGCTAGCAGCACGGTAGCTAATCTCGAGGGGGCGCAGGTGAGTGGCTAGATCAGCGACAGTGGGGAAGGACGCAAGATCATGGAAGAGTAGGGGGAGTAGGAGACGGCCAGCAGAGGTGGAGGAGGGAGTGGAAGGCGCGCAATGACTACATCTAGGAACTCCTTCGCAGTATCTACAGCCTGAAAGCGGGGACGCTCGGATAGGGGAGGGCGTGACGGATAGCAAGTTGCGTAATTGCGTCGCGTGACTCTCAGACAGAGCGGACAAGCTCAGCAGCAGCGAAGGCCTCACGCACTGTAGGCGTGGGGGCGATAGGGAGGGCAGCAGGCGGATCAGGGCAAGGGAGCTTACGGTCAACGTGGACGGCCAGGGACTGGCCGTCCTGGCGCTGACCCTTCAGCAAGCGACGAAGGTCGACGAGCCATGCCTCAAAGTCGACCGCCTGACCCTCTGCGACGAGGCGGAGCACATCGTCCGCCATCACAACGGCTGCAGCAGCTGACAACCGCTAGAGGAGGAGGAGAGCGGTGGAGAGCGGTGGAGACCGGTGAAGAGCAAGGAAGCCGCGACAAAGGAGACAGTTGGCAGATGCGCCGGCGCAGGGAACCAGCACAGCAGCATGGTGGCACGGCGGCACGTCGACACAGCGGCACGACGGCATGGCAGCATTGCGGTACGATAGCACTGCGGTATGGCAGCACCGTGGCACGGCGAGCTGGGGCGGTGCGGCTCGGCAAGCAGAGTCCGGCGGCGGGGCGGTGGCGCGCAGGGTCGGTAGGAGCTGGGGCCGGCGGGAGCTGGGGCCTGCGCGAACTGGGGCCGGCTCGAACTGGGGCCAGCGTGAACTAGGGCTGGCTCGAACTGGGGCCGGCGCGAACTGGGGCTGGCGAGCTGGTGCCAGCGAGCTAGGGGGCGGCGAGCGAGCGTGGGCCGGCGAGCTAGGGCCTACGAGTGAGCATCAGCGAGCTGGGGCCGACGAGCGAGCACCAGCGAGCTGGGGCCGGCGAGCGAGGGCTGGCGAGCTAGGGCAGGCGAGCATGGTAGGGGCAGTGAGCGAGCTAGGGCCGGCGAGTGAGGGCTGGCGAGCGAGGGCCAACAAGCTAGGGCCAGCGCGCTAGGTCTCGCGCGGCGTGTGAAAGGGCCAGCGGTGAGCTAGAGGCCAGCGGGCAAGGGCTCGCGTGGCACGCGAAGGGTCAGCGGCGAGCTGGGGGCCAGCGGGCTAGGGCTCGCGCGACGCGCGAAGGACCAGCGGCGAGCTGGGGGGCAGCGGGCTAGGGCTCGCGCGGCGCACGAAGGGCCAGCAGGCTAGGGCGCGGGCACGATAGGGTGGGCGCTAGGCACTAGGGCGGTCTAGGGCGAAAGCGCGGGTGAGGGGGGGACCTAACCTAGCGTGATACCATCTCAGAATAGCGCGTTAACTAGACAAGGGCATACAGGGTATTCTTATGCTTGGTTTTGTACTCTCTAAGAACATGCACCTATCTAGCCTATAACAACACATATACATGAGTTGACAAGAGATTGTGTGCGATGAACTACTTGTCGTGAAGCTAGTCTAGGTAGACATAGGAGGAGCCATGAAAATGGCGTGAGATCTAGTTCTAGGTGGTAGGCGAGAATGTCGAGAGAAAAGAGAGGTCTATTAGGAAGAGAGTGGGGAACAAGGAGGGGATTGTACCCTCTACAGTAAGGTTCAATAACAAGTACCAAGCCTATAAATTATATATAACATATATATTTGTAACACACCCCCTAGGCTTGGTAGCAGAAGGACCCACACACCCCCACACCCCCTAACCTAGGCACCCCCATTCCCATCAGCCACGACTACTCCAGCAGGGCCAACCCCAAGGCCCTGGAGATGGCGACGGTGGCCGTCCTGGCAGCGGCGGCGGTGGCCGTCCTGGCAGCGGCGACAGCGACGGCGACGACGGGCGTGCGGCGGCAACAGGCCTGCGGCGACGACAGCGGCGACGGCGTCGGCTTCGGCTTACGACAGCGGTAACGGCAGCGGCCCCCGCCCTTCCGGCGGCGTGTCCAAACTCCGCGACAGGGGGACGACCGGCGAGAGTCAGGCGGCGGCTGTAGCGAAGAGGAGGGGACAGAGGAAAGGGGGACGGGGCATGGCTTCGGATCTTCAGCGCGGCGCCATTGCTGGCGCGGCGCTTACTGGCGGGCGGGCGGGCTGCAAATCCAGCAGCGACGCCGGTGGTGCGCGACGACAACAGGCCGACGACACAGCCACGGCACCACGACGACGCCACCACAGCGTGGTGTCGGAGCCGCGGCTGCTCGTCGACGCTGGGACGCCACCACACAAAGGCCGCCGCGGCATCTAGGAAAAGATGCCACGGCGGCAGGCAGCAGGAAGGCCACGCCGACGGCGAACAGGGAAGTACACAGCGGAAGCGAGGAGGGGAGCAGGCCCAGGACGAGCGTGAAGCTAGTCTAGGTAGACATAGGAGGAGCAGGGTCCTAAATAGCAGACTTTTTTTGTCTGATTGTCTGATTTTCAGACTGGTTTTTAGGGGTTTCTCTGATTTTTCAGACAACGGTTTGAAAAAAACTATGATTGGCCTAGACAAGCTTTTAAGATTTCTCTGAATTTCTCAGACTAGGTGTACCAGTTTCTCTGATTTTAGACAAGTGAATCGAGTTTCTCTGAAACAGAGACATAGATGTTACCCGGCTCCCACGCAAGTCTTCACTGTTTCGCGCCCCCACATATCGCTCCCCCCTCGGCGTCCTTTGTATTGTCCTCCTCACGCGTGACGTGAGCCTTTCCGAGACTTCTTTGGCAACATGTGATGTGGCAAGAGCACCTGTGATTGGACACTTAGGGTGTGTCCCAAGAGTACGTCCCACAAAATCTGAATGCGTTGGAGTAAGGTGCAACACGCTTGGAACCGGTTTTCGCGCTCCACCGCTTCGAAACTCAAGGAAACGAAGTGGACCGTATAAAAAGTACGGGGGACGTACCTACTCTTAGGACACGCCCTTAGCGGTTTTGCTGCAAAGCAGACCCGTCACGACCCTCAGCAATTGGACGCTTAGTGGTTCTGCTCGTTTATAACCCGCAACCGCTAATAAGTCAAGTGCTGCAAGTCTCATCATCTCATACAAACAGACAATGCAAATACATTTCTCTGAATTTTCAGACATTCGTTCTAGAATTCTCTGAAAAATCAGACAAGTTTTTCATACTTCTCTGATAGTGAAAAGTGCATCAGACAGAGTGCGCAAACCTTGTCTGATTCCTCAGATACGTTTTTTTCCAAAAGAGAACCCTGAGGAGGAGCCATGAAAATGACGTGAGATCTAGTTCTAGGTAGTAGGCGAGAATGTCGAGAGAAAAGAGAGATCGATTAGGAAGAGAGGGGAACAAGGAGGGGATTGTACCCTCTACAGTAAGGTTCAATAACAACTACCAAGCCTATAAATTATATATAATTTATATAATTTTAACACTACTAGCCACGTTGAGGTTTGCACTGAGGGTGACATCGAAGGTTCACGTTGAGGTTTGTTTGTTTGTTTTTTTTTTGTTTGTTTTTTTTTTTGTGGGTTGCGGATAGGCCCCTAGATTGCAGGAAAATTTTCCTGATTCAGGAAAAAAACAAAGTTGTTGCTGGTACCAGTCCTGATTGTCCAGGATTTTTCGAAAGGCATTTCCTGTTTTTTCAGCATTTTTTGGGGGGTCAACTCTGATTGCTAAGCAAAGTTTTCTTAACGAATCCTGAAATTTCAGCTTTGCAACGAAACTGTACTTGTTTCCGTCCATGCGTGACCTGGGGGCCAGCAGTGACTTCCGATTCCGAGGTTCTGGCCCGCCCTCCAGGCTCAGTGAGGGCGCTTATTGGCCCTTCACCAAATTCGTGGCTCGACGCGTGGGGCAAGTGTGAGGGAGGGCACTTGGTCCTTAGCCAAATTTTGGGCCCGATGTGTTCCTTAGAGCTTTGTATGGGCGAAATTTCCCTCAGCCCCTGCAATCTCGGCTACCTGACTCGATTCACCCTGCAAGCATAAATTAGCTACTAAAGCATGCGCTAAGAACCTCTAAGAAATCAGGAAAAACTCCATAAGTAACTCTGTCTGCTCAGGAAAAAAATATTTAGGAGTCCTGATTCACGAGGAATTTTTTTGGGACCAACCCTGAAAAATCAGAGAAAAACTCGGGGAATCCTGAGCGATCAGGGCTCCTAAAAACCAATCTAGGGGCCTGGTTGCGGAGCAACCTATTGCAATCGATCGGGCTGGTTTTTTTTTTTTTGTTTTTTTTTTATTTTTATTTTTTAGTTTTGTGAAATAAAAATCAAATGTTTGTTGTGATATGGAAATAACACATTTTATGTATAATAAATTCTCATCATGAAATGCTCCGCAACCCTAAGACGATCTCGTCGCCTCTTGTTTTTTGTTTTTTTTTTTGTTTTTTTTGTTTTTTTTTTTGTTTTAAGGAATACTACAAGGGAAGTGCTAGGTACCAATACCGGTTACTGCATTAACACACTAAACCCTTCCAAGAGAGTCAACAGAAGCCCCCAACAAATCGTCTAACCGTCAAAACGCTTCGTATTGCCATGTGGCAAGAGTTGACCGGCTCCTCGGCCCCCAACCGATTTCTTTGCCAGAGACCATTTTGATCGTGTGCCATGTGTGTGTCATCAGATATCCAGCCGTTTCAGCTGACGAGGCGATGCCCGCGAACAGACCTTCCTCCGGAATCAGGCGAGCGCACAAGGCGGTCTCCGATTTTCGTGTCTACAGTGCTAACGGCTCATGTTCAAACTCGGCAGTGTCAGAAAAAGATTTGTTTGATTTCATAAATTATATAAACCCGTCTTAGCATGGATAAACACCAAACCATGCCCTGCTTGCACCCCAAGCACTTCGACCGTTATTTCAAATCTTGGTGCAGCTCAGCCCTGCCGCCAAATCAGGGCTTCCCAGCAGCTGCCTGTGAAAGCAGAGGCCAGGGGAGGCGAGGCGTCCCCCCTCCTCCCCCTCCCCCCTCCCTTCCCACCCACGCCTCCCCAACGCCCCCCAAAACTCCCATACACTTCACTCCTCACCTCATCCGCCCCCCTGTTCCCCTTTCCCACCTCTTCCTTCCCCAACCTGACAACCCCCGCATTGGGCGCCCTCGGCTCTCCGGCTGAAGGCAGGCCCGAGGAAGCAGGCCCGAAGGCACGGAAAGACAGCAGAGCAGGGGGAATATGCTGCACACTGTACTGAAGTGGGAACTATACAGTATAATTTGCACTGTACCCCTGCTCTTGGCTTGGCTTGAAGCCATTTCAATTTGTACTTGAAGCCTGGAGGTCCTTCTTCATTCACAAAAGAGAGTAATTGAACCGGCGTTTCCTACGTGACTCGCCAGGAGTGTCCCCAGTTTGCCCGTGATGGCCAACTTGGAAGCGCTGAAAGGCATATAAGGTGGTTTCAGAGCGGCGCATGCGCTGACTTTCTACTAGTCGCCCGCAGCGCGCCTGACTAGTTCGAGAAGGCTCTCTCTTTCATCGCAAACTAATTACGACTCTCCCCTGACCTTGTATAACGACTAATTATCTTTCGCGGCACCTCGTAACACTCTCATTACTCAGACGTCCTTCCCCTGCTCCCCGACCGAGCCGCCATAGTTGCAACAATTTAACGCATGATACAGTGAGGCTACCATACTCCGGCTGCTTTGCAAAGACGTTCGCTTCATCAAAGCTCAGACTCTCTATCTCTCACGATGCCGGAAACCGCGGCGAAAGCAGCGGAAACGCCGGAGGCGGCTAGTACGCCCCCTTTGAAGGAAGACGCAGCTGTAGAGACAGTAATGCCTAGTGCAGCTGTGGTAGCTTCAGCTGGTGCTACCTCCGCCGTCTCAGCAGACGTGCCTGCTGCCGCCGCCGCTGCCGCCGCCACTGCCGCGGAAGCACCAGCAGCAGGAACAGGAGGGGAAGAAACAGCTGACGCGAAAGGGGAAGCAGCAGCAGCAGCAGCAGCAGCAGCAGAATCAGCGGTAGGGCCGGGAAGCACAAGCAGCAGCATTCGAAGGGAAGGAAGAGGGAGCTCTCGCCGCGTCGCCTTCGCGGAGCCCGATGCTTCCGCCGCCGGCGCCGGCGCTGGTGGCGAAGCCGGTGCCGCGGCAGTCGCCGCGTCTATCGCCGCCGCCGCCGGCGCCGCTAAGGCGGGAGCGGTCGACATGGCGGAGGGGCACGACGGCGTGGTGAGAACCGCTAGCGGCAGAGCGATCTCGCCTAGCGGCACCGCGATCGTGCCAGGGAGCGGCGACGCGGGTAAGAGGCGGATCGTCGTCGGCGGCGGCGGCGGGGGCGGCGGCGGAGTGAAGGTCGTCGCGCGTCGCATGCGTCGCCTGGCGTCGTGGGGCACGACGCCGTTCTCGATGCAGTTCACGCGACGGTTCCAAGTCGGCGCGGAGCTGGGGAAGGGCGGATTCGGGCAGGTGCACAAGTGCAGCGACCTGACGGGCGAGATGGGGTCGCAGCCGCTCGCGGTGAAGACGATCGATAAGGTGGCGATGTACGAGGAGTGCGAGACCGCGGGGCAGCTCATGGAGCGGCATCGCGCGCTGGAGCGAGAGGTGAAGATTCTAGGGCTGCTGCGAGACCACCCAAATATCGTCCAGGTGAGGCGGTGGGAGGGGAGGGTGGGGAGGGATGGGAGGCGAGGAAAGTAGAAGCGGTTCGAGCAAAGTTGGCTTGCCAGTGGTGGTGAAGAAGACGCGCAGGCCTCCCAGATGAGGTTGGGGAGGGAGGTAGGAGGGGGTCGAGCCAGAGTTAGGTTTTGCGATTGGTGGGGCAAAGGGCTGGCAGGCGAAGTTTCCATTTGGGGAGTTAGTTTGGTAGGTCTGGTCTGGACGGTTGGTGGGTAGGTTTGGGGGGCTCCGCGCGCCGTGCACAGACGGGCGTCTCTACGGGATTCCTTTCATCCAGAGAAGTCCTCGTTTTAGGGTTTCCTTGTGAATTGTAGTTTCGCCTCGCCTGTTTCGAAACTTGCCCTCACGCCAGCCGGCGAGCCGCTGGAAACGACTCCCTGTGGTATGAAAAGCGGCAGTACACGTGTGGAAGGGGGAGCGGAAGGGGGAAAGGGGGTACGGGAAGAAATGGGGGGAAGGGGAAAGGGCGGAACGCCTGTTGATTGCGAATGGAATGTACTAACCTTAATGCCCATCACTGTACCCTGTAACAATGCAACCAAATGTAACCAACATAATCTCCAACAGTATCCACAGGGATAGCAAAAACCTGGAGCCCTTACTTCCTCTTCCTCTTTCCCCCTCCCTTCCCACTTCCCAAACCCCTGCCGTCTTTTCGTCCCTCCTCCATCCCTCGTCCTCCCCCATACCTGGTACTGTACCTGTGGGCATGAGCAGGTGAAGAAGGTATACAACACTAAAGACAGGTTTCGTGTGGTTATGGAGCTCTGCGATGGTGGCACTTTGAAGGATCACCTAGTAAAGGAGATGGAGTCCCGAGCCTCGACCCGAGGCAAAATCAAGGCCGGATACGCGGGCGGCTTGACGGAGAAGGAAGCGGTCGACGTGTTTCGGCAGCTAGTGGAGGCAGTGCAGTACTGTCACATGAAAAGTGTGGTGCACCGGGATATAAAGCTCGAGAACGTGCTCCTTGTGCTAAACCAGCGGTTCTGCCTGGACTGCGACTTGCTAGACATTGAGAACAAGGACGAGCTGCCGCCCCTCACATCCATCCCTTCAATCGGGGATGCCGGGGAGGCCTTGACAGCAGAAGAGAAAGCAGCAGAGAGCGAGGGGGACAGGGAGGAGAAAGGAGGAGGGGAGGGGGGAGAGTCAGCAGCGGAAGCTATGTCCAGGAGTTCCAGTGAGGATCAGCCCTCAAGGCCCAAACAGAGTAAGTGCACGTGTGGGAAGGTGAAAGCCGCCGGTCCGTTACCCGAGGGGATTCCCAAAACATCAAGCCTCGCCTCAGATCTTCCTTACACTATAAAGCTGGCAGATTTCGGGCTTGCAGTGATTGTTAAGGAAGGGCAGAAGCTGAAAGGGAGGTGCGGGACAGAGGGTTACATGGCTCCGGAGCTGGCTACTGGGCAACCATATAGTTTCCCTGCTGATGTGTGGAGTCTTGGGGTGGTGCTTCATGCGCTGCTGTTTGGAGAATTGCCTCGTTATAAGCAGCCCCATGACGTGGCAAAGTATGGCGTGCCGCCACCAAGCAAGAAGAAATGGAAGGTGGTGAGCGAGGAAGGGAAGGATCTATACCGTGCTATGCTCCAGATTGATCCAGAGGCGAGGATGCTGAGCCAAGACCTCCTAAAGCACGTGTGGTTTTCCAGGAGTTGGGATGAGGAAGGTGCAGAAGATGGTGCAGCGGACAGGGAAGGAGGTGGTGGGAACAATGCGAATAGAGGCTCCATGCTTTGCTGTTTTGGGGGATAGTGTGCAGGCTCATGGGTTTTGCAATAAGCTTTGTAGGACGATTTAGGGGGTGGGTGGTTTGCATTTTTTTAATAAAAAATTAACGCCAAACGTCCACAAAATAAAACCAACAAACAACCTAGTACTTGCCCTTACCTTGTGTGATGGTCAATATCTATGTAGAGATGATAGTATCTCTAGCAACAATATATTTCCACCTCGCTCGACTTCTTGCGGCGCTACAACGGGTATCTAACGAGATGAGTTACTAGCCGGAGGTCGATTCGCGAAATTCGACACGATCTCGTCACAATATTCTCACCCCTCCCAACCCAACACGATCTCTCGGCCTTCACTCCCATCTCTCACCATTCAACTAACCAGTCACCACCTCCACCGTCGGATTTCCGTGACTTACGCCCTCTGAAGTCTATCGATCGCTCGTTTTTCACGCGGGTTTCCGTATTAGCAGCTCGTCAACCATTCCTTCCCTTTACGCCATGGATTCACCGTCCGATCCAGCCAGCATGGACATCACGCCAGCGCAACCGTCCGATTCGCAACCCAAGCCCGCCGACGAATCCGCATCTGCCGCCAAGCCCGCCGACGCTGGCACTTCCGGTGCCGGCGAGGGCAGCACGGAGAATTTCACATCGGAAAAGGAAATCATAGCGAGATGGAACGAGCTGCGCGGGGACATCCAACGGCTATATTCGCGCATCGCGGAGCACGAGCAGGAACTGGCTGAGCACCGCTTAGTCTCCGCTGCGATCGAGGGCATGGACCCCTCCCGCCGATGCTTCCGCGCGGTGGGCGGAGTTCTGGTTGAGCGGCGCATCGGGGAGGTCGTCCCCGCGGTCGCGCGCAACGCGGCGGCGCTCGACGCGGTGGTGAAGCAGCTCGCGGAGTCGCTAGCTAAGAAGCGGCAGGATCTGGCGGCGCTGGAAACGCGGTTTAATATCCGCGTTAGGCCCGTGGACGAGGTGACCCGGGCGAGGGGCGGCGCGGGGGGGGGAGCAGGGGGAGGAGGCGGGGGGGGGAGCGCGGGAGGCGGAGCGGGCGGCCCAGGGGGAGCGGAGTCGAGCAAAGCGGCGGGGGCGTCGCAAGGGGTGCTCGTGGGGACGAGTGCTGCGCGCTAAGAGGCGGATTGGATTCGATTTAAGCCCAGATTCCTGATAAGGGTGAGTGAGAGTGTGAAAAGAGTGTGGAAAGAGAGAAGAAGGTGGTGGATGCAAGGCGAGATGAGCGGCGTCGAAGTGGAAACTGAAGGGGAGATGGCTGCTGCTCTTTGCCTTCTCACTCCCTTCTCGCCCTCCTCCCGCTCCCCCCCCCCCCCCCCCCCCCCCTTCCCCCCCCTCCCCCTCTCCCTCCCGTCTCCATTCCTTTCGCCGTCCGTCCGTTGGACCGTCCCCCCTTCCCCTCTCTCTCTCAAACCCTCTCACCAATGCTGCTTGCATGCCAATACAACAAACGGCACAGCTCGCTCGGGCGTGTGTAGTAGGTGAGTACAGGGGAAGGTGAGAGCTGGTGAGATGGCGCGGGGAGTTAATGGCGGATCAGAAATTTCGGATGGAGACAGGAAGATGATGGGAGTCGTGACCCTAAATTGCCACCTTAGGAAGCAACCATCTGCGCTGTCATTGCTTACTGAGCAGTATCTACCCATGCATTACCATGACCTATCATGCATTGCCAAGACTTATCATGCATTACCATGGCCTATCATGCATTACCATGGCCTATCATGCATTACCAAGACCTATCATGCATTACCATGACCTATCATGCATTACCATGGCCTATCATGCATTACCATGGCCTATCATGCATTACCTTGGCCTATCATGCATTGCCAAGACTTATCATGCATTACCATGGCCTATCATGCATTACCATGGCCTATCATGCATTACCATGGCCTATCATGCATCACCATGGCCTATCATGCATCACCAAGACCTATCATGCATTACCATGACCTATCATGCATTACCATGGCCTATCATGCATTGCCAAGACTTATCATGCATTACCATGGCCTATCATGCATTACCATGGCCTATCATGCATTACCAAGACCTATCATGCATTACCATGACCCATCATGCATTACCATGGCCTATCATGCATTACCATGGCCTATCATGCATTACCATGGCCTATCATGCAGTACCATTAGCATGCAACGCCACTGTATCGTGAAATGCCTTGCCATGCCATGCCGTTACGCCAACATGCTAAGCCATGTCTTAGGGAAAAGCGGCTTTCAGTGGAAGAAAGTGGGAAAGTTGCAAGGAGAGAGCTCTTTAGCTTAAAGAGCTTCTCTCTCTCTTTCTCTGTTAATCTGTTGTTTCCTTCCCCATGTTGTTCTCTTCTTTTCTCTTCTTTTTTTCTCCCTCGCCATTCTGTGTTGTGTCACTCCCTCGTTCCTTTTGATCCCTCTCCCACCTCAGCTGTGTTCTTTCGCATCCTGGTCCTACTACGGACAGATGACTATTTACTGTTTTACCTCTTGGCTTTTGTTCCGCTTTCCGCTCCCTCCCCTCTGTTTCTCATGATAGGTGCTCGTGTCGATATCTCTCTGCACACGGTCTCGATGTTCGAATGGGAGTCTGCACTGCACCCTAAACTTAGTCTTATTTTGTGTGTTGTGATCCTGCTTCTCTGTGTGCAGGTCAGCTACTGGTATCAGGCATCAAACCTCAATTCTTACTCAGTAGATCAACAACCCAGGTTACCATCTAGGGCTTGCAATAGGGACACAAACAGGCATCACCTGATTTTAGGGGGATTAAGACATGAGAATGTACTGTACACAAAGAGTATTGGCCGGTACCGGTACTAGACTGGCACGTCATGTCTGCAGTATCATGTCATACCTATCATGTCCCATGAAAGATTTTACTCAAAATCAAACAGTATGAATGTATCATATCATGTGGTGACAAGCAAGGGGTGCATGCAGTCTTTCTCCTCATCCTCCCCACAGACCGGGGAGCACCATCTGGTAGGGGGGGACCTGCCGTGGGCATGTGAGGTGAGGCATCTCTAAATCTGGCAGCCCTTACTGTAACATGCAGCGAGGATCAGAGGAGGGATCATGTCATTCCACTTGGTACCGTAATCACCCGGATAGACGCCCCTAGGGGCGTTTACTAGACTGGTTTGAAAACGTGGGGGGGCGTTTAATTGAATAAAAATTATAAGCCCATGGGCGTTTTAAAGGGATTATATGGAAAATTAAGTTTGACATCGACATGTAGCTGCTGGTTTGTCGTGTGCAATGGGAGTAATTTTAGGCGAGGATGAAAAGTCAATCGCGTTGGAAGTCCAGTCAACGCGGTGCCAGGCTGGAAACTTCCTTTTCTGATACGAATTGTGCTGGCGCGAGGTGTCAGGGAGCGTGAGTTCCGCCTCTGACGGGCACGAAGCGAGTTGCCTCGGTATTACCTGCACCCGTTCGGTCTATTTGTACAGTGTTTCAACTGAATTTCTGAGGGGGCTTATAGGGTACATGTTCTGGAAAAATAAGGGGGGCCTATAATCGAATAATGCGTATAAGTCCCAATGCACGAGTTAGAGCCCATGGGACTAATCCTACGGAGGGGCGTCTATCCGGGTGATTACGGTATGCCCCAAGATGTGGCAGTGCCACACATACCCCCCAGACCCCACTGCGCATTTGGGGTGAGGTGAGGCGCGTCTGAAGCCGATACTAGCGTATCATGCAGAGACTATCAGGGGGCGCATCATGTCATTCTCCTCATGCTCCAAGATGTGGCAGTGCCACACATACCCAGGGCCCGCTGTGGGGTCAAACGGGAACGACGACCCATCCTGAGGCGAGAACTTCACAAACAGCTGCAGCACCTGACCGGGTAACGCCAGGGTCGTGTCCTTCCATCCGCTCTCCCATGGCACCATTGGAACCGCCTCCCTGGTGTAGCAGCTCGGCTTGCTGCTGCTGCCAGTGCTGGTGAAAGCGCAGGTGCCCTTGAGAAAGGCTGCGGAGTTGAAGGGGCGGCGGGAGAGGGGGCGGTGTTGCACGAGGTGGATGTGGATGGGGTGCGCGTGCGTGCCCGTGTTCACTACGTGCCACACCTCCGCGGACCCTGTTGCGGCCACCTCTGTGGCTGCATCCATGAAGCCCTTGCCGTTGATGGAGAACCGCATCATCCCCCCCATGCCGCCTCCTCCTCCTCCGCCGCCCCCACTTCCCATGCCTCCCCCACCCCCCATTCCCCCTCCGCCCCCCATGCCTCCGCCCCCCATGCCTTTCCCCCCCATTCCTCCTCCCCCCATTCCGCCCCCGCCCATGCCTCCCCCCATGCCGCCCATCATTTCAGAGAGAATGAGGTAGCGCACTCGAGAGACCTCCGAGAGAGCCGCGGGGGGAATGGCCTGTGGGCGGGAGGAGGGGATGCATGGGGGCAGGAGGGAGTAAAGACGCCGTAGGCATGGTGGAAAGAAGAACGAGCATAGGTAATGAAGAAACAGTGGAACGTCTACTGTGCACATTGGGCGAAGAGCCAGGAGGAGGGAGGAGGAGGAGAAGTGAAAGGGGGGGAGGACGGGAGGGAGGAGGAAAGGAAGGAAGCAGAAGTGTGTTACAAGGAACGGTGCTGTGAAGGGTGGACGTCCAGATTGAATCAGGAAAGGGCAGAGCACGCCCATTGAACACCCATCACCGCCCATCACCACCACATCATCACCACCCCACACCATCACCACCACGCCATCACCACCCTACACCATCACCACCCCACACCATCACCATCCCACACCATCACCACCACACCATCACCACCCCACACCATCACCACCCCACACCATCACCACTATCCAACGCCCATCACACATACACACACCCGTATGGTATTTGGTATGGTCGGGGCGGAAGCTGCCGTTCCTTGCAGCACGCTCAGCATCATCAGCAGCCCCGGGCCACTCTTCGCCACCGCAATACTCTGCGCCCTAGATGCCGCCATCCCTGCCGACCTCCCAGTGCCCATGCCGCCCCCGCCCATGCCACTGCCCGTGCTGCTGCCCATGTTGCTCCCGCCCATGCTGCCGCTGCCCATGCCGCTCCCGTGCTTGCTGCCGCCGCTCGTGCCGCTGCCCATTTTGCCGCTGCCCATGCTGCCAGCAGGGAAGGGTGCGGGTGCGGTGTTGAAGAGCAGGATGTGGCGACACACGGTTGAGGGCAGCGCTGAGAAGTCCAGCAGCACGTCAATGCGCTCCCCAGGGGCTAGAAGAATGGACGAGCGGCGCACGGGATTTGCTAGATAGCCCCCGTCTGAGGCGATCTGGTTGTGGCAATGGGTTGGGAGGAGGAGTAGGGAACAGGGGTTGTTGAAGAGCAGGATGTGGGGCCAGTCAGATGCACAAGCGCATGGTGAGATGCCTCACGCAATGCTCCTAGCAGCAGATATGGACATGGGCAGACTGAGCAGCAGAGTAAAAGACCCCACATGCACCTGGAGCACAGAGTCACGCACCTGAAGAACGGGGACGATGGGTCCGTGCAGGGGCAGCTTGAGGTTGGGGTAGTCCGCAGGCGCAGCGCACTGGAAGTGCAGGTGGAAGATGCGCGCATTGGAGCCGCCCAGCAGGCGCAGGCGGTACAGGCGCTTCTTCACCGACAGGAACGGCCAGATCTGCGAGGCAGGGCGAGGTGAGGAGGGCAAGGAGGGCAAGGAGGCGGCACAACACACCATATAGGGGGTGTGGAGGGGAATCAAGGAGGGACCAGCAGGCGCAGGCAGTACAGGCGCTTCTTTACTGACAGGAACGGCCGGATCTGAGAGGCAAGGCGATGTGAGGAGGGGCGGTCTGGCACGGTGGGCAGCACGGGGGGTGAGGTGAGAGAGGGGCGAAAGGAGGTGAGTTGTGAGGTGGCTGCATCTGAGGCGCCTCAACAGCAGGCGAAAGCAGCACATGTGACGCCTTACTGACAGGTATGGCCAGATCTGAGAGGCAAGGCGAGGCGAGGAGGCAGCACGGCATAGCATGGCCCGGCACGGCACGGCAAGGCACGGTATAGGGGGTGTGGGAGGAATTGGGGGAGGGATCAGCAGCTGCAGGCTGTACAGGCGAGGCTGCACTGATAGATATGGCGATATCTGAGAGGCAAGGCGGCGATATGGCACAGAAGGCGCTACAGGAAGTGTAGGAGGGACTCAGGGAAGTGAGACAGATATGACCAGAAATGGCACGGTGCAGTGCGGTATTGGAGATGGTGGGGAGGTGTATGAGGGGAGGAGTATGGGCGAGAAGGGCGAGACGCGGGACGTGGGGCGCAGAGGGGAGGAGGGCAGGGTTGGAGTTAGGACGGGGAATGATTAGTGCCATAGGGAGTAGAGCATGGTGCACGGTGGGGAGTGCACGGTGGGGAGTGCGCGGTGGGGAGTGCGCGGTGGGGAGTGCACGGTGGGGAGTGCGCGGTAGCGAGTGCACCCTCGTGCGCCTCACCTTGCCATTAACCACGTCCAAATTCCCAAGGTACTCCATCGGCGTCCCCCCCATGCCCGCGCCCCCATACACCACCGTCCCGTCCTTCCCAAACTTCCTATCCGCCAGCACGAGCGGCACGTCAAACTCCCCCTGCGGCAGCCACCCCGCCATGCTCTTCTCCACCCCCTGGGGGTCGCTTATGAGGTACAGTCCCGCCATGCCCGCTGCGACGTTCAGGCGTGAGACCCCCATGGCGTGGTCGTGGAACCACAGCAGTGCGGGCGGCTGCGCGTTGGGGTATGTGGAGGTGGAGGAGGAGGAGGTGGAGGCGGAGAGGGCTGGGCCGGTGTCGCCGTGCTGCGTGAACCATGCGTGCGGATGGCCGTCTGAGGCGCTGGGGGTCTCGCCCCCGTGCAGGTGGGGGGCTGGGCGGGGGGATGGTGGGGGAGTGGGGGGAAGGAAGGAGGGAGGAGGGGGAGAAGGAAGGCAAATGGGGGAGTTATGGGGAGGAGGGGGGACAAGGAGAAGGAAGGGGGGAGAAGAGGGAGGAGAGGGGTGTGGGGGGGGGGGGGGAGGGGGTAGAGAACGAGGATTGGTGGTTATTGCATGGGCTCAAAGCACGCGTGCATGTGCGGTGCGGGGTTGCAGGGAGGTGGAGCTTGAGAGACGAGGAACAAGGGGGGAGACAGCGGGGCAGCGCAGATCGGACATAAGCAGACAGCAACGCAAGGCAGCAGTAAGCAGAGAATCGCCAAACAGCGATTCCCCAAGCGTCAGAAGTACCCTGAGGGAGGAGAGTGTGCAGAAACGGAGAGGAAGGAGGCGGGAACGAGAGGAGGGGATTGGGGGAGGGGAGGGGAGGGGAGGGGAGGGGGTGGGAAGGGGTGGGGAAGGGTGGGATGGGAGGGGAGCGGGAATGGAGAGGAAGGGCGATGGAGGGGAGAGGGAGGGAGGGTGGAGGAGCGGCGGCACGTACAGATGGGGATGCCTCCTTTGGCGGGGCGGGGCACGTGCGGCAGCGAGTAGTCGACTCCCAGCATGTGCTGCTGGTCCGTGAGGTGGTTCTCCCACCGCACCTGGGGGATGGGGGGGAGGGAGGGAGGGAGGGAGGGAGGGAGGGAGGAGTGGGGGGGGAGTGGAGGGATGGAGAGGGGTGGCATGTACAGATGGGGAGTGGAATTAGGAACGAGGGGAAGAACGGACGGGGCGTCTGGGGGATCGGTTGGAGCGTTGAGACGTTCCTTCTCACTCTCTTCAATGACCCGTCGCACTGATCGTTGACACGCGTACGCCCACACAGAACAGCTTGGAGCCGCATGCGGCGAAAGAAAAACGCAGGCTACTGCCTCCCAGGCATACCGTGGTGGGCGCCGTGTGTCTGGATGCCAAGCTGCTATCATGCCGCAGACACGTCACCCGTGCGTGCGTACATGGCACAGCATGTGTGCCCACACACACAGCATACCGGGGTGGGCGTGTGTCTGGATCTACCAAGCTGCTACGTCGTGTGCGTACATGGCACCCGTGCATGCGCCTCCGTGTGTGAGTCACAGCAGTGAGTCACAGAAAGCATGGAGTCGCAGCATGGAGTCACAGAAGTGTGTATTCACAGCCTCAGCGTACCGTGGTGGGCGTGTGTCGACGCGCTACTATCATGGGCCCGGGGTAGCTCGCGCTCCCCTCGTCCACACCATAGACGTACTGCTTCGACGCCGGCAGGTCGCGGTGGAACTTCTGCAAAGGGGGGAGAGAGGGGGAGAGGGAGAGAGGGGGAGAGGGAGAGAGGGGGAGAGGGAGAGAGGGGGAGAGGGAGAGAGGGGGAGAGGGAGAGAGGGGGAGAGGGAGAGAGGGGGAGAGGGAGAGAGGGGGAGAGGGAGAGAGGGGGAGAGGGAGAGAGGGGGAGAGGGAGAGAGGGGGAGAGGGAGAGAGGGGGAGAGGGAGGGGCGGGGAGAGGGAGAGAGGGGAATAGGTAGAGAGGAGGAGAGGGAGAGAGGGGTTGGAGGGGGAGGAGTCTGAGGGGGACGGGTTGGGGAAGAGGAGAGGCAGCAGACCGTACACGTACACCTTCGACGCGGGACCGGGAAGTGAAGTGGCGTGCTGTGCACGTAGGGGAGGGGGGTAGGAGGGAAGAGGAGGACGAGAGGCGGAAGAGGAGTAGAGGCGGGCGGCGACACGGGATGACGGGCGGCGGAGATTTGACTCGACCAAAACTGGCAGCGACTGGACTGGGAAGTTCGACGGTGACTTGCACACCTAGTACGTGGGAAGCAGTTACTTCTGCTGGTTCTACTAACACTCTCGATTTACGCACAACGCGTTTCTGGAACACGCCGATCGTCACGGCGCGGCCCGTCGCGCCGTCGACGGTCACCAGCGGGCTGTCCGCCAGGTCGTCCGCGAAGCGACACAGCGGCCGCAGCGGAAAGCCCTTGGCGCACGCCGGGCCCCACGACGGCGGGGGCGCCGCGGCTGCAGCTGCGGCTGGTGCGGAGAAGTGAGCTATTGCAAGTGTCAGCGCTGCCGACGCCGCGAGGACGGCGAGGAGGAGGCGCCTCTGGATGATGAGTCTCGGAGTTGGCCGCGCGGCGTAGGAACAAACCGGACGGGAGGAGTCTCGGGGCCTCTGGAGGCTTCCTACGGACGCCGTGTTGTGAGGCGACCCGGACTCGGACTCGGACTCAGGCTCGGACTCCGGGCAAGCGGGGGCGGTCGCCATGATGATGGATGGGCGAACGCCGGCGACTGCGGCGAGCAGCGCTTGTTGCTCGAAACGGCAGTGTGGCGAGTGGAGAAATGAGCACGGTCGCCGCAGAAGGTATAGTTGATGCTATAAGTTATCATTGCTGCTAGGGATAACTTATAGCAGACAGATGGGGATGGGCACCACCTTGGCGGATGGGAGAAATGCTAGCAGCGTAAGGGGGAATACTGCACACCACAGGAGCGGGCTGAGCCATTGGGAAAAAAGCTTGCAGGATGAGAGCACGGTTCATGAGACAGAAGGTGGTCGCAGCTTTCACGGAATGCTCTCGGTTTTAGCACGGTTTCAGAACGTTTTAAAAAGTTGTAGTGCGGTGGAGGGTCGACATTTCACGTGCGACCGCTCAAAACGGCGTCATGTCATGAACCGCGCTCCGAACCAGCACGAGCAACGGCAGACAGCTGCGAAACCTCCGACGAAGTTGCTGCTTTCTGGATGCTCCCTCATCGCCGACAGTGAAGGCAGGAAATGCGAAGAACATGCTTGGGGGGCCAATAACACAGCTTTGTAAATTCGCGCTATTAATAAAATAAGTTTACTTGTCCGAAACCCACCACGAGAAGTTCCCCTATTGAAGCAATCTGCCAGTGCCCCTGAAAAATCGCAGATTTATCATTTGGAAAGCTCAGGACAAAGATTTGAAACACGGAAATGGAATGAAGAGTGAGGCAAACTCTACTCCTGGACGTGAAGTGATACTTTAAAGGTAGCCAGGCTTCATAGATTGGTGTTTCGAAATAAAGCATTAGGCTTCATAATATCCTAGAAAAAAAAACAAACTTTATTTTGATACATATATTTTAAAAAAGCATTGAACAGAAACACGACCTCTACTGGTGACCCAAATTGGCTTAACTCAACCAACAAGTAATATTTAAAAACCTTATATATGATAAAGAATATACAATTTTCAAAACATTTTGGAGTCATACTGTTGAAACTCTGACATATTAGCTAATGGTCTGGAAGTGGTGGTTTTAAAATATTTAACATAAATTTTTGGGTCATAAAAGGCTTCTCTTAGGATGGCTCTACAATAAAGCTATGTGTGGGTTATCCTTTTGTGAATGGCACCAATTATGAATGCTCATGAGAGTGTATGTGCTGATTGAGGGTTATAAGAAGGTTGGTAAATTGAGTGATATACAAGCAGACACGCCCTATATAGGTTGTGGTTTTAGAGCGGCCAAACTATCTAGGATAGATTCGTTATTCCGTGCATGCGAATTTGACAAACTTTTTCTTTTTCTATCAAGTCTTTTCGTCCAATGTATTGGATTATGCCTTCTTCCTCCCCCCATTCTCATTTTCTGCCCTCATTTTTCCACTCCTTACATCATATCTCTAATTGTATTTTAGTATAAATAAAATCTCATTTATATACAATAAGAATAGTATACAGCAATATCTATTTGTTTTTTTACGTATCAACCCAGTTTAATATTCGTCATTAGTACACAGTTTATTCATTTTGGTTTTGATTTGTTTGACACTAGACAACTCTATTTGGTTGTAGATTTATTTTTGCTACCTACAGAGTGTTGCATCTGATAAGGCCTCTTGCAAAGCCATAGGGTATTCAGGAAGGGGACGGGATCTCCTCTCGATAACCTGTTAACAAACGGACCCCCCCCCCTCCCAAAACCCGTTACGAAAAGAAATCAGCCGTTCTAAATTCAACTGAAAAGGAATCCAAAGGCTTAGAAGAGTCGTAAAACGCGCCAAGTGTTGAATTCTGCTAGAAGATTGGAGGGGAGGTGGGGTCTTGCCTTGGTATAGATATAGCCCATCCTGATTTTTTTTTAAGGATACTCGTTATGTGAAGGAATCACACGAAATCGTTTCTGTAAGTTGAACGGTTCGGATGAAAATAAACCATAGGAAAAATGGAATCGCTCTAAATTATGGGTAATTATCCTGTTAGCGAGAGGCTTGCATCTGATTGTCACATGAAGGCTCCCACCAGAACAATGGCATGTACAGTAAATATGTCTAAAACGGCAATTGAAGGCAACATTGAAAAACTGGAGTCGGTGCGAGGGCGTGGAGACAAGGATCCATGTTTTTGAAGGAAAGCGGAATTCTGTTGATGCGCGCGAGTCTCCCCGAGTCTCGGGAATTGGAATGTGGATTTGTTTTCGAAGGCTCCCCCGCCCGCCCCGCCTCCATGGAGCCGAGCTGGGATGGGAATCGGGTCGATTCTAAGGAGGAAGCGGAATTTGCGAAGCGGGGTTAGAAATTACGGATGCTGTGTATGGAAACCACTTTCCAGGAAACTCGTTCCTCACTCCGAGTGGGGGATTCCGATTCCAGCCCTCAGTGTACATTGGTGGATTGCTCGTGGCATGGTATCGGCATTCCAGATTGCCTGTGGCGGAGCTTGGGTGGTGGTTGCATCACTCAAGATTCCATTTGGCTGGGATGGAAGCGAACTGGTTTGGGTACAATTTTCGGGCTGACCCAAATTCTGAGCCAAAATATGCAAATTTCGGAGCTATGGGTGAGAATTCCAAGAGTGGAATCAAGTGCCTATAGGAAAGGCCATTGGATGGGTTAGGATGTGGGGACCGCGGGAACTCATGGGACGCGTCAACGATTTTCTGAAGGCTGCCTGCCTGCCTAACACGAAGTTGGCACGTGTGCCCACCTGGCCCAAACCAAACCAAACTTTCTGGCGCCAAGTTGCATCACACACGGAGCTGGCCGGTACACCAGAGTTCTGAAAGAGGCCCAATTTTGTTTCGGCCAGTTGCTCCAGTAACGGACGCCTTCAAATCGCTGGCAAATTGGGCCTGAAGGTAGGACCATGGTTACCCGTTTGGCAGGACCCATTGAACATGGAAGACATGCGTTGTTTCTCCCGTGTACCCCGGTAACTGTCGCATAATCGCACCCTGGTTCCGAGTCAACCTACAATTGTTTCTTCTGCATGTTCGCTCCCAGCAGTGTCGCAAGTGGTTGAGCCGCCCAAAATTGGGCCAGTCCATGACGGGCCGTTGCCTGCATATCCGTGGCAGTCGGACTGACGAGCGCATGGGGGCCTCTGACGAATGGGCGGTTCACTGGACGTCATGTGTATTAGAAGGGAACAGGCTTCATATCCTATTTTGTACTCGATGTTATTTTTTAACGGAAATTACACTATGGGACTCCAACCAACCAATTAAAACGGAACAACTGAATGGTTGTCGGCTCTCATCAGCCGACAAGTTGGTGGATTGTTAATCGAGACAACACAAAGCATAAAGATTGGTGGTTCATGAATTTGCATGAGAGGCAGTCCGAATTGTAAAAGTGAACCACGTGTTTAGGGTGGTCAAGATGAAGAGTTGGTGGAACCACGAGTAAAAGTCAGCGGAAGACTTTACACATTGTATTGGAAATGTCAGAAATGACAAGGATAATAATAATGGATAATACATACATATTTATAGGGTAGGAAATACCTATTCGGAATGTACATGTTCGTAGTGATTCGTGACTGTTCTCGTGATATGACTAGTGAATGTTTGTGTGACTGAGGGTGGCGTGGCCCTTCAAGTGACTATACGCGTCAACCTATTGTTCACGCGTTGACTCGCTACTACTGACATCATCACGCGCGTCCTCCCATATAAGGTATCGCGCTAGTAGTTCAGTTTACGTGTTATATCAGGAATGCATAAGTAAACTCTGTCAAGTATACATCAACACCCCCCTTTATTCCTGAGTGTATGTCTCTGGATAAGTGTCGCCGCGTTTGCAGATTCCAACCAGGTTGGAGCAGTACTGAAACTTGCCGCGTGGGAGTTTCTTCGTAAAAAAATCAGCTGCCATTTCTTATGTGGGGCAGTATTTCAAGAAGACCTTCCATTTGTCGATTTCGTCCTTGACGAAGAAGTAACAGAGGGCGATGCATTTTGTCCTGTTGACAAAGTCGGGTTTGTTTGCAATCTTGATTGCACTCTGGTTATCGCAGAGTAACTTGAAGTTACGTGTTTTTGCGATTTTCTCCTCTTGAAGTAACTCTTGAAGATAGAGTCCTTCACGAACTGCAGAGCTTGCTGCGACGAATTCTGCTTCGGCAGACAAAAGTGCGATGACTTCCTGTTTCGTTGAGTTCCAAGAAATGACACCACCTGATTCAAGCTCGAAAGTGCAACGAAATCGACAAAGGGAACGAATTCTGCTTCGGCTGACGAAAATGCGATGACTTTCTGTACGCGAACGCCTATTGTCGGAGTCAGCAGCGTGATCCGCATCAAAGTATACAGACAATAAAAAAAAATGTTGCAGCATTTGTCGTATAGCCGATGCCGATTGTAGGAGTAGAAATGAAATATTTGAGGGCTCGATGAAGATCGGCTATATTCTTGCCTTAAGGTTGGCGCAAGTACTGCGCGAGCTGACTCGTGATGTAGGCAAGATATGGGCGGCATGTAACAGCTGCAAATAGACTACACCCGAGCTGCTGGTGGTAAAGCCGATGCTCGGAGGCGGTAATTAAGGTAATACCAGGTGTGTGATCAGCCGAAATGTAATGAAGTGGAATGGTGAGGCCGAAAGGAGCGATGGTGAACTTTTTTCGCAGGTGTTTCTGCGTACTTACTTGCAGAAAGATGGATGGCATCAAGGCCGCAGTCAACGTTTAACCCAAGAAAGTGGGTGACGTTTGGAGAAATAGTCACTTCAAGAATCGTTTCGATTCTTTTCTCCACGCGCTCCAGAAGACTGTTGCACGAGCCGATGTATAGTAAGTCATCGACGTAGGCGAATACGAGAATGTAATTCCACCGAAATTCGAGTCTATACATTCCAGGATCGTGGGGTAGCTGCACGAAGTCGAGTGAAATCAGCACTCTGTGAAGATGTTGCTGCCACAGGCGAGGAGCCTGTTTGATACCGTTGAGTAACTTAAGTAATTTGCACATGTGAAGTCCGTCGCCGTAAGTGTGGGGGAGTTCGACGAAAATATCTGCATTCAAGTCTGCTTATATTAACACATTTTTACGTCCAGTTGGCGAAGTGGAAGGTGGCGGCAGGCAGCAATGGTGAGAAGAATTCGAACTGACGTATGGCGGCTGACCGGAGCAAAAGTCTAGCCTTAATCGATGTCGTGGGTTTGTTTGAAACCTTGAACGACCCATCTCCCCTTGAACCTGTCTGGTTCACTTCCTGCATTAGTCTTAATGCGAAAGACCCACTTGCCCGAAAGAGATTTCTTGCCACCTGCTGCTTCGCATGGAACGAGGTTCCACATTTTCCGCTTCTCGAGAACTGCTACCTCTGCATTCATAGCTGTTGGCCACTTGTCAGCATCAAAGCCGGAGATGGCCTGCTTGACTATTTTTGGCTCGATCCCAGTCGTTGGTTGCTGAACCGCGACAGCAAGTCCGATGATCTAAAAAGCCGATTGATAACAACGAGGATGAGGTTGACAAACTCGACGACGTCATCATCGTCAATTTCGGATGGCAAATGGCGGGCACCGTCATGTAATGCTGCGTCAATTTTCTGTTGGCGCAAGTGCTCCTTATAATTACAGGCAGCCTGTGTCGTGGCAGGACGCAACATGTCTGAGAGGGGAAAGATGAGCATTGTTTCGGTGTTGTTGGCACGTGTCGGAGGAATATAAAAGTCGAACAGTGGTTCGGCTGTTGACGTAGACTTCTGCGGAACTGTACAAATTCCTACTGCTGCGCAATCGGGCAGATAATATTCTTCAGCTGCATCTGCTTTGTCTTGACGAGTTGCGTAACTTTGCTCGACAGTATAGTGATCAGGATCCCTCTGCTAGTGTTCCTTGTTGCGTTCGAAGTCATCGAGAAAAAAATTATTGTAGAAGATGCTGTCTCGGGCATACAAAACCTTTCCGATTTCGTAATCCATAATTATCCATCAGTAGGAATCTTGAGGTACACCAAGGTGTATTCCCCATCGAGCCCGTTCAGTAAACCTACCCACAGTTGCGCTCGGAGGTTTATATTTGACCATGCAGCCCCAAACTTGTAACAGTCGAGTTTCGGCGGGGTGTTTTGTCCACATGGCATGTGGCGAGCTGAATTGAGGAAGAGCTGTTGAAGACAAGAAGTTGTGAAGGTGGACAGCTTGCACCATTGCAAATGACCAGGAGGCTGCTATCAAGCTGGACTGTTGCAGCAGCACGCGCATCTTTGCTTGCAGCGTCCTGTTAGTTCTCTCAGCTACTCCATTCTGCAGATGGGCGAGAGGTACAGTCTTGCGCCTGAGTATTCCCTTCTGCGCCAGGAATTCATCAAACTGCTCCCTAGTGTACTCGCCCGCGTTGTCTGTCTGGATCTCTTTCAGCTTGATGCCGATCTGCAATATTTAGCCATAGTTTGAAGGCATCGAGAGCTTCAGACTTATGAGAGATATTCTTGTGCTAGACATATCGAGTAGCACAGTAGATGAAGGTATAGCGGTAGTCGTTGCCGATGATATCCTCTGCTTCCTGCGGCATGAAGAGTATGTTGCCGAAGATGGCGTCCAGAGGTGAGTACTTAGTAGTACTTGGAAAGTTGGACGGGAACGGAGCATGACTTAGGTGAGCTCCGGGGCACATGGTGCAGGGTAGCTGACGGTTACTAGGTCAAAGCTCTTGGTCGTTGGTTAGAAGGAGTGCATCCTTGTCGAAAACCAAGGCTTTGATCCAGTTGTTGAGAGCTTCTTGCGAGGGATGACCAAACCGTTTGTGCCCGATTTATGCTTGTGTCCCTTTGAGCGTAGGTACAAGTCGGAGTGAAGGAAGAAGGCCAGCGAAAGATGAATCGTTGGCGCAGAGTTGACGCAACGGCCGGTGCCGAAAGGCTGGATGAACCCGGCTTCTTCTGCAATTTCAACACAAAGTATGCCGAGATGTCGGCGACGCGCCCAAGCATCAGGTACGATTAACTCTTTCTTCCCCCATATGCGTTCAACCTCCATAGGTTCTTCGACTGTAGCATATGTCGGTTCTTGATTGTCGTAACCCCATTTGCCATCTCCATATGCCCATGTACTTTGAACTGTTTCTCCTGCTGCTCATGCTGCTTCTGTTGGCTCTGCTGCAGGTTCATCGAAGGAGTTGGTGCAAGAAGGCTGATGCGTGATGCAGAAGATATTGAGACCACGATGGACTTGGCATTGACGATCCGTTTCCTAGTGATGATGCCAAGGAGCAAGTGAGATGTTCTTCTCACTATCGCCAGATGCCTTCACAGGTGAAAACCGTAAAGAAAAAACACCGTCTTTTATTTCTTTGATGCTGACTAAATTGCTTTTGTCTTCCATTTTGTCACCCAGGTACAACTCCGTGAGCATCATGTTGGCGGTGCTGACGAAGAAGATGCCACTTTCCATCAGTTGCGCTTCTGATAATAGGTTGAAGCCGAGTCCGGTGGCGACGAGAACCTTATTAAGGTGAAGTGAAACTTCGGTGTCGTCGGACCCTAGTATCACATCTCCAATTCTGGTAGCTTCAATAACTTGATTGTTGGCCACTGTGATGTTGCATTTTTCTCAGTTGGCAGGTCTCGCCAGTTGAGGAGATAGCGACTTGAAGACGCCCTGTGGTGCTGTCAAGAAACCAAGTATTAACATGTTCGGGATACGTACGCTTGGCGATGTGGGCGTACGGCTGCATGTTCAACCATCGAGGAAACACGTTCGGCTGCTCAGGTTCTTCTTCATTAACGACAGCTGGTTCTGGAGTTTCTGAACGAGGACAAAGACGTGGAGGTGAGTTGGCTGCTCCTTCTTCCATGTCACTGCCACTATCATTGTCTCGTTGGCTCCAGTAGCGTATACCATTAGACCTGTGTGGTTCAATCATGCAATTAATGATTGTTTTTTCCTTTGTAGGTTAAGTTCAAGAAGCTGAAGGCGGCGAGATAGTCTTGACAGGGGCGGCTTCACCCGACTTCTCCCGATTCTTGTTCTTCAGTTTCTGACACTCTTCAATATAATGACCTGCTCGTTTGCGGAACTCGCAGAAGCCCTTTCCTCCCTTTCTTATCTGCTCCCATTAATTTGATACACCTCTTGTCTGCTCCCCTTGACTTGATCCACCTGTATAGAAGCTTAAACCACTCGTGGCTTTGCCTCCTGTTGCGTTGTACAGGTCCAAGTCCTACTGCTCTGCCATTAGAGTTGCGCAAAGGGAAGTTTCTGAGATGTTCCCTTGGGAACGAAGAAGGGACTTGCACTGCCTCCATTTGGGTCCAATTCTAGCCAGAAGGATAGTCATAAAGAGCTTGTTGCTGAGGTTTCCTTCGCACTTGCTTAGCTGATCCCGAAGGGTTCTGCACCTGTTAATGTAGCTGCTGACTTTTTCTCCCTGAAGCATTTGCATTGCTGTAAGTTGACTTAACAGCTTGCTCTGTGTAACAGAATCTTGTACTTGATATAACTTTTGCAGGTAGTCCCAGGCGTAGGAGGCTGGAGCGAGTGAAGGTTTGAAGCACCGAACTCCCAACTGCTCTTCAGGTGAGAGATTCCGCACCAGTAGTGTATAGGCCATAAGCGAATACGTGTAGTAACACGCCTGCTCTTCGGTCGTTCCTGTTTCTGGATAACAGATTGAACCGTCGAAATATCCCCAGATACCAGAAGATTGCACGAGGAGTTCGAACTCGAAGCGAGTCGCAGCCATCAAAGTAAGTAGAGGCCTTCAGCTTGGAGATAGTTATAAAATATGTTTGATTTACAACAACTTCTGCAGCGATTGGTCTTTCTTCTGCCATTTGATGTTGTTGTTGTTGTGGTCGTTTTTGTTGTTGTTGTGGTCGTTTTTGTTGTTGCTGTGGTTGAGCAGGTCGCCCATGAAATGCAAAAGACCCAGCAGATTCATCTCCAGGGGCTGAAGGCCCAGCGGCAATAGCGACTCTTGCATAACTAGAGTTATCAATGCTCATCGAAGCTGTAGGATGTGCTGGAGCTTGTTGTTGTTGCTGAGTAGACTGATTAGCCATCAAAGAGGAGAAGTCAGATAGATCGTCAGTAGAAAGACCAGAAGTAGGAGAATTCGTAGTTGAATTTCCTATCTAAGCAGCTAACATAATGATATATCTATGACTTAAGCTTAAGGGCGTAATCGAAAGCAGCTTGTATCGGTTCCTGTAACTCCACTAGCTCAGAATACCATGTAAAGGTGAACCACGTGTTTAGGGTGGCCATGATCTAGAGTTGGTGGAACCACAAGCAAAAGTCAACGGAAAACTTTACACCTTGTATTGGGAATGACCGAAATGACAAGGATAATAATAATGGAAAATACATACATATTTTTAGGGTAGGAACTACCTATTCGGATGTACCTGTTCGTAGTGTATCTCGACTATTCGCGTGACGTGTCTAGTGACTATTCGTGTGATTGAGAGTGGCGTGACCCTTTGGGTGACTATACGCGCGAACCTACTCTTCACGCGTTGACTCGCTACTGCTGAAGTCATGACGCGCGTCCTTCCATATGAGGTATCGCGTTACTAGTTCAGTCTACTGTAAGTGTTTTATCAGGAATGCATAAGTAAACACTGTTGAGTATACTTCAACACTCCCCTTCATTCCGGAGTGTATGTCTCTGGGTAAGTGTCGTCGCGTTTGCAGATTCCAACCAAGTTGGAGCAGCACGGAAACTTGTCGCGTGGGAGTTTCTTTGTAAGAAAATCAGCTGCCATTTCTTCTGTAGGGCAGTATTTCAAGATGACATTCCCTTACTGACGATGAAGGTTGGTGAAATGATGGTGAACATGGAGGCCATGGCCCTCAAGCTCGCTGCGTTGAAAGAGGAGAATGTGAGCCTTCGCCAGACGCGTGTTGCGATGTGTGTGGAGTCGCCTATTACCGTTGATGAAGATCGTGCGAGCGTGCATCAACTGCAGGCGACGTCAGCGACATGTGATGACAGTTTGAGCAAGCGACGGGCAGTTTTGAAGATAAAACCTGCCATACCCCCGCCGTTCAACCCCTTGGAGAAACACACCATGCTGAGTGGGTGGCTGTTCGCCATGGAACAATTCTTCAATACCGATGACGTCAACGACGATCAGACATGCATCAAACTGGCGGTAACTTTATTACGCGGACATGCATTATGTTGGTGGCGACAGTACATGATGTCACGAGGGACTCCGGCAGACCGGCAACAGGCGATTGATGGGGAGTGACGATTGGCTTCAACTTTTACAGGATCCTTGTTTGGTGTGGCCAAGTTCCTTACCTGGCAACAGTGGTGTGCCGTGCTTCGCCGGCGCTTCGAGCATGTATCCGCATGCAAAAACGCTCGTGTGAAGCTGCATGGATGGCATCAACTGGGTTCTGTGTTGGAGAACACGTCATCTTTCCTGGCCATCTACGACAAAATCGACGATCTACACAAGACAGAGAAGACGAGTCGATACATCCTAGGGCTGAAACCGGAGGTCCAGCGCGAAATTCACATGCGCCGCTCGACGACGTTCCTGGAGGTGCAGCAACTCGCAGAGGTGTGGGATGAGAACAGTGTATGGCCGAGGACGAATTTCTGGGAGGGCGGTCGTTTTTGTGGGCAGAACAGTTACCCATCCATCAAAGGCATGGCGGCACCGTCAGATAGCAGATTTTATGGCAGGTGTTATAAATGTGGCCAGCTGGGGCACATCATGCAGGACTGTTCGGAGTTGCAGAAATCGGGAGTTAACAGTGGAAGGAAGTCGGGAAATGGACATCATCAGTAGCAGTCAGGCCCCCTATTGATGGGGCTTTGTCGCCCGAAGATCACCATTCCCACCAAGACGTAGTGCCGATCTATGCGGTTGTCCACACCCGGTTAAAGGGGAATGGACCTATTGACAGCCCTATGCTGGTGGAAGGGCACGTAGGCAACACCATATTAAAAATATTTGTGGACGGTGGAGCATCACACAGTCTGTTCGATGTGACAAGAGCAAAGAAACTGCAACTGCAAATGGAGAGGTGCATGCCCGAGATTGACGCGAGGTTGGTTGACGGCACGCCACTTGCAGTACGGGAGCGGGTGAAACACGTTCGCATTGATTGCGACAGCCAAGTCACTTTTGCCATGAAGATGCTGGCGACAACGTTGGGCGGCTGCGATGTGCTCATGGAGCGCGATTGGCTTCGCACGTACAATCCAAGCATCGATTGGAGGAATGGCGACATTCGTTTGAAGTGGGGTGGCGAGTGGCGACGACTGCCGAAGTGGAAACCACCTGACCTTCAGTCGACAGTGGTGAACAACGTGACTATCAAGCGTGTAATGGCACATGGCGTGGACATCTACGCCATCCGATTGATCGCATCAATGGAGGTGGCTTAACAGACCGACCTGGAGAAGCTGTGTGCTCCTGTACCTGAGTACCTGGCGAAGATCATGCGCAAGTACGAGAAATAAATTTCCTGATGACCTGCTGCTCGGCCTGCCGCCCGAACGACGACACGATCACAAAATTGAGCTGGAACCTGGCGCGCAACCGACCGTCCGATTGCAATGGAGGCTATCCAACCGGAGCTGATGGAGCTGCGTACGCAAATCGATTATCTGGTGGAGAAAAAAACTATCTGCCCATCCACGTCACCCTACACCGCGTTGATTCTCTTCACCCCAAAGAAGGATGGAGGACTATGGATGTGTACCGATTATCAAGCGCTGAGCAATATCACCATCAAGTCCCGTTACCCGATTCCGCGAGGCCGACGATCTCATCGTCCAACTTCGCGGGGCCAGGATTTTTTCCAGGATTGATCTACGAGGAGGTTACTACTAGATTTGTGTCGCCAATGTTGATATTCCGAGACTGCTTTTCGAACCCGGACAGAAGTTACGAGTATGCAGTGATGCCGTTTGGGCTGACGAACACACCCTCAGCTTTTCAACTAACCATGAACGAATTCTTCCGCTCGCTACAGGACAAGTGCGGCATCGTCTACCTCGACGACATCCTGGTGTACAGCACCTCGCGGGAACAACATTTGCTGTGACTTGGAAGTAGTTTTTACCCTCTCCGATCAATACTAACTCATTATCAAGGGCTCTAAGTGCGAGTTCTTAAAACATGAGCTGGAATTCTTGGGCCACGTCATCTCAACCGAAGGCGTTAAAATTGACCAAAAAAATATCGACACTATTCGCAACTGGAAACTGCCTACGAACGTCAAGGAGTTACAGAGTTTTCTGAATTTCGTCAACTACGTGCGCCGCTTTATCCCTAAAATGGCAGAGTCAACAGCCTCGTTAACCGACTTGCTGTAGAAGGGAGTTTTTTTATGAGTGGGGGGAGAGGCAGCAAGTTGCGTTTGACCAACTGAAAACTTTCCTCATGACACCACCCGTTCTTCGTATCGCTGACCCCGACCGCCCATACGAACTGGTTATGGACGCCAGCGACATCGTCGTTGGCATGGTACTGTTACAGGACTTTGGTGAAGGCCTGCAGCCAATCGCCTACGACATGCGGAAACTCCAAGGCGCTGAATGGAATTACCCGGTTCACGACAAGGAAATGCTCGTCAATGCTTTCAAGACCTGTCGCTGCTACCTATCTGGTGCCGACGTTACTATCCGAACAGACCACAAGTCCCTACAGTTCCTCCGAGCCCAACCGGCCCTCAATCCACGACAGATTCGGTGGCTCAAATATCTCGAGTCTAACTTCCACTACCGCATCACCTACAAGAAGGGGGCAAATAATATTGCCGATGCCCTTACCCTCCCTACTGCCCATACAGCCGCCATACTAATCGCCCCAGCTAATACGCTGCCAACTAGACTATTTACCCATGGCTACAATACGGATCCTCTCTCACCTTTAACAACCACCAAGCCCTGACCACTCAACGAGGCCACTACCACCTAAAAGCTGGTACTGACCGAAATTGGGTTTTATCCTACCGACTGTTGTAGGAATTACTTATACAGGAGGTTCATGACGCTAATTGCTCAAAATATTTCGGGGTTCATAAAACCTTGAAAATGCTCCGACATCATTATTACTGGCCGAATGCGAGCCACGACGTCCAGCAATATGTGGCCTCATGTCCCACCTGCCAACTGATGAAATCCTCTCGCCAAAATCTATATTACTGCAACCGTTAGAATCGCCCACCCAGCCCTAGACACACGTGGCCATGGACCTCATGATAGGACTGCTGGCCGGCACATCCCAAAATGATGCTGTACTCGTGGGTATTGAACGACTCACGAAAATGGCTGATTTCGCTCCATGCCGAACGACGATCACCGACGAGCAAACTGTCAAGCTGTTTATCTCAACCGTCGTTCGCCTGCATGGAATCCCTAAGGCGATTGTGAGCGATCGTGACCCCCGATTCACGTCCAACTTTTGGACGAAAATATGGGAACAGTATGGTACACATCTCCATCTGTCCACGGCTTACCACCCACAGACCGACGGTCAGACTGAACGGACAAATCAGACCATGGAGCAGCTGATACGGACAACCTGTACCGACCCGACCCAATGCGAAGATTTACTTCCTCTGATCGAGATCGCGTATAACAACGCCCCTTCGTCAACGACTTCCCAATCACCATACTACCTGAATTACGGTCTAAATCCCACGACTCCCACTACACCGTTTGTTGAGAGCCCGCCCCAAGATGGCAACAGTTCGTTAAGGACTTTAAGACTGCACAGAAAAACGCTACCAAGGCCATTTCAAAAGCCAACCTTACGGCCAAATGGTATGCGGACAGCCATCGACGGTATTTACCCTTGTCTCATGGGCAACTAGTCCTTCTGGACACCAAGAATTTGGGGTTGAGTCTACCGAATAAACTCCACCTGAGATTTTGTGGGCCATTCCGGATTGTCCGAATGGTGACACCTATCACTGCCAAGTTACTATTACTGGACGACTGGCGTATCCATGATTCATTCAACGCCAGTCTCCTTCGATAGTTCGTTGCAAACACGGCTGATCTCAACCGTCAACGACTCTACCCTTCGATCAAACCCATCCATGAGCCAACCACCAAACCACAACAAATCCTCTCCCACCGAATCCGCCGAGACCAAGGTCAACAAGTTCGATAATTTCTAGTTCGATGGGTTGACTGTACGCGCGACGACGACATGTGGGTCCCAGCCGATTCAGTGACGGAAACAATTGTCCGGATGTTTTGCATTAATTAGGGTTTTTGGGCTTTCCGACCACTATACATACAGTCTTAATGTTTAATGGTGGTACCTTTGGGAGGGGCACATAGTGAATGTGTTCACAGCACAAAAATCCATGATAGTACACTGGATCTAACTTAGTGCCAAAAGATATACAAAGAGTACATTCGGACAATTATTTCCCAGGACAAATAGCAAACTTTCATGCAGCGTTTCTAGTACCTAGTCCACCAACACTTGGCCTTGATCACCACCTGCACCCTCATAGGCATGTTATCAACGAGGTTAGTGCAAACCTTTACAGGGATCTTCTCACACTCTTCCTCGACCCACGCTTTTGCATAAGGGGGTGAGCACTAAGAAAATTGCGAAGGATTTGAGCGTATGCAAGAGTATTGTGAACGATTTCTGACTGAATGTTATCTCTGAGCCTAGCCACGCTGAGGTGTGGCCAAAGATGCCATGAGACAATTGACTTCGTCTTATCACGGATCGTCTTCGTCGTACCGTTGTAGGGTAAAATTCCGAGCAAAGTGGCGAAAACTAGCGTATCTGCCGCGAAACTTAGGGTAACATAACACGGTCGACTGTGCACCATTGCACGATTAGAATCACGCTAGGATCCATAGGTCTCGTCACGGTGCAGCAGTCGAAGAAGCCGCGACTGTTCAGAAAGAATTTCCGGGTTGAGGTCTGGTGAGGAAAAGGGCCACTACAGCGCAACATACTCATACTCTCCAAGCCATTCCAAGTCGTGTGTCCCACCTAGGCTTGGGATGACTTGGAAAGCATGAGTTTATAGCACTCGAGTGACCCTCATCCTCACCAGACCTCAACCTGGATATTCTTCCCCACCAGTCAGGGCTTTTTCGACTGCTGCACCATGACAATACCCGTAGATTTTAATGTGATTCTATTAGTGAAAGGGTGCACAGTCGTCTGTGCTATCTTACCCTAAGTTTCGCGGCGGATATGCTAGTTTTCGCCACTCTGCTCGTAATTTTACCCTACAACGGTACGACGAAGTCGATCCATGATAAGATGGGACTAATCGACTTATGACATCTTTGACCACACCACAGCGTGGCTAGTCTCAGAGATAACATTCAATCTCAAATCGTGCACAATACTATTGTATACGCTCAAATACTTCGCGAGTTTCCTGGTGCTCACCCCCTTATACAAAAGGGTGGGTCCAGGAAGAGTGCGAGGAGATCCCTGTAAAGGTTTTCACTAACCTCGTAGATAACATGCCTAGGAGGGTGCAGGTGGTGATCAAGGCTACGTGTTGGTGGACTAGGTACTAGAAACGCTGCGTGGAAGTTTGCTCTTTGTCCTGGGAAATAATTGTCCGGATGTACCATTTGTATATCTTTTGGCACTAAGTTAGATCCAGTGTACTATTATGGATTTTAGCACTATGAACACATCTACTATGTGCCCCTTCCTGAGCGTACCACCATTTAACATTAGGAATTTATGTACAGTGGTCCGAAAGCCCAAAAAACCTAATTAATGCAAAACATCCGGACAATTGTTTCCGTCACTGTACCCTCGACAACCACCCATTGGTGCAGGCCTATTTACACGATCGAGCTGCCCCAAATGTGGGTAGTCTTGTCTAGGAGGGGGGAAGGTCTAAGGAGAATCCCTTTTCCTTATCAAGCCTCGCTAACATCGAGTACAACCCTGACTTTCGGAAGCCCAGGCTCGGCCCGACAATTCAGGTTCAAACTACAGTACGTTCGAGACCCCAAGCCTACACGTGGCGTCACGCCCAACACTTCCGAGTTCGGAGGCGCCCCAAACCACATCGCGTGTGTTTCATGGCCTTTCTCGAGGCTCTCTTGCTAGACTAGCAATGCTTGTATTTAGCCATGTTGTCACATGTCTAGGATTTAGCAGAAGCTTGAATGATACTAATCAAGAATTGAATGTCTACAAGCAAAGAGTCAATGCTATTTATACCTACGAGAACTCTAGGGAAAAGGTAACTAGGACCTTCTAAGAGAGTTCTAGGGCTGAGTGGAACCGTCCGTAGGAACACCGTCAAGAAGAACGGTAGGGATTCTAGAGATACGGTGATGGTGACGTAACACTTTACGTAATAGAAAACGTGTCACCCAAGGAAAGTCTGAAACACTCTAACACATATGATATATAATATATCAATGTGTAGGAAAGAGTGTAGGGATTTCCAAAAAAAGAAAAACACACAAAATAATACACAAGTAAATAGCAAATATGCAAATGGATGTGCTCAAGGATTGGGCAAGCCTCACCCTCTCACACTTGTGCTTTATTTGTACTCGACACACTTTAATCATGACCTCACCATTGCATTACTTGACTCCTATCCAGAGATTGTCATAACACTTCGCGTGACATGACTAGTGACTATTCGTGTGACAGAGAGTGGCGAAACCCTTTGGGTGACTATACACGCGAACCTCTTGTTCACGCGTTGACTCGCTACTGCTGACGTCATCACACGCGTCCTTCCATATGAGGTATCCTGCTACTAGTACAGTCTAAGTGTTATATCAGGAATGCATAAGTAAACCATGTCGAGTATACTTCCAACAAGAATGGTGGACAAAACGCACGGCACCGGATTAAATATAATATTTGACTTGGCTTGTCTATCTTGTCCAAATTCCAGGGTCAACTTATACATATGTTGTACATGTAGCAGTTATAGGCTAGATCGGTACGTGCTCTTAGAGATTACAACTCCCAACCACATAGCTGTCAACATATTTATATATTATTATAGGCTAAATAGGTGCATGCTTATAGAGAGTACAAACCCCTAGCACAAAACCTGCCTGTATGCCTCATTCTAGTCATTGCGTTATTGTGAGATGGTATCACACTAGGTTAGGTCCCCCTCCCCACTTACGCTTCCACCCCTAGCCCTAGCCCTAGCCCTAGCTCGTGTCCTAGGTGTGCCCTAGCCCTAGCCGTGCCCGCGCCCTAGCCCTAGCTGCGCCACGCCGTGCCCGAGCTGCGCCCGCGCCCTAGCCCTAGCCGCGCCCGAGCCGCACCCATGCCCGCGCCCTAGTCCGCGCCGGTCCGGTCCCTCCGCGCCGGCCCCACTAGTCCGCGCCGGCCGCGCTAGTCCGTGTCGGCCCTGCCACTTCGCGCCGGCCGGGCTAGTTCGCACTGGCCCTGCTAGTCCGCGCCGGCCCCGCTAGTCCGCACCGGAATTAGTTCCTAGCGCCCGCCCTAGTCCTTAGCTCGCCGCTGGCCCTTCGCGCGCCGCACGAGCCCGCTGGCCCCTAGCTCGCCGCTGGCCCGCAGCTCGCCGCTGGCCCCTAGCTCGCCCGCTGGCCCCTAGCTCGCCGCTGGCCCTTCGCGTGCCGCGAGAGCTCCTGCCCTCAGGCCCCTAGCTCGCCGCCGGCCCTTCGCGCGCCGCGCGACATCTCGCTCGCTAGCCCCTAGCTCGCCGCTGGCCCTTCGCGCGCCGCACGATCCCTAGCGCGCTGGCCCCTAGCTCGCTCGCCGCCACTCGCACGCTCACTCACCCTAGCTCACCGGCCCTAGCTCGCTGGCCCCAGCTCGCCGACACTCGCTCGTCGACCCACGCTCGCCGGCCTATGCTCGCTCGCCGCCCCCTAGATTGTTGGCCCCAGTTCGCACCGGCCCCCGTTTGAGTCAGCCCGAGTTCACGCTAGTCCATGTTCCTGCCAGCCCAAGCTCCCCACAGTCTCTCCTTGCCGCCATGCCACAGTGCCACTATGCCATCGTCAGCTCCTGCAGCCGTGGCGATGGCAGACGCTGTGCTCCATCAGAACGCGGAGGTTTGGGCGACCGCCTTTGAGGCGTGGCTCGTCGACCTTTGCCACTCGCTCAGGGGTCAGCGCCAGGATGGCCAGTCTCTGGCCATCCACGTCGACAGTAAGATCCCCTGCATCGACCCGCCTACTGCCCTCTCAGACCCCCCCACGCCCGCTGAGTGTGAGGCCTTAGCAGCTGCTGAGCTTGCCCACTTTGTCTAGGAATCGCGTGACGTAGTTGCGAAACTTGCTATCAGCCGCGCCCTCCCCCTGTTTGAGCACCCCCACTACCAGGCCCTAGAGACTGAGAAGGAGTACTTAGATGTCGTCATTGCGCGCTATTCTACTCCCTGCTCCGCCTCTGCCGGCCGTCTCCTCCTGCCGCTGCTCTTCCCTGATTTTGCATCCTTCACCACTGTCGCTGACCTTGCTACTCACCTACGCGCACTCGAGTCTAGCTACCGCGCTGCTAGCACTAAGGCCCAGCTCACTGTCCTGCCTCCCCCCCTCGGCGCTACCCTCTACATTCTTGCCACGTGCCTTCCTGACCGCCTTGCTATTGCCCGCGACCACTTCCTTGGCCTCAACCCTGCTGACCTCACCCTCACCGACTTTGTCACCACCCTAACCACGATAGAGACCCGCCAGCGCACTATCGCTCATTCCAGCGGTACTGCAGCGGTTTCTATCTTCCAGGGTTGTGCTCCCTCCCAATACATTTACTCTGACGGCTCTGCCACTATCGCTGAGATGGCTCCGGCTATTGAGACCGCTGCGGCGGCCTTAGCACAGTCTTGTTAGGGTAGGGTACGCCGGGCCCGAAGGGGGCGTGGCGGCGGGAGGGGTGGCGGAGGTGGTGGCGGTGGTGGTGGCGGTGGTGGAGGGGATGGTGGTGCCGACGAGGGGACCAGGGCTGGTGCCCCGTCGCAGCAGCAGGAGCAGCAGCAGCAACAGTGACAGCAGCAGGAGCATCAGTTGTAGCAGTAGCAGCAGCACTCACAGCAACAGTAGCAGCAGCAGCCATGGGGACCCCCGCCGGCGTGGTGGCCTGGAGGCTCTGGTGGTGGTCGTCCTGGTAGTGGTCCGCACAGCTCGAATTCAGGTGGCGGCTCCAGTACGGTGACCTACTAGTACCAGTTCGTCCCTCGCCACGACACCGTCTACGGCCATCCTGGTCACTCCGCTGCTTGCTGCTACCGCCGCCTCGACGACCTCTTCCGTCTCCAGTTCTGCCCTGTTTCGGACCCCCCCCACCGGCATAGCCTGGTACATCGTTGTGTGCCGATCTTTGAGATGGATATGGATCAGATTCGCCCTGCTATGTATTCCATGTACGCTGATGACTCTAGTGTGACTGGACCTTATCCCTTTGTGCTGCCTAGTGTAGGTGTGCCCCCTGTGTGTAGTCTAGGCTCCCCTGCTGCGTCATGCATAGGACCTTCTAATTTGTTTACTCTAGGCTCCACGCTAGCCCCTCCGCCAGCTAACGCTACCGCCGTGCTCTCTTTCACGCTAGACTCTGGTGCGTCCGCCTTCTTCGTTCGCGACCACACTACGCTTATGCCGCTTGCCACCCCTACAGCTATCGCGCTTGCTGACCCCTCCTCAGGTCCGATAGTTGCACATACTGTAGCTCCATTACCCTTCCCTGTCAGGCAGTTCCCTCGGGCTCTCTTACACACCTGCACATCCCCTCATTTTCCAGGAACCTAGTTGGTGTCAGCTATCTTCAGGACCTCAGCGTCACCACTACGTTCTATTGACACTAGCGGTACTCGGTGTGTACCGAGGCCGCCACTGGTGCCCCTCTCACCACGTTCGCCCGAGACCCGGTGCCTAGCCAATTTACGCTTGAGACCGCGTCCCACCCAGTGGGGGCGTCTCCCCAGGTGGACGCGCCCTCCTAGGTCGCTGCGGCTTGCTTGTGTCGGTCGCTCACTCACCAGTTGCTTCTGTGGTCGCCTCTTGTCGGCTTGGCCAGTTCTGTCATGCGGAGGGCATCACCTAGTCGTACACCCTCGCTCACGTTCGTGCCTCTGGCACGGACAAGCTCACTACCCGCATTGTCCCTTGTGTCTTTATTTGCTTCCCCCTAGATGCGTCTGACTAACACTTTTACCACCCGCCGTCTCACCGTTTCTCTCACTCTCATGGCGTCACTTTTGACGAGTGTGTCTCCTTCTACACTCGCTTTTCCCACCGAGGTCTCCTAGTTACCTCGCCCCTATTTTTGGTTCCCACTCCCCCGATAGTCCCCGTTCCTCTCCCTCCCTATCCTGCCTCGTTTGGTGTGTCTCACATCACTCCCCTCCCGTCGGTTGTCCTGGTAGAGGAGTCAGCTAATTTTGGGGGCCCTGCGGTTCCGGTTTCGCCGTCTGTCTCCGTCCCGGTGTCTCCTCCTCTACCGCCGCAGCAGCTGCTGCCGCCACAGCAGCTGCCGTCGCCACCATCGCAGCTACAGCAGCAGCCGCAATCGCCGCCGCTGCAACCACAGCCGCCGCTGGGGTTCGAGAGCTCGGGGTTGCGGGCGTTGAGGAGGGTGCTACTGTAGTCCTGGGGGTACTGACGTGGCTCGTTCCGGCAGTCCTGGGGGTGGCACCGGTGCTGGGGAGGGTTCTCGTTCTGGGGGTGCTGTCGTGGAGCGACCCGGAGGTAGCCGTGGTGCGGCTCGAGGTTCTAGCATCGGCGTGGAGCACTAACAGTAGTCGCCGCTAGTGTCCGCCCTTCGCCTCCTCGGTCCTCCCTCCCCCGACTTCCCGCCTGCGCCTCCCCTGCCGCCGCATCCCCCGCCTGTCTACGGCCCTATTTTTCCTCTGCTAAACTCGTCCCTGGCTCATTTCCCCCCCGTTCTCCTCCTGTGTCTCCTCCCTTGTCTCCTGACCCGACTCCCCCCTCTCGCTGGTGGTCTTACCGTGTCTCTCGTGCTCGTCGTGTTTCTCCTGTCCAGCGCTCTCACCCTATGTTGCTCTGCTCTCATGCGTCATGTGCTCCTCTTCTACCGTCGCCTCCTCAGTCATCGCTTGTTGTCACTCCGCCTCCACTCTCTGACTTCCTCCGTGCCACTAGTCCGCTTGTTCCTCTCGTTCGCGCCTCTCTTGTTACCGACCCGTCCAATCCTGTCTCCAGTCTTGTCACTGCCGTCGCTGACTTTGCCTCTACCAGCCACCTTGAGTACGCCACAGCTCTGGGCTCTAACCCTTCCCGTCCTCCGTTCGTCGAGGGTGCACCTGCCCTTGGCAGTGACGTCCTAGCGGACAGGCAGTACGAGCAAGCTTTCCTGTCTGAGGCCGCTCCCCATCTCTGCTCCATGCTGCTAGTCCCTAACGGTGACCGAGATGCCCTTGACATCCCGACCCCTCGCACTTACGCTGAGGCGACCTCGGGACTATGGGCCTCTCAGTGGATAGCTGCCATGGAAGCGGAGATGGCATCTTGGAGATCCACTGGCACCTACGTCGACACAGTCCCCCCACCTGGGGTAAACGTAGTCGATGGCCGGTGGCTCTTCAACGTGAAGCGCTCTCCTGGAGAGCCGCCGGTGTTCAAGGCGTCACCTCTGCCAGTAGATCACATGCTTCCTACTCTAGTCTCTGAGGAGTCGGTAGAGCCTAGTGGTCCATACGTAGAGCTGGTGGGTTGCCTCATGTACCTTATGACTTGCACTCATCCAGATCTTGCATACCCTCTCAGCATCCAGGCTCGCTTTGTGGCGACAAGCAGACACCAACCACACCACTAGTCGGCCGCTGAGAGGGTTTGCGTTATCTAGTAAGTACACCGGGCATGTGGCTAGTGCGAGGAGGACGCAGGCCAGTGATCCTTACAGGGCACACAGACGCTTCATGGGCGGACGACGCTGAGACGCTCAGGTCCTCACTGGGCTACTGCTTTCGCCTTTGGTGCAGGTGCCATCTCGTGGAGGTCCACCCCCTCATCGTCTATTGCACAGTCTAGGTGTGAGGCTGAGATCTACGCAGGTGCCATGGCGGCAGAGGAGCTCCGCTGGCTAACTTTCTTGCTCACAAACTTTGGTGAGCAACCTAGCTCTGCCCCGGTCCTGTCCGCTGACAACAGGGCCATGATCAGGCCCATAGTTATTAGGCCTTTTATGCTGATTTTGATTTTATTTTTTCAGGGTGTTCTCTTGCACCGACCCTGATGAATCAGCCTTGAAAACGAAAAAACCAGGGCCAACCAGTAAGAAAACCACTAACCAAAAACTGATTTTCAGGGTGTTCTCCTAAAACGTGGCGTAAAACGAATCAGCGTGGCCTAAAACGAATTTGATGGCCTGGCCATGATCCTCCTGTGTCAGGAGCCTCGACTAGAGGGCAGAGCGAAGCACATCCAGTTCCGGTACTTCCTCCTGCGCGAGCTACAGCAGCGCCGCCAGGCCCCCGTTGTACACTTGGCCTCTCGGTGCCAACACAGCTGATATTTTTACTAAGGCGCTTGCGCGTAAAGATCACAAGGCGCTTGCGCTTGCGCTTGCGCTTGCGGCATTGTGTACAGCTTGGTCTAGTTCCTGTAGATCCTCACTAGCTAGGGCCTTGATTGTGTACTACTCGTCTTATATATTCTCCTGACTGGCCTTGTGGCCTTTCTTTCAGTGGCCAGACTAGTAGTGCCGCCCTGGTTTGCTCGTCTTCTTTGAACTCTTCTGACTGGTCTTCGGACCCTTGCCTCAGAGGTTGGACTAGTAGTGCCATCTTGAGCTGCGGGTCTCTTGCCCGGCATAGCCCCTTGTGTAGCCTAGGGGGTGTGTCAACATATTTATATATTGTTATAGGCTAGATAGGTGCATGCTTATAGAGAGTACAGCACCGTAGCACAAAACCTGCCTATATGCCTCATTCTAGTCATTGCGTTATTCTGATAATAGCTCCCTCGTATCCAGGCCCTCTGATTGGTTTTAAGTCATCCTGATTACAAAGGACTGCCCCTGGCTTTTTCCCTGAATTTTCATAAGTCCCCAAATTTTTGTCCTTAGTCGACAGGATTGTGTGGGAGAAAAATGCTGAATGGACAGATATAGATTGTGCTTTTCCCCTGATTGGCAAAATGACGAAGAAATTGAAAAGCAAAGCAGTTTAGTCGAAATTATCAAGATCGACTACATTGTCACTACCTACACCACCCTCTGCCTCTTCTGCTACTCCCTTCCCCTTCTTCGAGCCGTCTTGCTTGGCCTGAGGGGTATGGCTGAATGGCTTACGCTTCTTGTTAGCGCGCCATATCTCTACCACAGCATCATAGTCCGGGTTGTAGTCTAACAATGACATGCACATCAGGTCACTAAGCCTAGTGTCTTTAAGGCTGCCACACAGCCAGCTCTTAATCACATTCTGCCTAGAGAATCCACGCTCACACTCCACGGTGGTGAGAGGAAGCACTGCCACCGCCATCCACAGCTTCATCAGGTTTGGGTTAGAATCCTGCCAGTCAGGTGTCTTCAGCATGGCCATGAGCCCAGTGTGAAAGCTTCGGTCGGCCTGGGAAGAGCAGCAATGACAGGGCAGAAATGAGGCAGCTCCCTCATGGCTGCACGCTTGTCAATGCCAGGAAGAATCGCCTCTGCCTCATCTGCGCGGTAAAGCGTAACGAGGGAGAAGAACCAGTCAAGGCACTGGGCCTTGCGTGCAGCTCTCTCCTAGTTAGGGGGCCAGAGGTTGACAGAGAAGAGGCGGCAGCCAGAGATCTTTCCCAGATCACCCAGCCGCTCCTTCAAGTTCGACACCATGCCTGTCGCCATCGCCACGCATAGATCCTGGCACGCATCGTGATCGCTCTCCTTCGGATAACCGGGCAAGCGATCTTGATGCAGCACGAAGGTAAAGGAAGCCGGACGGCCGTCGGAGTCAACGCCCTCAGCGGTGACCTCGCGAGACCCGTCGGGCCGTGACGGGTGAGGAAGATGGAGAGACGGTCTTTCGGTCCCCCGCCGAAGTCTTCACCGTCCCCGTAGCGGCTCTGCAGCAAGGTTGTTGTGCGGATGATCTGCGCGTGGACGGCCAAGTACTCCAGCTGAGGTTTGGGCGGGGAAGAGGAGGGGAGGAAGGGCGGGGAAGGTGTATATACATAAACAGGGTGATTTAGTAACAACTCAATGTCATAGTAGCGAAAAACTCACCTGACGCTCCTGGAAGGACTTGTTGAGGATATTTAGCTGCTCCAGTACATCAGCAAGGAACATGACAAGGAACCAGAAGCGGTAGCTTGTCACTATCCTGGAGAGCCAGGTGTCCGTCCACTCGGAGAGCATGACGACGATGGCGGGTAGAACCTTAACTAACCTAATGACAGCCTCACCGCGGGAGAGCCATCAGATGTTATGAATGCCTTGAAGTTCGAGGTTCGTCGAGGTGAAGATATCCTGCAGGTCCAAGAAGCGCTGGTGCCATGGGCCGGAGCGTTCGAAGTACTCAGCGAGCTCCTTGATGACATCATCAATCATCTTGAACGCCGGTAAGGAATCCGCCGATGCTTTAGCTGCCAGTGCCTTTCTGGAGGGTGGTAAAACGAACAGAAAATGGTACATATCGGGCCTTGGGAGTGGGGTAATACACATTGCACATGCGGAAACCACCAGTGCAGTTAACCAGAGGTACAAGAGCGGTTAACAACAAGGCTCACCTGTGCGCAATACAGTGACACGACACCAAGTGCGGAATCTGCATCCGCAGCCGCGTCACAAGCCCAACCTTCGACCCCATCATCACGGCAGCGCCATCGGTGCTTATGCCCACGACCCGCTGGAGGTAGACACCAATGGCGTTGAGGTGAGACAGGAGTAGAGCGAGCAAAGAAGCAGCGTCGGCCTTGTCGACGCTCAGAAGGGCCAGGTATTCGCAGACGAGTTGGTTGTCGCGGATGAAGTGCGCAAACACGATGAGGTGCTTGCCGCGGCAGTGGTCTGTGCTCTCATCGATGCTCAAGCCAATGAGCAGGCTCCTCAGAAGGTGGTCCAACTGTGTTGTTTGCAGCCAGGTTGCCATGGACTGTGTGAACTCCCCGTACCCATAACTGCAGCAGTGAAAGGCATACGCATAATTAGTATGCTGAAATATAAACATTCGTCACGCATGATAAGTGCATGCAAAACAAAATTAAACAACACACAACAATACCTGTTGTAGTACGTGCCATAGGTCTGCTCGGGGAAGTGCTCGTGCCGACGTTTGCTGAGGTAGCGCACGAGCCTGATCCAGTTTTCCATCAGCTCGTTGCCTTTGCAGCAAAAGTAGAGCGCGTCAAGCAGCGCAGTCATCTGGTTGGTTGCGTCCTGCAGCAGCGCCTGCTGTTTCGTCACGGCTAGGCGATGCTTGGCCGACCCCGCGTGCCTGTTGAATGCCTGCGTCTGCCCGTCTGTCAGCCCTGTGCCGTGTTTGCCGGCTTTCCCTCTGAGTCCTGCATGCTCAAGGCACAGACTGCATTTAAACGCAGGGAATCCAGCGTCAGTCTTTAAAATCATAAGCCAGGGAAACCGCTCGTACCACCGCGTATTAAACCTGCTGAGGGCTTCGCCGTAGACATCCTCAGGTGATCGAGACTTGTCGGATGCAGCGGAAGGGTCGTCGCCATCGCTGTCGTCATCTTCGCACATGGCTGAGGGGCGTGGCGTCGTCGGCTGACCGCCTGGGAAACTCCACAGGGTGGTTTGCCGGTATCGACCGCCAGGTTTCACGGGGGTAGCGAAACCTGGACTACAGGTAAAAGCATCAGCCAGCGATGGGCCTGGACTAGGCGCGGAAGTCGGCTCGACAACAGCTTGAGATGTTGAGGCGACCGACTGCGAGGCGCATAGGGGGTTCTGTTTCGTTGGAGGGTTACGAGGAGCCTTTGGGAAAGTACCTACCGTTGAAAGGAGCATGTCAAGCCCAGTGGGGGCTTCGGCACGGTGACTGCCGCTGTCGTCGCCATCGTCATCCAATCCCACGTCGCCTGACTCAGGCATGAGGACGGGGCTCACTAGGGTGGTCGACGAGCAGAGACGCGTGACGGAGGGGTTGTAAAACAACGACACTGCATGGGGAAGGTCACGATGGGAGAGGCTGAAGCAGTGGCTGGTTTAACAGTGGGAAGAAACATATGAAGAAGACGCAGGGGGGAAAGGGAACGATGGCGAGGCGCGAACAGTTTGCCAGCCATGCACAGTTGGCCGGACCGGATTCCTGAATCCGGGCCGGACCGAAACAAGCACGGTGCATGCGCGGCGACGTCGAACTGGAGTGTGGTGTTGAAGCTGGGTCATCATCGCTGGCGTACAGTGATTAGCTATTCAGGCAACATTTACATGTGCAACCAATCCACGCATGCAGCCAAACTGTGTGCTGGCCGACCCTCAAACCAATGCCGTGACGTGAGGCAGCGCGGCAACATGTGAGTCACCAAGCGATGCCTGCAGGCAGGAACCTAGCAGTCAGGCCAGATTTATGAGGGAATATGCGCATATCGCTGTAATTTTGGGAGGGACCAGCAAATCACGCCTTTGGCAAAATCAGAACCCATGCGCGATACAAGTCTGAAATTTCAGGATCCCTTACAAAAAAAAACTGTGCTGCTGACAAAAAAAAACCCTGAAATATCAGGAAATGCCAAAACCAAAACCCTAGCAAATCAGGGCCGGTACCCCTCAACACCCTGTTTTTTTCCTGAATCAGGAATCCTAATATCCAGAACTGTATCTGCCTCTAGAGCAGGATGGCACGGAAAGCACCACTTCATTTGCGAATGCGAAGGCGAAGCAAAGCATAACCAGGTTGCTGTGCAACAATAGAAGCGCGGTACGAGGGCAAGGCGAACAATGCCCCCACGTACGCCTCTTCTGCCAACACCAACACAGTCTCCATCCCCCCCTCCACCCCCCCCTCCATCCCCCCCTCCATCCCCCCCTCCATCCCCCCCTCCATCCCCCCCTCCATTCCCCCCTCCATTGCCCTATCCGTTCCCCTCTCCAACCCCCTCTCTCCCGTCCTTTCCCCCTGCGCTCTCATTCTCGCTGCAAGCCCTTCCAACACGCTGCGTGCTTGCTCCGGCAACTCTATGAAAGCCACGGGGCGCTGAGCGTAGAACACCACACTGGGCATGCGCGCACCCACCATCACCATCGGCTCTGTGGCTGGTGCTGCTGCTGGTGCTGGTGCATCCACAATTCCTCCAGGTCCCAATGCGTGTGACCCTACGGGCGCTTCGCGACCTGCCTCTACTCCAGCACCTCTCTGTCCCTCCAGTCTACTACTGACACTTGATCTTTCCGAGTGTGACTGTATGGGGGGCAGCAGAGAGGCAGCAGTGAGGGCAAGCTCTCTAGAGGGGCGTTGGAGGATGGAGTCTGCAATGAGGAGAGAGGGGCGGAGGAAGAGCGGGAGGAGGAGGAGGACGAGGGACGAGTGGACGATGAGCAGGGGGGACACAGGAGAGAGGCGGATAAAGTGGGGTAGCTGATGGGGCGAGGAGAGGGGAGATGCGGTGGGAGACGACGGTGACGTTGCCGAGGGGGAGGAGGGAGAGGAGGGAGAGGAGGGAGAGGAGGGAGACGAGGGAGACGAGGGAGAGGAGGGAGAGGAGGGAGAGGAGGGAGAGGAGGGAGAGGATAGAGGATTACGAGCAGCAGCAAGAGCAGAGATGGCAGCGCAGGAAGCAGAAGCAGCAGCGAAGAGAGCAGAGGCGCGCCAGTGCAGTTTGTGTTGGGCCATCAGACCTGCTATGGCCGCAGCCTTGGGGTCTCCTAGAGACAGCTGCTGGAGCAGCGAGGGCAGGAGTGCAAAGGCGAGAGAGAGGAGGACGAAGACTGATGCAGAGAGGAGGGCGGAGAGAGGCGTACCAGATGGGGGTAGAGGAGGGAACGAGGGGAGGATCGAGGGGGTTTGGAAGGGATGGGATGGTTGTGCAGGCTGTGGGTTTGTGGATGGGTGTGGGCTGTGTGGTGTTGATGGGGGCTGGGAAGACGGCGGTTTGAGGAGGCCTGCAGCCAGTACGATAGCGACACCTGGCGCGATGGGAAGGTAGTAGGATGGGAGCTGGGAGCGGGAGAGAGCAAGCAAGCCAAAGCCAGACACCACCCACACTAGACCCAGCAGCACCAGATCCCCCCCCCTCTCCTTCCCACCTGTCTGTGATTGCCCTCTCTCCTCACGCTCCCCGTTTTCCCATCTCTTCTCCTCGCCTTCTTCCCAACCCCCTTGGTCTCCCCGCCCTCCCTTTCCTTCCTCCCTCTCATCCCTCCCCCCCCTCCACCTATATCGATCCATGACAACACCAGCAGCAGCAGTGGCTGTGTGCAGGAACGCAGGCGGGACGAGCAGCGACCAGGGGAAATACAGCAGCAGGCAGGCTAGTAACGGGTACAGGACCGGCCTGTTCCCATGGTGGTTCACGCCCTTTGCGAATCGCTCCCAGTGATGGTACCCAAAGAACGTGCTCATATACATGCTGCCATGGCGCTTACCCATGGCTACGAACCAGGGGAGAACTGTGAGGAGAGCGGTGAGGATGCATGGGAGGAAGGGGAGCTCTTGGAAAAAGAAAGAGCGTACAGACGAGAGGAATGCGAGAGGGGAGCGGAGGGAGAAGGTCCCGGAGAGAGTGAGAAAGAGGGAGAGGACGAGGCACGGGAGGAGGATCCCCAGCGGGCCTTTGGTAAGGCATGCAGCGGAGAGGGAGAGAGCGGAGAGGAGGTAGAGGGAGGAGCGGTGGGAGGCATAGGCCCAGAAGAAGGAGAGGATGGCAGTGGCAGTGGTGGCGAGGAAAGGGGCGTCGGAGACGGCGACTGAGCCCCAGAGGAAGGGGCCGAGAGAGAGGGCGAATATGGGTGCAACAGTGAACGCTGCTGGCCAGTGGAGGGCGTGGGGGAGGGTTGGTGGGGGAGGGGGAGAAGGAAGGGCGCTAGGGGATGTTGTTTCGACACATTGGTCTACGATGGATTGTGCAGCTGACTCTTGCTGCCGCTGCTGCTGCTGCTGCTGCTGCTGCTGCTGCTGCTGCTGCTGCTGCTGCTGCTGCTGGGGTTGGGGAAGGCCGAAGCGGAGGGCGGTGAGGGAGAGGAGGACGAGAGTGAACGAGAGGCAGAGAGCAGACGGCAGGCGCAGCGCTGCAACCCCTGCTGCTGCTGCAGCTGCTCCTGCTGCTCCTGCTGCTGCCCCTGCTCCTGCTGCTCCTGCTGCTCCTGCTCCCATCAACCCACCACCACCCACGGCCTTGAGCGCGACCCCCATGAGCCAGTAGGAAAGCGGCGGCTTATCGAACCTTGGGTGTGCGTTGAACTGCGGAGTGACCCAGTCGCCAGTAAGCACCATCTGCCTGGCTGCCTCGGCAAAGAGTGGCTCTGTGTCGTCGACTAAGCCCACGAGATAAGGGAAGAGGGGGAATGGGGGGGAGGAAGGGAGAGCGGGGGGGAAGGCAGGGAGAGAGGGAGCAGGGGGAAGGGGGGGTGCGGGGGAGAGATGGGGGAAGAAGAGGGGGAGGAGGGGGAGGAGCCAGGAGGAGAGGGCGAGGAGGAGGAGCCACGCGGTGAGGGAGAGGGGGAGGAGAGGGGCGGGGAGGGAGAGGGAAGATCCGGGGGGAGGATTGGCGGAAGATCCGTTGGAAGATGCGGCAGAAGGCGCTTGAGGATGATGGGCGTCGGACGAATCAGGGAGGAGGGGGTCGGAGGAACCGGCGTGGGCGTGGGAGGGAGGAAGGCGACGGGAATGGGGAGGAGGTGAGGGGTGTGAGTCTGGGGAGGGGTTGGGAAGGGAGGAGGAGGGTGGAGCGGAGTGCGCACTGCGGCAGAGGAGGCGGGGGCAGAAGAGCAGGGAATCGCCCATGATACGGCCATTCAGTGACGTGCGCCGTCTCCTTTGCGCGCGCGCAACAGCCCCTCCCGCAACGGTACCCCCGGCGCCCGCTCCGTGGCTCAGCGTGCCTCCGCGCCCTCGCCATGCGCCGTCACCGCGCCGTGCCATACTGACGGAAAGCGGCTCACACTGAGTATGACCATGGCCGTTACTGTAAATTCCACTGTAGCTGATACTGTGACCGTTACTGTTACTGTCAGCGGCGTTACTGTGAGCGCTACAGAGATGCCGCCCTACGCCAATCATGCACCCAGCAATACCGCACCCCGCGGCAGCGCCATGCCACGTGGCAGCAGCAGCAGCAGCAGCAGCAGCTGCTGCGGTTGCCGTTGCGCCGGGAGCGAGGGACGTGAGGTGTGGCGATCGCATCCCAAACATAAGAACTGACTCCATGCCGTGAGATGCTGCCTCGCGAGCCTCGCCGGACTTGCTGCGTCTCGCACGATCGTCCGCGCCTGCGCGATCTCCGGGCGCTGCGATCTCGAATCTGCGCTCCAGGCAATACGCGCGCTGCGATTCGCGCTTGACCGCTGCAGTTTGGTCCGCGTCTCCGCTCTTGACGGAAGCCTACTTCTTCTGTGCCGAAAATCCGACCAAATCTCGCGGTGTCTGCGCCGGGAGCCCCGCCCGCTATTTGAGTCAAATGCCGGCCCCGTTGGAAAAGGCGAATTCGCAGGCAAACCGGACGAAACACCAGCGATCTCCCATTCCTCCCATTCCCATTTACAATGCGTCCTCTCTCCCCGTTCCTCTGTCGCGCCAGTTCTTTCCGCCACGTCACATCGCATACGCCATGGTGCCTCCAACGCACTCCGCAGGTTTTTGTCTCCCCGATAGTGGGCTCTCAACTCAAGTGGACCCTTACTGATGCCACGAGCAGCCTTAGGCTCAGTCGCAGGAGTCTTGGCAAGATTGCTGACGAAAGTGCCCCACGCTTATGGCTGTAAGGCTCGCTCAAACCTAAATTGGACATATTCAAAATCCAAGTACAGTACAGTGACCATTTGCCAAGGTACTGTAGTACAGTGACTTTAATGGTCAACTTGGCCTTTTTCAGGGTGCGACTTGCGAGAGTTTATACGCAATGTAAGCTGGAAAAAAAAACCGGCATTTTGAGCACTTTCATGTCATGTGGGGCCTCCCAATCCACCTTTTATAAGCAGGTTAAGCTATAACCTGTGCTTGAAGCGGTATCGAAGCACAACTCCATGCTTCGTGCATCGCGTACAACTTCTTCCTCCCTACCTCCAGAGAATGTGGTATGCGGTTACTGAATTTCGACTGGTGCCTTGGTCGCTTACTTTCACCTTTCATTGATCTCTGTTCTTTCAGTCTGCCAACATAAACGGTCAATACTGCTTCTCAGATAATCCGACGCTCGCCTTGCATTGGGTGCTGCGAATATGGATTTTCCGCAGCGGGTGGACGCCGAGAGCGTGCGGGAGCTGCTGCGCCTTCTCCGCGCGCGCGGGGGGCGCACGTGCGCCGCGCTGCTGGCCGAAGCTCTGCGCGGAAAGTGGGGGATTTGCGCGGATGGGGAAAACGGGGGCGGGGTGCGGGAAGGTGGAACAGAAAGACGAGAGCCGAGTGAGGAGAGGGGTGGAAGAGAGGACGATGATTGGAGGGGGGACGGGGATTGGACAGAAGAAGGGGATGGGGGGGAGGACGGGGAGGAGAGAGAGCGGAAGAGGCGGAAGAGAGAGGCAGAGAAGGGGGGAAGTGGAGAGGGAGGGGAGGAGGGGAGAGTGGAAGAGAGAGAAGATGAGAAAACAGAGGCACATGCTAGAGATGGTGATTGTAGATTTGGTGCCCCTACTGATTCTGATGCTGATGGCGATGGCGCTGGTGGGTCCAATGCTGACGTGTCACTGCGGGCCGTGCATGAGGTAGCATGGGAGCACATCCACGGCGGCCCATGGAAGGACGTCCACGTGGCATGGCGCGACGCATACGCGCTCACATGCCTTGCCATGGCCACAACAGCTATTGCTGCCTCTAACCCCACTGCTTCCCCTGCTGCTCCTGCTACTCCTGCTGCTGCAGTTTCCGCTGCTACTGCCACCGCCACCACCACCCCCCTCCTTCTGAACAAGCCTGCTGTTACCACCACAGCTACCCCGACCCTCCCAACCCCTGCTCGACCCACCACAGCTGTCACCGCCACCACCACCTCCTCCGCCACTGCTCACACCAGCAGCGGCACGAGCAAGCATTTTCTGGCATCCCTCCGACTTCTGGACCTGGGTCTGATGCTGGGCGGCAACATGTTCCGCGCGGCTATCAATGTGGCAGTGCGCGAGATAGAGGCGCGGGTGAAGGCTGAGGGGCGGCAACATGTTCCGCGCGGCTATCAATGTGGCAGTGCGCGAGATAGAGACGCAGGTGAAGACGCGGAGGGGGAGAGGGGGAAGGAGTGGGGGGAACGGGAGGAGGGGAAGAGGAGCGAGGAGCAACGGCAGCAGCGGCAACAGCAGGAGCAACCGCAGGAGGCGCAGCAACAGCAGCAGCAAGAACAAGGGCGCACACTGAGAGGGCAAACACCGGCCGAAAACCCACCACCCCACACCACTCCCCTATTCTCCCATCCCTTCACCCCTCCCATCGCCTCCCCCACCCCCCCAGTCCCCCTCCCCCCCCGCGCCTTCTCCTCTCTCCCCATGCCACGTGCCCACCTGCCGTCCCTCGAGCGCTTCCTCCAACACTACATGCTGCCAGGCGTGCCCGTGCTGCTGCAGGGGGTGATCGCCCACTGGCCTGCACTAAAACGCTGGGCGGATTGGGACTATCTGAAGAGAGTGGCTGGCGCCCGCACCGTGCCAGTTGAGGTGAGCAAGGGGCTACTTGTGCGTGCTGGCATGCCTGTTTTTTGCTCAGAACTCCTCTTTAGACCCTACGTGTGTGTGGGGATGCCTGTCGGCGTTGCTCCTAGGCGTGAGTGCGACCTGCACAGCCCCTGCCCGACTGATTGGGGCTAGCTCACAGACCCTGCCTGTTGAGGTCTATAGCTCCGTCCGACACCAACCTGGCAGGGTTGTTACAGATGCCCCTGTGCCAGGTCTAGCCGCGTGCGTCCGCCCTTCCCCATCGTTCCCTCCCACCCACCCCACCCCACCGCACCGCACACCCCCCACATGCGCGATCAGATGGGCAGCAGCTACCTGGCGGAGGGGTGGACGCAGGAGCTGATGACTCTGGGTGACTTCATTGACCGCCACGTCCTCACAGTGGCGCGCTGCTGCAGGGACGCGCCCAGACAAGCAGGGGGCAGGAGGGGCAGGAGAGGCACGAGTGCAGACCCACATCTGGCAGAGGAGCGGTGGAGGGAGAGGCAAGGGGAGGGGCAGGGGAAGGGGCAGGGGGAGAGGCAGGGGGAGGCCAAGACGGAGGCACAGAGGCAGGGGGAGGGGGAGAAGCAGAAGAAGGAGGGCTTGCGAGAGCAGGAGCAATTGGGAGGGGAGGAGCAAGAGGGGGAGGAGCAAATGGGGGAGGAGCAAGAGGGGGAGGAGCAAGAGGGGGAGGAGCAAGAGGGGGAGGAGCAAGAGGGGGAGGAACAAGAGGGGGAGGAGCAAGAGGGGGAGGAGAAAGAGGGGGAGGAGGAAAAGGGGGGCGAGGAGAGAGGGGATGAGAGGATAGGGTACCTTGCCCAGCACATGCTGTTTGAGCAGGTGGGTTGTGGGCTGCCATGCAACTAGTCCCCATGAGCCTATGAGCCCATGAGCCCATGAGCCCATGAGCCCATGAGCCCATGAGCCCATGAGCCCATGCGCCCATGAGCCCATGAGCCCATGAGCCCATGCGCCCATGAGCCCATGAGCCCATGAGCCCATGAGCCCATGCGCCCACGAGCCCATGAGCCCATGCGCCCACGAGCCCATGAGCCCATGAGCCCATGCGCCCATGAGCCCATGAGCCCATGAGCCCATGAGCCCATGCGCCCATGAGCCCATGAGCCCATGAGCCCATGCCCATGCGCCCATGAGCCCATGAGCCCATGAGCCCATGAGCCCATGCGCCCATGAGCCCATGAGCCCATGAGCCCATGAGCCCATGAGCCCATGAGCCCATGAGCCCATGCGCCCATGAGCCCATGAGCCCATGCGCCCATGCGCCCATGAGCCCATGAGCCCATGACCCCATGAGCCCATGAGCCCATGCGCCCATGAGCCCATGAGCCCATGCGCCCATGCGCCCATGAGCCCATGAGCCCATGACCCCATGAGCCCATGCGCCCACGAGCCCATGAGCCCATGAATCTATCCTTGAGTTCATGCGTCTATGAGACCCTCCGTTCCTCAAGGCCCCTAAAAGCTTGAAAAGGGTCGGATGATGGAAGGAAGTGACCCCAGGAAGAGCCCAGGAGGAGCACAACGAAGCCCAGGAGAAGCAAGAGCAGAAACAAGTCGCGAAACCTATCCTCTCCTTCTCAAACCCCCCCCCCCCCCCCCCCCTCCCTTCTTTCTCCCCATTGCCTCTATCCCCAGATTCCCATTCTGCGTGCCGACATCGACATTCCCCCCTACTGCTGGCTCAGGGCGCCTGCCCCCCACTCTCAAAGTCATGAGGACGACAGAGACGATACTGGAGGCAGCACTGAAGGCAGCAGGAAAGAAGAGGACGAAAAGGTCGGAAGGAAAGAGGAGGGAGAGGAGAAGGAGGGGGAGGAGGGGGAGGATCCGGTGGTGAATGCGTGGTTCGGACCGGCAGGAACATTGACGCCGCTGCACCATGATCCGTGCCACAACCTCTTCGCTCAGGTGAACCACCTCCCTTGCCGCACCGTGACCGAAAGAAAGTACGCTCGTGTGCTCAGTGCAGCAGGAAGAGCTCGTGAGCTTGCTTCCTCAAGTGTCGCGTGCCGTATCAACAGGTGGTGAGCCGTAAGTTTGTGCGTGTGTACAGCAACATTGCCTCTCGGATTGACTGCTCTAATCCCATCTTCGTTCTCCCTCATTCTCCCCGTCTCTGCCCGTGCTGCATCGCCAGGTGGCGGGACGCAAGTACGCGCGAGTGTTTAGCAGCAGAGGATCTTGAGTCAAATCATATGCCATCGTGCCATCCCCAGGTGGTGGGCCGCAAGTACGTGCGAGTGCACAGCAACAGAGGCTATTGAGTCGACTGATATGCCTTTGTGTTTCTCCTCTCTTCTATCTCTGCATGTGCCATGTCCCCAGGTGGTGGGCTGCAAGTACGTGCGAGTGTACAGCAGCAGGGAGGACCACCTGCTGTACGCACACACGGAGAAGATGCTCTCCAACTCCAGCCAGGTGAGCCCACATGCTCGCTCGCTGGTGTGACTCGTGGGGTGTGAGAAGGGGGGTGTGAGACGTGGGGTGTGACACACTCACCCCACACACTCCCCTCCCCCATCCCCTCCCCCATCCGCTCCCCCATCCCTTCCCCCATCCCCTCGTCTTCGTATGCACCCATCCTCTCCCCCGTCCCCTCCAGCAGTCCTCTCCCCCAACTTTCCGCCCCCATCCACTCCCCACATGCACTCCCCCCATCCACTCCCCCCATCCACTCCCCTGATCCACTCCCCCGCTCCACTCCCCCCATCCACTCCCCCTATCCACTCCCCCCATCCACTCCCCCCATCCACTCCCCCCATCCACTCCCCCCATCCACTCCCCCCATCCACTCCCCCATCCACTCCCCCCATCCACTCCGCCCATCCACTCCCCTCATCCACTCCGCCCATCCACACCCCCCCCATCCACTCCCCCCATCCACTCCCCCCGTCCACTCCCCCATCCACTCCCCCCATCTACTCCGCCCATCCACTCCCCCCATCCACTCCGCCCATCCACACCCGCCCATCAGGTGGATGTGGACGCGGTGGATGGGTGTGCCTTCCCGCTCTTCCCCCTGGCGCCCTTCTGGGACGTGCTGCTGGCTCCGGGCGACCTGCTCTACATCCCGCCGCGCTACTGGCACTACGTCAAGGCCACCCAGCCAAGCTGCTCCGTCAGCTTCTGGTGGAAACCCTCAAAGGCCTCCCACCCCTCAAACTAGTTTCTGGTGGAAACCCTCCCAACCCTCGAAGCCCTGCAAGCCTTCATGCTAGCTTCTGGTGGAACCCCTCCCAGCCCTTTAAACCCTCCCAGCCTTCAGAGCCGTCAGTCAGTACTTCCAGCTAGCTTCTGGTGAAAGCCCTCCCAACCCTTTAAACCCTCCAAACCCTCTGTCGAGTGCAAGTTAGCTAGCCTCTGTGGTATAGATGGGCCTACCAGTGTGTATCTCCATGGTTCTGCTGCAGTTGGTTTGTGCAAATGGCAAGTTGTGCACTCCTACTCTCCTCACAGGCTCACCTCACGCACTCACCTCACACACTCACCTCACAAGCTCACTCCACACGCACATCGTTCAAAGCGGTTCAGTCTGGCGTGGTGCAAGTCTGACTCGAGGTGAGTCAAGGTGTGGATGGTACTGGAAATTCAAAATGCGAGCAGCCCTCTGCATGTAACAGAGATGTGCTGAATAGAATTCATGCATCACAGAGAGGGTAGAAGCAAGATCAACCAACCACGACACTACCAAAAGATTGAAGCAGTGATCTGGCTTTGATGCACCTCAGGACAAGGCGCTATGCTCCATGGCTTGAGGTGCATCAAAGCTAAACCATTTCCAGACACTGGAGTGATCCCTTGTGCCACCACGCCACCCCACACCACAGCACACCACACCACAGCACAGAACACCACTCCTTTCCACACCACTCCACTCCACACTCTCTAGCATACCCAGCAGACCTTAGTGGCCCCAGCCACAACAGCCCCAGCCACTGCAGCCTCCAGCAGACTCAGTTCTTGCCACCGAATAAGCCTCCAAGGAAACTCCCCACGCCGCCTAATCCCCCCACGCCTCCGCCTTTTCCCCCCATGCTTCCGCCTCCTCCCCCCATGCCTCCGCCCCCTCCGCCCATCCCTCCCCCATTGGAGCCACCTCCATTGCCACCACCCCCTCCCATCCCTCCTCCGCCCATGCCCCCTCCGCCCATGCCCCCTCCGCCCATGCCCCCTCCACCCATGCCCCCTCGGCCAATGCCTCTCCCTGAACCGCCACCACCGCCCATGCTTCCTCCGTTGGAGCCTCCTCCATTACCACCCCCCCCTCCCATTCCCCCTCCGCCCATGCCCCCTCCGCCCATTCCCCCTCCTCCCATGCTTGCTCCGCCAGTGCCCTCTCCGCCCATGCCCGCTCCTCCCATGCTTCCTCCGCCAGTGCCCCCTCCGCCCATGCCCCCTCCGCCCATGCCCCCTCCGCCCATGCCTCCCCCGTTGGAGCCTCCTCCATTACCACCACCCCCTCCCATTCCCCTGCCATAATCACCACCCGCACCACTCCCATAGTCAGCACCATAATCACCACCGGTGTTTCCTGCACTGTAGTCACCACCAGAGTTGCCCCCGTTATAATCCCCACCAGGGTTGCCACCTCCGCCACCATTCCCTCCGTTGTAATCACCACCACTGCTCCCCCCGTTGTAGTCACCGCCACCTCCATTGTAATCCCCACTCCCACCGCCATAATCGCTGTCATTGCCCCCCCCGTTGTAGTCACCACCATTGCCATTGCCAGGGTCCCCCTGCCCGCCCTCAGCTCCCCCCTGCCCATTCCCAGGGACCCCCTGCCCGCCCCCTGCCCCCCCTTGTCCCCCCCCACATCCGCCCTGTCCGCCCCCTGCCCTCATCTGTCCCGCCCTAGACCCCCCTTGTCCGCCTCCAACTCCCCCCTGCCCGCCTCCTGGTCCGCCCTGTCCACCCGCACGTCCCCCCTGTCCACCCCCCCCCCGTGCCCATGACCATGCCCGTGCCTGCCCCCACAGTCCCCACCACCACCTCCCCCTCCTCTTCCTCCTCCTCCCCCCCTTCCACCACCGCCATTCCCACCATCGGCGCCGCCACCACCATTGCCACCACCCGTGCCGCCACCACTGCCGCCACCCCCTCCCCCTCCCGGCGAGGCAGAGGAGCAAGAGAAGTCAACCTGAAGTGAACCGCTGGAGAGGAGAGAAAGAGGAGGAGAGGGGGTGGGAGGGGAGGGAGGGGAGGGGGAGAGAGGTTGCAAGGGCTGTAGGGTTGCAGTAAAGAACCACTAGATAGAACACATGTAGAATGAAGAGCGTCTCGTGAAAGACATCTACCTGCCTGGCATTGTCTCATACGAACAGCCCTGTGCTTACTCATAGTCGCCGTGGAATCCAAGCGACGGCGAGCCGTCATTGGAGTGCGCCCACACGAGCGTGTTGCGGCCCTGCACGTTCACTGGCACTGAGCCGTCGCCTGAGGAGCGAGAGAACCTGAACCCAGGAGTGCAGGGAGCAGGGGGGGGGGAGGCGGGGGGGAGGGAGAGATGGGAGGAGAGGGGGTGAGTAGGCTATTCACACAGCAAGCTGCAGCAGGCTTCACTAAGGCTTCAGATAGGACAGCATGAAACCAAAGCGCCAACATGAACTCCAGAACCACCCTGTGATGGTTCTTTGTCGTACGCACCGCATGGTGTTGGATCCATACCATGACCCCGAACCCCGAACCAGGAATCCCGAAACTATGAATCCCGATTCACGAAGCACCCAGCCTTACTTGATGGTGGTGGATCCCGAGGCGGATGTGGCGACCTCGGCGGTGCCGATATCGAAGCTGCTTGTGGGCTGAACGTCGGACTGGCCCGTGCCGCTCATGTAGTACGCCTGGACGGACCCCCCGCTCGCACTGCCGATCACGGCATCGGACCCCGCCATGCCGCCCGTCGACGACCACCCCACTGAAAACCACCCGGCCGCGGCTAAGCTGCCGGCCGCCGCTTCGAGCGCGAAGTCGAGCTGCGATGAGCTGGCTGCGCGCCAATGGAGGGTAAGGCTGTGGGAAGAGAGAGTTTCAAGTTTGGCGAGAGAGGGGGCGGGAGTTGAGGCGCAGGGGAGGGAATAATTGTGAAAAAAAAAGAAAAAAGATTCATATGCGATACAATTCAAAACTGGCAGTAGATTTCTAGATTCTGACGCGTCGCTCGCTCTCCCGGGTTCCTGGAATCGATTCCCTCTCCTGTGCTCGTCGCATAAGTGCTGAAAAGAATAGAATCTCCACTGGTAATAATACCGCAAATTGAAACCACAGCGATGCCTCACCTCGAGCCCATGGGGACGGACGAGTTGAATCCGTCGAGCAACGATGACGCGCAGCCAGAGCTGCTCCCAGCCGCTGCGGCTGCTGCGGTGCTGCCAGCGCCTGTGCTGCGAGCGGGAGTCGGAGTCCCTCGGCCGGAGCTGGAGCTGCCGCCGCGGAGAAGGGTGCTCCCAGACTTCCAGATCGTCCGCGCTATGGAGCGCGCCGATTCTTGCACTCCCTGCGAGCGGAGGGCGGTTCCGCGCTTCGCGCCGATCGTTGCGGTGGGGAGGCTGAGCAGAGCCAAGGCCAGCAGCACGAGGAGAATGGCGCTGCTGCTGGCGGCTCGGGAGCCAGCCAGCGATGCTGCCTTGAGCCGAGGCATCGGTCGAAAACGAATTGTGAGAGTCTGCCGACAAAAGGTAGCTCCTACAAACGTGGCTTCTGCCAGGGTAGACAGTAAGTACGTCGGTTCTGACAGTGTTGAGTGTCACTTGTGACTGAGCTGACTTCCTTGCCCCAATTTATTAACCTCCTCCCCATCTGCTCTGCCTTCCAAGCCGAAGCGCACACAGGGAGCCGCACCTCGAAGCAAACAAATTTGGGAACTGTGATGGAGGCTTCGGCGAAACGGGTCATACTTCATCGGACATGGTAACTCCATCGTTGCGAAGAATTCTTTTGAATAGCGAATATCGCGTAATCAAGTTGCCATACATTGAACAGTGAGTTTTGACCGATGTATACTTGATTCACGCTGACCATCAAACAATTTCAATGGAAGAAGGCACGCTGACTCTCGCAGGGTTGACTCATCGAGGAATTCTGTGGAGACTCCATCCGAATACATACTCCATAACAGATGTCAAACTACGTTATGACAACGACTCACTAATAAATATTTGCAAATGTAAATGAAAATAGGCGTGAATAATCTTGCTCATCGATTACTCTCTCAAATTATATGTTTATATAATATATTTGTGTAGGCTTGGTATATGTGCCACATTACTGGATCATACTGTAGAGGGGACAACCCCCCCTTGTATCTATTCCTCTTCTAGTCCAACACTCCTCTCGTTAAGTCTTCCCCCCTAGCTAAACCTCTGGACGATCTCCTATGCCTAGATAGTTCCTAGGCTTATCTCCATTCGACATGGTACCAGAGCAGGCCGATCCTTCCTGTCCTCATCCTTCGGCAGCGTCCTCTCGCCCCTCCCGTCACTTACGCGCCGCTGTGGCGGCCATGTCGTGCCGCCACGGTGGCCTTTATGTGCTGTCGTGGCAGCCCCGACGTGCTGCCGTGGCATCGCCGCTACGCCGTGGCAGCGTCATCATTCTGCTGTGGCAGCATCGACGCGCCAGTGGCCAGCGCCCGGTTTTAGCGACGTCCAGCTCGCCCGCACGCCAGTAAGCGCCGCGCCAGCAATGGCGCCTCGCTGAAGATTCGCCCCCCCCTCCCCCCCCACCTTCCCCTCCTCCCCGCTGCAGCTGCTGGCGGCCTCGTGCTGTCCTCCCCCTCGTCGTCGCAGTGTGAGCCACGCCGCCGGGTGCCACGGACGCCGCCGGGTACCTGGACGCTGCCACCGCCGCAAATGCTGCAGGCCCTGCCGCCGCAGTCGCCGACGCCGCCGCCGCCGCCGCCTCTGCGACCCGCCGTCAACGTTGTTAGAATAACGCAATGAAATAGATTGTGCCATACATGGTGGTTTTGTGCTATGGTGCTGTACCCTATATGAGCATGCCCCTATCTAGCCTATAACATATACAAATACATGTTGACACACCCCCTAGGCTAGACAAGGGGAGGTGCCTAGCAAGAGACACGCAGCTCAGGGCATCACTACTAGTCCTACCTCTGAGGCAAGGGTCCGAAGACCAGTCAGAAGAGTACAAAAAAGACAAGAGCAAACCAGGGCGGCACTACTAGTCCGGCCACTGGAGCGAAAGCCACAAGGCTAGTCACGAGAATATAATAAGAGTAGTAGACAATCAAGGTCCTAGCAAGTGAGGAGCTACTGGAACTAGACCAAGCTGTACATAGTGCCGCTGATGATCTTTAAGCGCAAGCACCTCAGTAAATATATCAACTGTGTTGGCAGTGGAGGCCAAGTAAACTACGCGGGCCTGGCGTCGCTGCTGCAGCTTGCGCAGGAGGAAGTACCGCAGCTGGATGTGCTTCGCTCTGCCCTCCAGTCGAGGCTCCTGACACAGGAGGATCATGGCCCTGTTGTAAGCGTACAAGACCGGGGCAGAACTAGGCCGCTCACCTAAGTCTGTGAGCAGGAACTGCAGCCAGTGGAGCTCCTGTGCCGCCATGGCACCAGCGTAGATTCTAGCATTGCAGCTAGACTGTGCAATAGACGACGAGCGGATGGACCTCCACGAGACAGCGCCTGCACCAAGGCTAAAGCAGTAGCCCTGAGAGGACCTGAGCGTCTCTGAGTCGTCGGCCCACGAAGCGTCTGTGTGCCCGGTCAGGACCACTAGCCTGCGTCCTCCTAACACTAGCCCCATGCCCGATGTACTTGCTAGATAACGCAAAACCCTCTTAACTGCTGACTTGTGCCCCCCTTCGTTCTCCCCATCGCCTCTTTCCCCAGATTCCCATTCTGCGTACCGACATCGACATTCCCCCCTACTGCTGGCTCAGGGCGCCTGCCCCCCACTCTCAAAGTCGTGAGGACGACAGAGACGATGCTGGAGGCAGCACTGAAGGCAGCAGGAAAGAAGAGAACGAGAAGGTCGGAAGGAAAGAGGAGGGAGAGGAGAAGGAGGGGGAGGAGGGGGAGGATCCGGTGGTGAATGCGTGGTTCGGACCGGCACAAACAGTGACACCGCTGCACCATGATCTGTGCCACAACCTCTTTGCTCAGGTGAACCACCTCCCTTGTCGCACCGTGACCGAAAGAAAGTACGCTCGTGTGCTCAGTGCAGCAGCGAAAACACATGAGCTTGCTTCCTTAAGTGTCGCGTGCCGTATCGACAGGTGGTGAGCCGTAAGTTTGTGCGTGTGTACAGCAACATTTCCTCTCGGATTGACTCCTCTAATCCCATCTTCGTTCTCCCTCATTCTCCCCGTCTCTACCCGTGCTGCATCGCCAGGTGGCGGGACGCAAGTACGCGCAAGTGCTTAGCAGCAGAGGATCTTGAGTCAAATCATATGCCATCGTGCCATCCCCAGGTGGTGGGCCGCAAGTACGTGCGAGTGCACAGCAACAGAGGCTATTGAGTCGACTGATATGCCTTTGTGTTTCTCCTCTCTTCTATCTCTGTGTGTGCCATGTCCCCAGGTGGTGAGAGTGAAAGAAGCGGTGAGACGGCGGGTGGTAAAGGTGCCAGTGAGACGCGTTGAGAGGGAAACCAAGGAAGACACAGGGGACAGTGCGGGCAGTGAGCTTGTCCATGCCAGAGGCACGAACGTGAGCAAGGCAGTTTCAGACTTGGAACACAGACGCGTCACCAGGGAACCCGGTCTAGAAAAGGGTCGGAGAAACCTGTGGCCACTGGGAGTGCGGCCACATGTTAGGCTGGTGAGCGGCGTAGCGAACAGCGAACGGCCACCGAAAATGGGGTGCACCGACATGGATCATGGAGGTATGAGCCACCTCCATGACCAAACAGATGCATCGCTTAGCGACCCCATTCTGCTGCGGGGAGTCCGGCAGGGTGTACGATTGTATGATGCCCTCCGCACGGCAGAACTGGTCAAGCCGACCGGAGGCGAACTCTCCGCCACGGTCGGAGTGGAGACGCAACAGAGGGAGGCCGCGGTGGAATCGTGGAGCTACGACCCACATGATAAGAACATCAGGCACGTCGGCCTTCCGCTCCAGGGGAAACACCGTGGTGTAGTGCGTGTAGTCGTCGAAAAGCACTAGAAAGTAGCGCAGGGACGGGGGCTGGGCCCCAGACGTCCAGGTGCAGGGTCTAGAGTAGCGCAGTGGTAGGGGAGAGCGAGAAGGAGTGAGGAGCATGGTGCAGCTAGCCCTCGACACAAGGTGTGCACGGCGGCGCAAGCGAGGGAGGGAGGGCAGGGAGCAACGCAGGGAGACCAAAGACAAGACCGTGATGTGACATGTGACGCAGACGCGAGAGTGCGGGGTGACCTAGGCGGTGGTGCCACAGTAGCGACAGGTGAGTGAGCGACTGACACGAGCAAGCCGCAGCGACCTGGGTTGACAAAGGCACCGGGGGGGGGCGCCCTCACCAAGGGGGATGCACTGTCAAGCGTAAACAGGCCAGACACAGGGTCCTGGATGAACGTGGTCAGAGGAGCACCACTGGCGGCCTCGGTACAGACCGCGTACCGCTTGTGTCCGGGAAATGTAGTGGTGACGCCGAGGTCTTGAAGACACCCGACACCAACAAGGTCCCTGGAGAACGAGGGGATGTGCAGGCCTGTAAGAGAACCCGAGGGGACCGCCGAACAAGGAAGGGTGGTGGAGCTACGGGCAACTACCAAACCTGAGGAGGGGTCAGCAAGCACAACACCGGCAGGGGCGGCAAGAGGCGTGAGCGCAGTGAGGTCGCGGAAGAAGTAGGCAGACGCTCTCGAGTCGAACGTGAAGGAGAGCGAAGCAGTAGCTTCCACCGGCAGAGGGGCTAGCGTGGAGCCTAGGCTAAACAAGACAAGGGGTCCTATGCTTGACGAAGCAGGGGAACCTAGACTACACACAGGGGACACACCTACGTTAGGCAACAACAGGTAATAGCGTCCAATCATACTAGAGCCATCGGCATACATGGCATACAAAGCAGACCTAATCTGATCCATGTCGATCTCTATGACAGGCACACGACGACGCACCAGGCTGTACCAGTCGGGGGGGTCCACTATGGGGCTGAAGCGGAGAGGGAAGAGGCCGTCGAGGCGGTGGTAGCAGCGTGCAGCGGTGTGACCGGGGCGGTCGCAGACAGTGCTGCGGCGGGGGCCGGACTGAAGCTGGTACTGGCAGGTGACCACACTGGAGCCGCCACCTGACACCGAGCTGCGCCCTCCACCACCTGCATCGCCAGTCCACCATGGCGGCGGGGGTCCCCACGACAACTTCTGCTACTGAGGCTGCTGCTGCTGCTGCTGCTCCTGCTGAGGCTACTGCTTTGATGCACCAGCCCCGGTCCCCTCGTCTGCACCACCGTCCCTTCCACCACCTCCGCCACCCTCGCCACCCGTGCCACCCATCCCGCCGCCACGCCCCCCCCGGGTCAGGTGTACCCTACCCTGACGAGACTGCGCTGAGGCGACCGTAGTGGTCTCGGCAACAGGGGTCGTCTCAGCAACAGTGGCAAAGATGTCAGAGTAAGTGCACCGGGAGGGAGCACAGCCCTGGAAGATAGGGACCACCGCAGTACCGCTCGATTGAGCGATAGTCACGGTAGTGTCAGGGTCTCTATCGCAGTCAGGGTAGTGACAAAGTCAGTGAGTGTGAGGTCAGCCGGGTGGAGGGCAAGGAAGTGTTCGCGGGCAGTGGCTAGGCGGTCAAGAGGGCGCGGGGCAAGGAAGTAGAGGGTAGCGCCGAGGCGGGGAGGCAGTACAAGGAGCTGAGCCTCAGCGCTAGCAGCGCGGTAGCTAGTCTCTAGTGGTAAGATCAGCGATAGTGGGAAAAGACGCAAGGTCAGGGAAGAGAAGGGGGGGGAGGAGAGGACCGGCAGAGGCAGAGGAGGGAGTAGAATAGCGTGCAATAACAACATCTAAGTACGCCTGCGCAGTCTCTAGGGCCTGGTAGTGGGGGGGCTCAGACACGGGGAGGGCTTGACTAATAGCAAGCTGCGTAACTGCGTTATGCGACTCCCAGACGGAGCGAGCGAGCTCAGCAGCTGCAAAGGCCTCACGTTCAGCGGGCGTGGGGGCGTCAGAGAGGGCAGCAGGCGGGCCGGGGCAGGGGATCTTACCGTTGACATGAACGGTCAGAGACTGGCCATCCTGGCGGTGTCCCCTCAGCGAGCGGCGGAGGCCAGTGAGCCATGCCTCAAAGTCGATCGCCTGACCCTCTGCGGCCGGGCGGAGCACAGCGTCCGCCATCGCCACGGCTGCAGCAGCTGACCGCCGCTAGGGGAGGAGGAGGAGAGGGCGGTGGAGAGCAGTGGTAGAGACGGCCGGCGGGAGCGCCGGCACAGAAGAGGGAACCAAGGCCAGCAGGTCGGGGCGGCACAGCAGCACGGGGCTCGGCGACTCGGCAACTCGGCGATGCAGCGGCCCGGCTACTCAGCGGCTCGGCGGCACGACGGCTCGGCTACTTGGCAGCTAGGTGGCTTGGCTACTCGGTGGAGCGGCGGCGCGGCGGTGCAGCGTGGCGCGGCTCGCCGGCGCGGCACGGCGGCGCGGCTCAGCGGCACGGCGGCGTGGCGCAGCGGCCCGGCAACTTGGCATGGCGCGGTATGGCAGGGCCAGCGCGGCGTGACCAGGCCGGCGAGGAGTGACGAGGCCGGCGCGGCGTTACGGGGCTGGCGCGGCGTGACGGGGCCGGCGTGGTCTAGCGGGGCCAGCGCGGCCGGATGGGGCTGGTGGGGCGTGACGGGGCCGGCGCGGTCTAGCGGGGCCGGCACGACGGGACGGGGCCGGCGCAGAGTGACGAGGCTGGCGCGGCGGGACGGGGCCGGCGCGGCGTGACGGGGCCGGCGCGGCGTGACGGGGCCGGCGTGGTCTAGCGGGACCGGTGCGGCGTGACGGGGCCGGCACGGCATGACGGCGCCGGCGCGGCTTGACGGGGTCGGCGCGGCGGGACGGGGTCAGCGCGGCGTGATAGGGCCAGCGCGGCGTGACGGGGCGTGGGCTAGGGCGCGGTCTAAGGCTAGGGCTAAGGCTAGGGGTGGAAGCGTAGGCGGGGAGGGGGACCTATCCTAGCGTGGTACTATGCTAGAATAACGCAATGAACTAGATTGTGCCATACATGGAGGTTTTGTGCTATGGTGCTGTACCCTCTATGAGCATGCACCTATCTAGCCTATAACATATACAAATACATGTTGACTGACGTCGCCACCTCAATTGATGAGGGGACGACCGGCTGGTCGACGCCACAGCTGCTGCAGGGCATCAGGGTACAAGGATGTGGGGGTGCTGCGTGTGGGGTGGGCTTGCCACTACCAAGGCTAGGGGGTGCGTCGAATTATATATTTATATAATTTATTTGTGTAGGCTTGGTAGATGTGCTATATTACTGGATCCTACTGTAGAGGGGACAACTCCCCCTTCTTGTATCTCTTCCTCTTCTTGTCCAACACTCTTTCTCTCATAACTCTTCCCCCCTAGCTAAACCTCTCGACATTCTCCTATGCCTAGATAAAGTCAGTAAAAGTCCGAGTAAAAGTCAGCGGAAGACTTTACGCCTTGTACTGGAAATGTCCGAAATGACAAGGATAATAATAATGGATAATACAGACATATTTATATTCTAGGAAGTACCTATTCAGATGTACATGTTCGTACTGTATCGCGTCTATTCGCGAGACATGACTGGTGACTGTTCGTGTGACTGAGTGTGGGGTGACCCTTCGAGTGACTATACGCACGAACCTATTGTTCACGCATTGACTCGCTACTGCTGACGTCATCACGCATGTCCTTCCTTATGAGGTATCGCGCTACTAGTACAGTTTATGTGTTACATCAGGAATGCATAAGTCAACTCTATTGAGTATTCTTCAACTGTGTTTAGGGTGGTCAGGATCTAGAGTTGGTGGAACCAAGAGTAAAAGTCAGCAATAGACTTCACACCTTGCAAAGGAAAGCTATAAAATAATAGTGGATAAAACAAGTATGCTTATAGACTAGGAAGTACCTATTAGGGATATACCATATTCCCCTGGATAAAACACCCGCCGGAATTAATCACCCATGGGTGGTTTGGGTGGACTTGGGTGCTTTACTAAACTGGATCTTCATACCACCCTACTTTTCAATATGAAACCAATACACCACCCCCCGGCTCCTTTGCCCTGGATTTCTATAGGATGGGACTTTGAACAATACAGTTTTTTGCAGTCAACATTGCAGAGATTGAGCTACAGCCTAAAATATCAAGTGTTAGCACTAAACAGCATGGTCTAGTACCTACCTCTAAACTATGATCATTAGCATGGTTGTTGGGATCTTCCAGGGCCCATGATATGGGCGGCCGCACCATATTGCTCTATTCGTCTGCATCGTCCTCGGCTTCATCTTCGTCGTCACCTGCAATCCACATCTCCACGTCGCTTCCCTCTGCAAACTCCTCCCACCAGCCATTGTCCTCGTCATCAGCAATGCCCTCTGCCAGCCATTCCCTTGCCTCCTCTGCTGCAGCCTCCTCAGAGGCCTCTTCTTCGTAGTCGGCCGAGCCAGCACTTGCCCCTGCCACATCTTCTTCATCGTCGTCTGCATCTCCATCGGCGGGAGGCTCGAGGCTGACGTCAAAAAGGGGGATGACGTACTCTGCTTCGCCCTCTTCAACATGCACGTCGTCAAAGACTTCCACTTCCGGCTTGCCACGGAGATGGCTCAGGATAAGGTTGTCCTCCGAGCCGTCCAGGTCGTTGGAGATGCCGCAAGTCTTGAACGACTTGCGCACCAGCTCCTCTGGCACGGTGGCCCAGCTGCGAGCTATCCACTTGAGGGTTAGCTCGGCTGGGGGTTTCTTCAGATTGCCTGTGGGGATTGGAAACATGAGGCAAATTCAGGATCAATGATTGGAGCCCCTGGCAGAGGCAAATTCAGGATCAATTGATTAATAAACAAAATGAGAAGCAGCGGTACTTGAGCGGAGATACAAGACTCACCCTGCTTCGTCTTCTGCTTGATGCCGGTGGTCTCGAACCAGCCGCCATAGTCACTCCTCACACCGGCCTTGAAAGACTTGTTCACAGCAACGTCTAACGGCTGCACTGGTGGAGTGCAGCCACTGGGGATCACCGCGCACGTCAGTTTGCACAACTTCATAGTATGTCCGACGTCTTGCGTAAGGTGGCCTTTGTAGGAGTCTAGGATCACGAGTGCCTCCTTACGTCTTTTCCTGGAGTCTCGCAGAGGTCGAAGGGAGGGGTTGAGTTCTTGAGTCGTCCAGTCCTGGACGAGGCCTTCGTCCCTCCAACCCTTCGGCTGGGCTCGGATGACAACTCCTGCAGGCACACCGGACGCACAGTCGGAGGATGGTGAGGAGGATAGACGACAAGGAACCGCGGGCAAATTCGCCATCCAAGATCGGCAATAACGTTAGAAATCGTAGACTTACCAAGGGGGACTTGAATTTTCGGGAGGGTTTTCCTCTTGAAGATGACGTAGGTTGGTAGCTTCAGACCAGATGCGGTCACCGCCAGCATGACGGTGACCCTCTCTTTCTCATAGCCCGTGGTCCTCACATGGACCGTGCGCGACCCCTTATGCTCCAGCGTCCTCTCCTGGGGCATTTTGATGAAGAGCAGAGTCTGGTCTGCATTCACAATGAGGTCGATACTGTACTTGTTGAGCAGGAGCATTTGACAGACAAATTCAAAAAAAAAAGCAAAAAAAAACATTTCTCGCGCATATCTGCAAGGTAAAAACAAGCAGCCATATTAGTTTGCACTCTGAAGGAATTCAGTAGCGTAAATCGAGGACAACCCTTGATAGTAGAGTGTGATGGAGGACTTACCGTCGACCAGCTTCTGACCCATCTTCGTCTTGACACGACGAGTCAGGCCGCATTGGGCCCGAAAGCGAAACGTCCACCTGCTGGAGGCACACCAGTCGATGTCGGGGTGGTGGTGTCGCATGTAGGTGCGAATCCACTTCTGCAGTTGCTTGACGACAACGGCGAGTCCTTTGCCGCGGTGCTTCAGGAACTGGCGATAGAGGGAACGCTCCATTGCAGGGAATTTCGCCGGTCTTCTGACCCCGACAAGACGCCTATGACAGCCAGCCGCAATGCAAAGCCGCTCGCGCGCCCTCTTCTATTCCCTGATGGACACAGGTTGCACTCCTGCAAGCCTCACCAACGCACGAACAGAGAGGTCAGGCTGTGAGTCGGATATGTGCAGCCAGTACAATTTTTCTTTCCCAGTGTACAACCGTCGTTTTTTCTTCGTCACCTTGCTACACGGTGATGGCGGATTACTATCGTGATTTAACGAGAGACCTTGTCGGTGCCAAATCGGTGACGGGAACCTCGGAACTTCGACGCGAGGCAGAGGAGCACGACCATCAGTCACGCCACTCGACTCGTCTGTCGCAGGAGTGCTGGCATCGCTGGGGGAACGGATAGGGCTGCTAGGTGGCGATGAAACGGTTGGGCGAGTAGGACGACGGAACAAGCTTTGCTGGCCATAAGGGCCACACTGAGTGAGGAGACGCCTAGGCCTGAGCCATTTGCCATAGCGACTTGGAGCTATCCTAGCTGAGGGGAAGGATGCCCCTGACAGCCCTTTCAGAGGCTGTTTTGAAGGCACAAATTACAACCCCATTAATTTTTCCATCAAAATTTAGTACCACCCTAGGGTGTTTTATTCGGGGGAATACGGTACGTGTTCGTAGTGTATCGCGAGCATTCGCGTCACATGACTAGTGACTGCTCGTATGACTGAGACTGGCGTCCTTCCATATGAGGCATCGCACCACTAGTACAGTCTAACTATTGATCAGGAATGCTTAAGTGGTAACTCTGTTGAGTATTCATCAACACTCCCCTTCATTCCTGAGTGTATGTCTCAGGGGAGTGTTGCCTCATTTGCAGATTCCAACCAGGTTGGGGCAATATTGAAAATTTATCGAGTGGGAGTTTCTTTGTAAGAAAGTTAGCTGCCAGTTCTTTTATAGGGCAATGCTTTAGGACGACCTTTCCTTTGTCGATTTTTCCCTTGACGAAGAAGTAACAGAGGGCGATGCATTTTGTCTTGTTGACGAAACCGGGCTTGTTTGCAATGATTGCCCTATCATTGTCGCAGAGTAACTTGAAATTTTGAGTCGTTGCGATTTTCACCTCTTGAAGTAACTCTTGAATATGGAGTCCTTCGTGAATTGCAGAGATTGATGGGAATAATTCTGCTTCGGCTGATGAAAGCGCGATAACATCCTGTCTTGTTGAATCTTAGGAAATGACACCACCCGGTTCAAGTTTGAAGGTGAACCCTATGCGCAAACGCATTTTATCAGGGTCAGCAGCGACATATCCAGTCAGTAAAAAAAATAAAATGCAGTAGTTGTCGTGTAGCTAAGACCGACTGTAGGCGTCGAAATAAAATATTGGAGGGTTCGACGAAGATTAGCCATATTCTTCCCTTTAGGTTGGCGTAGGTACTGTGCGAACTGACTCGTAATATAAGCAAGATCCGCTCGGCAGATAACGGTTGCGAATAGAAGGCACCCGAGTTGCTGCTGGTAAAGCTGATGCTCGGAGGCGGTAGAAGGAGTAGTATTGGGCATGTGGTCGGCCGAAATATGACGAAAATGAGTAGTAAGGCCGATGTGAGCGATAAGGAACTTTTTCGCAAGTGTTTCGGCGTACTTGCTCGCGGAGGGATAGATGGCGTCAGGGTCGCAGTCGATCTTTAGCCCAAGAAACTGAGTAAGTTTAGGGGAAATAGTGACGTCGAGAATCTCTTGGATTCTTTCTTTCATGCGAGCGAGTAGACGGTTGCACGAGCCATTTTATAGTACAGTAAGTCGTCCACGTAGGCCACTAGAAGAATATAGTGTCCCCAAGTTTCAAGTTTGTACATTCCAGCATCGTGGGGTAGCTGCACGCAGTCGAGTGAAATCAGAACTTTATGGAGATGCTGCTGCCACAGGCGAGAAGCATGTTTGATGTCGTGAAGTGATTTAAGTAATTTGCTGATGTGGAGTCTGTCGCCGTAAGTGTGAGGAAGTTTGACGAAGGTATGTGCATTGACGTCTGGGTATATAAACATATTTTAAATGTCCAGTTGGCGAAGTGGTTGGTGGCGACTGGCGGCAACAACGAGAAGAATTTGAACTGAACTATGGCGGCTGATTGTAGCAAAAGTTTGGTCGTAGTTAATGCCATGGGCTTGTTCGAATCCTCGAACCCATCTTCCCTTGAATCTCTGGTTCACCTGCTGCATTTGTCTTCATGCGAAAGACCTACTTGCCCAAAGGAAACTTCTTGCCACATGCACGTGCAGCTTCTCGAGGAACCTGTTTCTACGTTTTCCGTTTCTCAAGGGATGCTACCTCTGCATACATAGCTGCTCGCCATTTGGCTACATCCGAGCAAGAGAGGGCTTGCTTGACTATTTTCGGTTCAATCTCGGCCGTTGGTTGCTGAACTGCGACCGCAAGGCCGAGGATTTGAAGAGCCGGTTGGTCACCTCGTATATATGGTTTGATAACTTTGACGACATCGTCATCGTCGATTTCGGATGGCAGGTGGCGTGCACCATCATGTAATGCTACGCCAGTCTTCTATGGGCGCATATGCTCCTCATAATTTTAGGCAACTGTGTTGTGGCAAGATGCAACGGGTCCAAGAGTGGAATGAAGAGCTGGGTTTTTGTGCCATAGGCATATGCCATGGGAATGCACAGAGTCGAATAGTGGTTCTTCACGTGACGAAGGACTAGGTTCAGCTGCTAATGTGGATGGCTGTGGGACTGTAGAAGGTCCTGCTGCTGCACTGGAGGGCGGATAATATTATTCGTCTATTTCAGCTTCGTCTTGAGGGGTGGCGAAACTCCTTTCGGTAGCTGCTGGCAATCCTTGTCGCGTTCGAAGTCGCCGAGAAATAACTTCTCGTAGAAAATGCATTCTCGGGCATACAAAACCTTTTTGATTTTGTAATCCGTAATTATCCAAGAATTGGAATCCTTCGGTACACCGATTATTACGGATTACAGAATCAAATCAAAATCAAAATTATCCAAAATCAGAAGGGGGTCTCTGGGTTTAGGGTTTTCAGGGTTTAGGGTCTCTGGGCGTAATTATCCAAAAAATGGAATCCCTTTCAAGCCCGCTGAGTAAATCAACCCACAATCGCGCTCGGAGGTTGGCATTGGAATATGCAGCCCCAAACTCGTAACAGTTGAGTATCGGTGGGCTGATTTGTCCACATGACATATGGCGAACTGAATTGAGGTAGGGCAGTTGAAGAGAAACAGTTGTGCAGTCGAATAGCTTGCGCCTTCACAAACGGTCAAAAATTGGTTGTCAGGTTGGACTGTTGCAGAAGCACGCGCACCTTCTCTTGCAGCGTTCTGTTCGTCTGCCCAGAGACCCCCTTCTCTTGATGGGCGTAAGGTACTGTCTCGCGCCTGAGAACCCACTTTCGCACCAGAAACTCATCGAACTATTCGCTAGTATACTCCCCTGCGTTGTCTATCTGTATCTCCTTTAGTTTGATGCCACTCTGCCGTTCACCTTTTTTCAGCCATAGCTTGAAGGCATCGAGAGCTTCTGACTTATGAGATAAGTACTTGTGCCCAACATATCGAGTAGCGCCGTCGATAATTATATAACAATAATCGTTGCCGCTGATGTCCTCTGCTTCCTGCGGCATAAAGAGAATGTCGCGAAATACGACGTCCATCGGTGGGTATTTGAAGGCACTCTGGAAGTGCGATGGGTACAGAGCGTGAATTAGGTGAGCGCCGGAGCACATGGTGCAAGGTGACTGACGGCTGCTAGGTCGTAGCTCTTGGCCGTTGGTTAAGAGAAGTGCGTCATTGTCGGAAACCGAGGCTCTAATCGAGTTGTTGAGGGATTTTTGATATGGATGACCTACCCGCTTGTGCCATGTTTCTGCCGTAGTCCTGTGCCCTTTTGAATGCAGGTACAAGTCGGAGTGAAGCAAGAAGGTCGGCGAAAGATGAATCGTTGGCGCAAGGTTAACGCAGCTGCTGGTGGTAAAAGGATCGATGAACACGGCTTCTTCTGTAGTTTCAGCCCAAGGGATGCCGAGTTGTCGGCGACGTGCCCAAGCATCATTTACGATTAACTCTTTCTTTCCCCAAGTATGTTCTACTTCCATTGGTTCTTTGACTGTAGCAAATATAGGTTCGTCGTTATCATAACCGCAATTGCCATCTGCAGATGCCCAAGTTGCTTGCCATGTTTCTCCTGTCTCTAGTGCAGGTTTGTCGATAAATTTTGTATTGGAAGGCTGAGGTGTGATGTAGAAGATATTAAGTCCACGATGATCTTTGCTTTGACGATCCATTTTCCCAGCGATGATGCTAAGAAGCGAGTGAGACATTCTTCTCACTATCACCTGTTGAAGATGCAGGTGAGAACCTTATTAAGATGAAGTGAAACTTCCGTGTCGTAGGATTCTAGCAGCACGTCTAAGATTGTTGTTGCTTCAATTCTGTGATTGTTGGACACTATAATATTGTACTTTACTCCTTCTGGCAGGTCTCGCCAATTGAGAAGGTACAGACTTGAAAATGCCATATGATGACCGCAGCAGCTGCCAAGAAACCATGTGTTAACGTGCTCGGGATACGTACGATTAGCGCTGTGAGCGTACGGCTGCACGTTCAAATATCGAGGAAAGCCAGTTGGTTGTTCTGGTTCTTCTTCATAAAAAAATGCTGGCTCTGGAGTTTTAAGACAGGGACGAAGGTTTGGAGGTAAGTTATCAGGTCCTTCATCCATGTCATTATCACTGTCTCAATACGGTCGTCGTCTCTAATAGCGAGTACCGGTAGACCAATGAGGTCCAATCATGCAGTTGATAATCACTTTGCCTTTTGCAGGTTGAGTTGAAGAAGTTGAAGGCGGCGAGACAGTCTTGACAGGGGCGGCTTCACCTAACTTTTCCCGATTCCTGTTCTTCAGTCTCTGACACTCTTCATTATAATGACCCGCTCTTTTGCAAAATTTGCAGAAGCCCCTGCCTTTTCTTGTCTGCTCCCATTGACCTGGTCCACCTCTTATCTGCTCCCCTTAACTTGGTCCACCTATATAAAAGCTTAGCCTGCCCTTGGTCTTTCCTCCTTCTGCATTGTACGGGTCCAAGTCCTGTTGCACAAAGAGAAGCACAAAGAGGAGTTTCCGAGATATTACCTTGGGAATGAAAAAGGGACTTGCACTGCCTCCATTCGGGTCTGAGTCCAGCGAAGAGGATAGTGACGAAAAGCTCATTCTTGAGGTCTCCTCTACACTTGCCGAGTTGGTCCCGAAGATTTCTGCACCTGTTGATGTAGTTGCCGACTTTTTCTCTCGGAAGCATTTGCATTGCTGTAAGGTGACTTAACAACGTGCTTTGTGTAACGGACTCTTGTGCTTGATATAGCCTTCGCAAGTTATCCCAGGCATAGAAGGTTGGAGCAATCATATGTTCGAAGCACCGAACTCCCAAATGCTCTTCAGGTGAGAGATTCCGTACGAGCAACGTGTAGGCCATAAGCAAATACTAGTCATACCACGCTTGTTCTTCAGCTGTTCCTGTTTCAAGAGAACGGCTGGTTCCGGCAAATTATCCCCAGATACCCGAAGATTGAGCGAAAAGTCCAAACTTCAATCCCCAAGAATAGAAGTCGTGACCGTCAAAGTGAGTTGAGGTCTTCAGCTTGGAGATAGTTATGAAATCCGCTTGATTTACAACATCTTACGCAACAACAAATGATCTCTCTTCTGTCATCTGATGTTGTTGCTGCTGTTGTGGTTGTTGCTGCTGTTGTTCTGCACGGCATCCATAGAAAGCAAAAGACCCTGCAGACTCATCTCCAGGGGCTGAAGGCCCAGCGGCATCAGCAACTCTTGCATAACTAGAGTTATCAAGGCTCAAAGAGGCTGTAGGATGCGATGGAGCTTGTTGTTGTTACTGAGTAAACTGATTAGCTATCACAGAACCGAAGTCAGATACATCGTCAGTAGATAGACCAAGAGCATGAGAAATTGTAGAAGAATTTCCTGTCTTTTTAACTGATATAATGATAGATCACGAACTTCAGCCAATGGCGTTGTTATGGGTGGAAACCCAGAGTAGCGCGGAAGTGAATATCGAAGTTCAGAATTACAGATTCACAGATTGTTGGTACAATAAGTAACGAGGCTAGATATAGGAACACCAGAGCGAATCCTAACCACGTGATACACACGTCTGGAGAAGGCATCCGAGGACGCGGAGCACTTCGGAATGACGCGGAAAAGGTTCGGTGAAGCGTGTACGGTAACAGAACTAGGGCCTAGCCCGGTGCCGTGTATGTTCGGTGTACCCGCTAGCAGTGCGCCTCAGTAAGGAATTCCTAGAGTAGGAGAATTTGTAGAAGAATTTCCTGTCTTATTAATTGATATAGTGATAGATCACTAACTTCAGCTAATGGCGTAATCAAAATCAGCTTGTAATAGGTTACTGTAATTCTACTTGCTCAGAATACTATATTAGAGTAAACCACGTATTTAGGGTGGTCAGGATCTAGAGTTTGTGGAACCAAGAGTAAAAGTCAGCGGAAGACTTTACACCTTGCTAAGGAAATCTCAGAAATAGAAAGATAAATAATAATGGATAAAACACACATATTTATAGTTTAGGAAGTACCTATTTGGGATGTATATGTTTGTAGTGTATCTTGTATTCAGATTCTCTGATAACAAGATACAATTTTATGTCAGTATGAAATATAATACGAAAAAAAGATTCTTTAAGTTCGAAAAATACGGAATTAGTATTTTGTTGCGAAAAAAAACTTGCGACGGAGACGCAAGCTCGCCGCGGTATGATCTGCAAGCGAAACATCCCCGATTAAGAAGCATGTGAGCTTGCTTTATCTTATTATACGCGAAATATTTTCTCCAAGTTGAATCCTAGAGAATATGGCAGATGACGACACCTCAAATCAGTCCCATGCATAATTCTCTTATTGTTACCATGATGTCGAAGTTCAATCATTGGTGCCTCAACCCAACCAGCTCAAACCGTAGCGTACGATGCCAAAATACCTCTCGTCGGCTCTAGGTCATTCACCCCGATTGAAGAGTACACGTAAAATTTCTTACCATTGCAAATCCCTAACTGATTGACCAATATGCTAGCATAGCTCTTGGCGTTGTAGAAAGTGGGAATTTCATCCACAAATCTGCAAGACCACGTAGGTGTAAATGGGATCCTATTTGAATGTACAGGCTGAGACCATGACCGCAGTGATGCTGAGAAGACTAGGGCAAGGTACTTGAAGGAAGGAGGGCTGATCGTTGGAGTAGCGGTAACGGGCACACATATCAGCGAGAACGTGTACGTGGCAATCTGGTAGTTCGAATAGCTGAAATAGGTGGGAGAATCCACTCACGGGTGGGTACATCACACGAGTCAATACATCACACAAGCGATGGCACTAGTAAAAGCGAGATGGAACCAGCACAACTTGATGCACATTTTGGTACGGAAATCTCAAGAGCTTTTATAATTAAGGGAGTGTTAGAATAACGCAATGAACTAGATTGTGCCATACAGTGAGGTTTTGTGCTACTGTGTTGTACCCTCTATGAGCATGCACCTATCTAGCCTATAACATATACAAATATATGTTGACACACCCCCTAGGCTAGACAAGGGGCGGTGCCTGGCAAGAGACACGCAACTCAGGGTGGCACTACTATTCCAACCTTTGAGGCAAGGGTCTGAAGACCAGTCAAAAGAGTACAAACAAGACAAGAGTAAACCAGGGCGGCACTACTAGTCTGGCCACTGGAGCAAAAGCCACAAGGCCAATCAGGAGAATATAATAAGAGCAGTACACAATCAAGGTACTAGCAAGTGAGGAGCTGCTGGAACTAGACCAAGCTGTACATAGTGCCGCTGATGATCTTTTGGCGAAAGCGCCTTAGTAAAGATATCAGCTGTGTTCGCACTAGAGGTCAAGTGAACTACGCGGGCCTGGCGTCGCTGCTGCAGCTCGCGCAGGAGAAAGTACCGTAGCTGGTTGTGCTTCGCTCTGCCCTCCAGTCGAGGCTCCTGACACAGGAGGATCATGGCCCTGTTGTCAGCGTATCGGACCGGGGTAGAGCTAGGCCGCTCACCTAAGTCTGTGAGTAGGAAAGTCAACCAGCGGAGCTCCTGTGCCGCCATGGCACCTGCGTAGATCTCAGCCTCGCAACTAGACTGTGCAACAGACGATGAGTGGGCGGACCTCCATGAGACAGCACCTGCACCAAGGCTAAAGCAGTAGCCCCAAGAGGACCTGAGCCTCTCTGAGTCGTCCCCCCATGAAGCATCTGTGTGCCCAGTCAGGACCACTGGCCTGCGTCCTCCTAACACTAGCCCCATGCCCGATGTACTTGCTAGATAACGCAAAACCCTCTTAGCTGCCGACCAGTGCTGTGGTCGGTGTCTGCCTGTCGCCACGAAGTGAGCCAGGATGCTTAGAGGGTATGCGAGATCTGGGCGAGTGCAAGTCATCAGGTACATGAGGCAACCCACCAGTTCTGCATATGGACCACTAGGCTCTACCGACTCCTCAGGGACTGGAGCCGAGAGCCCGAAATCTACTGGCAAAGTTGTGGGTTGCGTGGAGGAGAACTGAAGACCGAACCTCTGAAGGACCTGGCGCACCAAGTGTGACTGTGTGAGAGTGATGGTGTGCGCTGCTCTGTCCCTGGAGGTCCGCAGTCCAAGGTAGTAGGTCAATGCAGGTGTGTCGCAACTCAGCCTTCACCAAGGCCACAGCGTCTTTGTCTGTAGTAGCAAAGACCAGGTCGTCTACGTAGACAAGGATGTAGAACGGGGTCTGTCCGGAACGGACGAAGAGTGAAGGGACTGCAAATGACAGGAAGAATTGTAAGTCAGCTAACATAGCCCACAGTGTGTTGGTCACTCACGGGGCGCCTGCCACAGGCCGTAAACGGGGCGCCAGAGGAGCCACTCGGTCCCAAGGGCGAAGGTGCTGATGAACCCCGGTGGACGGCGCAGGTAAACTTGCTCATGCGGACTGCCCTTGAGGAATGCTGTGGAGAAGTCAAGAGAGTGCAGGTCATAGTCACGCTGTGCTGCTACGTGTAGCAGCGCCCGAAGAGTGGTCATCTTTGGGGTCCGGGCGAAGGTCTGAAAGAAGTCAACACCCTCGCACTGACTGAAGCCTCTAGCAACGTACAGTGGCGGAAAAAATTGTCCACATGTTTAGCATATTTTTACATTTTGACGAGCTGTACGCTATAAAAATTAAGCCTTAATTCGTGGTGGCCATACACGTAGAGAGGAGCAGTTAGAGCACTCACTCAAATCTCCTAAAACCAGAGTAGTATATTTCATGGTCCTTCAAGATGACAACATTTAATAACAGCACATCCGTACAATTTGTACCGGGGACAGGCATCAAACTAGTTACTAGCAAAACTAATACCTAGTCAACCGACACTTGGCCATGATCACCACCTATACCCTCCTAGGCATGTTATCTATGAGGTTTGTGCAAACCTTTACAGGGATCTTATCGCACTCTTCCTGGACCCACGCTTTTGCATAAGGGGGTGAGCACTAGGAAAATCGCGAAGTATTTGAACGCATGCAAGAGTACTGTGCACGATTTTATGTTGAATGTTATCTCTAAGACTAGCCATGCTGATGTGTGGCCAAAGATGCCATTAGTCACTTGGTCTCGTCTTATCATGGATCGTCTTCATCGTACCGTTGTAGGCAAAAATTACGAGCAGAGTGGCGAAAAATAGCGTATCTGCCACAAAACTTAGGGTAACATAGCACGGTTGACAGTGCATCCTTGCACTATTACAATCATGCTAGGATCCGTATGTCTCTGAGCGGTGCAGCAGTCGAAGTAGTCGTGACTGGTGGGGAAAAATATCCGGGTTGAGATCTGGTGAGGAAAAGGGTCACTTCAGTGAGAGCGCTGAACAGGAGAGATGGGACGAGCACAAGAGGGCGGCGAGACCAGTAGTGGGTTGGAGGCGTCGGGTCAGGAGACACAGGAGGAGACACAGGGGCAGAACGAGGGGGGAAAGGAGATGGAGACGAGTCCGGCAGCGGAAACACAAGGCCGTAGACAGGCAGTGTAGGTGGCGGCGGGTGAGGCACATGTGGGTGGTCAGGGGAGGGAAGACCAAGGAGGCAAAGTGCAGACACCGTCGGCGATTGCTGCTGCTGCTCCACGCCAACACCAGAACCTCTAGCCGCACCACGGCTACCTCTGGTAAAATACACGCCAACACCCCCAGAGCGAGAACCCTCTCCAACCCCAGGGCCATCCGTAGGACTGCCGAGATGAGCCACGACAGGAACCCCATGAATAGCACCCCCAGAACGAGAACCCTCTCCAGCACCGGTGCTACCCCTTGGACCACCGGGACAAGCCACGACAGGAACCCCATGAGGAGCACCCTCCTAAACGCCCGTACACCCAGAGCTCACGGACCCCTGCGGCAGCTGCTGCTGCGGCGGCGCTGATGGCAACTGCTGCTGCGGCGGCGACGGCGGCGGCTGCTGCGACGGCGGAGGAGGAGACACCAAGGTGGAGACAGGCGGCAAGAACGGCGCCACGGGGCCACCAGAGTAAGCCGACTCCTCGTCCGGGAGGGGAGTGATGTGAGACACACCAGATGGGCCAGGAAGGGAGGGAGAGGAGCAGGGGCTACCAAGGGAGTGGGAACCAGAAACAAGGGCGGGGAAACCGGGAGACCTCGGTTGGGAAAGCGGTGGTAGAAGGAGACAGACTCGTCAAAAGTTAGATCATGGGAGTGAACGAAATGGTGAGACGACGGGTGGTAAAGGTGCCAGTCAGACGCGTCGAGGGGGAAACCAAGGAAGACACAGGGGACAGTGCGGGCAGTGAGCTTGTCCGTGCCAGAGGCACGAACGTGAGAAAGGCAGCCCCAGACGTGGAACGCAGACGCGTCACCAGGGAACCCGGTCCAGAGAAGGGTCGGCGAAACCTGCGGCCGTTGGGAGTCCGGCCACAGGTTAAGCTGGAGAGCAGCGTAGCGAACAGCTAACGGCCACAGAAAATGGGGTGCACCGGCATGGATCATGGAGGTACGAGCCACCTCCATAACCAAACCGATGCATCGTTCAGCGACCCCATTCTGCTGCGGGGAGTCCGCCAAGGTGTATGACTGGGTGATGCCCTCTACACGACAGAACTGGCCAAGCCGACCGGAGGCGAACTTGCCGCCACGGTCGGAGTGGAGACGCAGCACAGGAAGGCCGCAGTGGACTCGCACAGCTATGACTTACGGGATAAGAACGCCAGGTACGTCGGCCTTCCGCTCCAGGGGAAGCAACGTGGTATAGCGCGTATAGTCGTCGACAAGCACTAGAAAGTAACACTCGCGACGCGGCGCAGGGACGGGGGCTGGGCCCCAGACGTCCAGGTGCAGGGTCTGGAGTGACGCAGTGGTAGGGGGAAGTGAGGAGGAGTGAGGAGCATGGCGCAGCCGGCCCTGGACACAAGGTGTGCATTGTAGCGTAGGCGAGAGAGGAAGGGCAGGGATCGACGCAAGGAGAATGAAGACAATACCGTAATGGGACATGTGACGCAGACACGGGAGTGCGAGGTGACCGAGGTGGTGGTGCCACAGCAGTGACGGGTGAGTTAGCGACCGGCATGAGCAAGCCGCAGCGACCTTGGTCGACACAGGCACCTGGAGGGGCGCCCTCACTGGGGGGGACGCAGTGTCAAGCGTAAACAGGCCAGACACAGGGTCCCGGGGGAACGTGGTCAGAGGAGCACCAGTGGCGCCCTCGGTATAGACCGCGGACCGCTCGTGTTCGGGGAACGTAGTGGTGACGCTGAGGTCCTGAGAAGGGGTCAGCAAGCGCGATAGCGGCAGGGGCGGCAAGAGGCGTGAGTGCAGTGTGGTCGCAAAAGAAGCAGGCAGATGCTCCAGAGTTGAGCGTGAAGAAGAGCGAAGCAGTAGCGTCCGCCGGCGGAGGGGCTAGCATGAAGCCTAGGCTAAACAAGGCAGGGGGTCCTACGCCTGACGAAGCAGGGGAACCTAGACTACACACAAGGGACACATCTATGCTAGGCAACACCGGGTAATATGGTCCAGGCACACAAGAGTCATCAGCATACATGGCATACAAAGCAGACCTAATCTGATCCATGTCCATCTCAAAGACAGGCACACGTCGACGCACCAGGCTGTACCAGTCGGGGGGGTCCGCCGTGGGGCCGACGCGAAGACGGAAGAGGTCGTCAAGGCGGCAGTAGCAGCGCGCGGCGGGGTGACCGGGGCGGTCACAGACGTTGCTACGATGGGGCCGGACTAAACCTGGTACTGGCAGGTGACCACACTGGAGCCGCCACCCGACACCGAGCTACGCCCTCCACCACCACCAGCACCGCCAGTCCACTACGGCGGCGGGGGTCCCCACGGCTACTACTGCTGCTGTTGCTGCTGCTCCGGGGCACTAGCCCTGGTCCCCTCCTCTGCACCATTGTCCCCTCCACCACCTCTGCCACCTCTGCCACCCTCGCCACCCTTGCCACCCCTCCCGCCGCCACGCCCCCCCCCCCCCGGGCTTGGCGTCCCCTACCATGACGATACTGTGCTAAGGCGGCCGCAGTGGTCTCAGCAGCAGGGGCCGTCTCAGCAACAGCGGCAAAGACGTCAGAGTAAGTGCACTGGGAGGGAGCACAGCCCTGGAAGATAGGGATCGCCGCAGTACTACTCGACTGAGCGATAGTGCGCTGGCGGGTCTCTATCGCGGTTAGGGTAGTGACGAGGTCCGCAGGCTGGAGGGCAAGGAAGTGGTCGCGGGCAGTGGCTAGGCGGTCAGGAAGGCGCGTGGCAAGGAAGTAGAGGGTAGCGCCGAGCGGGGGAGGCAGTACAAGGAGTTGAGCCTCAGTGCTAGCAGCGCGGTAGCTAGTCTATAGTGCGCGCAAGTGAGTGGCGAGATCAGCGACAGTGGGAAAAACGCAAGGTCAGGGAAGAGTAGGGGGAGGAGGAGACGACTAGCAGAGGCGGAGGATGGAGTAGAATAGCGTGCAATAACATTATCAAAGTACGCCTGCGCAGTCTCTAGGGCCTGGTAGCAGGGGCACTCAGAGAGGGGGAGGGCGCAACTGATAGCAAGCTGCGCAACTGCATTACGTGACTCCCAGATGGAGTGAGCGAGCTCATCAGCTGCAAAGGCCTCATGCTCAGCGGGCGTGGGGGCGTCAGAGAGGGCAGCAGGCGGGTCGGGGCAGGGGATCTTACCATCGACGTGAATGGCCAGAGATTGGCCTTCCTGGTGCTGTCCCCTCAACGAGCGGCGGAGGTCGGCGAGCCACGTCTCAAAGTCAATCGCTCGACCCTCCGCGTCCAGGCGGAGCACAGCGTCCGCCATCGCCACGGATGCAGTAGCTGACCGTCGCTAGGGGAGGAGAAGGAGAGGGCGGTGGAGAGCAGCAGTGGAGACGGCCGGCGGGAGCGCCGACACAGAAGAGGGAACCAAGGCCGGCAGGTCGGGGCAGCACAGCAGCACGGCGGCTCGGCGATTCGGCAACTCGGTGACGCGGCGATTCGGCTACTCGGCGGCTCGGCGAACGACGGCTCGGCTACTCGGCGGCTCGGCGGACGACGGCTCGGCTACTCAGCGGCTCGGCGGCTCGAAAACTCCGGCGGCTCGGTAGCTCAGCGGCGCAGTGGTGCGACGCGGCGCGGCTCAGCGGCTCGGTGGCGCAGCGGCTCGGCGGCGTGGCGCAGCGGCTCGGCAGCTCGGCGCGGTGCAATAGGGCAGGGCCGGCGCGGCGTGACGGGGCCGGTGCGGCGTTACGGGGCCGGCGTGGCGTGACGGGGCCGGCTCGGCGTGACGGGGCCGGCGCGGTCTAGCGGGGCCGGCGCGGCGGGACGGGTCCGGCGCGGCGTGACGGGCCGGCGCGGCGGTACGGGGCCAGCGCGGTGTGACGGGGCCAGCTCGGCGTGACGGGGCGCGGGCTAGGGCACGGTCTAAGGCTAGGGCTAAGGCTAGGGGCAGAAACGTAGGCGAGGAGGGGGACCTAACCTAGCGTGATACCATGTTAGAATAACACAATGAATTAGATTGTGTCATACAGGGAGGTTTTGTGCTATGGTGCCGTATCCTGTATGAGCATGCACCTATCTAGGCTATAACATATACAAATATATGTTGACAGGGAGGTGATGTCCGCTTACACTGTAATGTCTGTGGTGAATCTGCTACAGATTTTCGTGAGGCTGGATGTGTGTGGCTGGATTTTTAAAATCAGGATTAATCTGCACGCTCTAGTGCCCATGCACTCGTGTATGCGCGGGGAGGTCGGGCCGTGGTTTAATGTTGGCGACTCACGTTTTGTCGTCGCGAGCGCTCCCGATGCAATTTTTGAATTTCACTGGTTTTCGCCAGCAATTTGTTACGCGGGAGAGATTTATGTTCGAAAGGTGCTTGCTTAAAGTGAGAGGTCAAAATAGTGAAGGCGGGTCCAATTTGAAAAGGCCCAGACGTCCGTTTTTGCGACTAAGGGACAAAACTGCGATGGGGCAGAGGGTACACTGTCGAGAAATGCAAGCAGAAGAAACTGGGCGAGAAGATGCAGTTACCTGATTGGTTGGTGGAGAAAACATGTTGTACGGTGGGGAAATTGGTCTGGGCAAAATCGCAAACAGCGCGCCACCTGTCGCCCAGCCCCCACTGCTTGTATTTGCACCAAGTGGGTCCAACTTGAATTTCAAGTTGGACTCGGGTTCACTACTCCAGCAAAACTGAGGCTGGGCCCCGATTGGTCGAAATGCTAACCACGCAAATCTATGGTCGTAAAATTTGTCGCCAGTGCGAAATGTCGCAAGCGCAATTCAATTTCGTGGCCTACAGCTTGGTAAAAAACGGGGGCTGCTGCCTGCCCCTCCAAAAACATATTCACTGTTGGGTCGTTTCTAATTGGGCCCAACTAGAAAGGCGGGTCACTATTATAGTCTCTCGCTTTAACTATTCAAACGGCTCCATTCGTACGGTATGTATACTCCATTTTCCCCATTTTGTGCGACCATTTTTTGCGAATTCGCGAGCTGGTTCGCGAGATTTGAGAATTTCTTAACCAGCCTTTTTTCGAATTTGACGAAAGTTCGGATACGCATGTTACGCGCCCTAATGACACTACGGCCTTGATTGGTAAGTCGTGATTCCAGAGTAGGGAATATGGAATCCGCTGCGAGCTTTCCGTATTCCGTGCGTTGACTCGCCAGTTTAGGTAGTGCGAGAAGTTGGGCTGGTTTATATGCGAAATTGCGTAATGTAACTGACGCGTCTGAGCTGGCAAATGTCCAAACCTGCCCGCCACGATCTGGGTCACGAAAAACAAAAGGGATTCTTGCATTTTTTTAAAAAAAAATTTGTCTAGGGCCCTGCATCTGGCTTGATATCGAAATGGGACCCTGAATTTGTTTTCTTGGCGGTCAGACGCAGTCTGGTAGTGGGTATTCGACGTCTCCCGTTTCCGAAATAAGGGCATTCGTTATTGCGTATGGATTGCCCCACTCTTCACTATTCCCAGCTATTCCTGCAAAAAAAGATGGAATGCACATCGACCAGCTGTTGGCACGATTTTGCCCGAGTCAACAGCTAGGTGCCCTTTCCTCATGCTGGATTCCAGCCTTCCTTATTCTGGTGATCGGTACGCACCTCTATTCCAGGAGGTTTGGTGTGATTAAAAAGATTGGTTGGCTTTAAGCCTATTCCGAACCAGCCCTGAGAAATTGCCCGACACCATCCTCATTCCAGAATACGGCCAACCGATCAGGGCCTACCAGTCCGGAGTCTTTGCTTCCGAGAAGCGCCGATGTAGAATCCTCGTTTGTTCGTTCCATTCCAGGTGAATGGGTGGGCAACACGGGCTCCATCCAGGGCCCCAGCTCGATACTGGGACCCAGTTTCAACAGAAATTGGGGTAAGTAGCTGCTGGATGGGTACTATTAAAACATTTCGCATCGCAGTCTGATTTAGAGCTACCTCATGTGACTTTCGGCGTTTTCTCATCTTAGTCATGTGAAGTATTGGTCTGTCTCATGTCTCCTGGCAAAAATTCGCGCCACGTGTCCATTGCTGAAGCCCAAACAGAAATTTCGATTCACGACAGAAATATACTGTCTTTTCCTGCCCACCAGTTCACTGCACTGAGTGGCGCGCGAGATCCACCTCTTCACTGTTGCACATTCGCCCAACCCACCAAACCCGTTGCGGAACACTGCCCAACCCAACCTGGGGTCACGCAACTCTCGCCTCCAGATGCCCCACTAAACAGAATACACTTTCTGGTACAACAGGTTAAAACAACGAACGTTATGATCGTTTACATGTATTAATGTAAATGTTCTCAAGGCGTATTCATAGCTCTAAAAAATACGATCAGCTGAACTTAGGCACCACTTTCTCGTAATCCTCGCGATCTAGAACGAAAGCCCACGAGACAAGAAAAAATAGAGAGCTGTCGCACAGCAAAATTTCCAGCCAGGGTATCTGGTAATCTTGTTTCCCCGATCAGCCCACCAGCCGAGTGTCGCAATGTTTGTATTTGTCCTCGCTCTCGTCGCAAACCACGTTTTTCGCGCCTCTCCTTTGTAGCCTGTCGTTAATCTGTTCCGTGGGCTAGGCTTGAGCCTTTCGGGACGAGGTTCAATTTCAACAAATGAGCTGGCGAGTCGAGCCTCGGCCAAAACAAGCCAATTATAGCAGCACGCCCTAATACGCATATACCCCTCTCGCAGAAGGCTGTAGCACGCACCCCGTTCCTCACCCCCGACCATCACTTCTTCCCAATCCATCATCCTCCCGAGGCTTCAGGGTCTCAGAATTCCAGTTTAGGGTTCCACAGCCAAGCTTGCATGCAAAACGGCTACTACTACGGCACTACTACTATGCGGCGCTAGCCAGCGGGCCTCGAGAAAAGGTACGCGGCTTTTGGGTCACCTTTCTTTTCCTTTATATATGAGCTTAGGTTGTAGGATGATGTTCGATGACATGCTAATGGCTTGCGATGATGCTGTGGGCAATGCGCCTGACGAGCTGCCTGGCGCATTCCGCCGGGGGTAAGTGCGCGGTGCCACACGTGTGGCGGAATGCCTGGCGGAATGGCGCAGCATTAGAGGTCGGGATGCGGGGGGTTACTTGGGGATTTGAGAGTGGTAGAGGGAGGTCGGAATGGATAATTGTCCCTCCTGCCCTGCCTAACTCTCTCCCGTCTGCCCCGCCTATCCCGCACCCCCATCCCCTACCTAGCTACCTCCCTTTCCGCCCCGCCACTCCGCGTGATGCTGCCGCCTCGTCGCCGCGCTCGCCCCCAGTTTGCCGACCGCCACGCGGACCGCCACTCCGACCGCCATGCCCTGCTGCGCTTGCGCCGCTGCCCTTGCGCGGTCGCCCTCTCGCTCCTCGCGCTCTCCATCTCCGCCCTCCTGCTGCTCTACTCCCCCGCGCCTCTCTCCTCCCCGCGCCTCCCCGCGCGCAACCACTCCGCCCTCGCCAGTACATCCCCCCTCGCTGCGCGCGTTGCCGCAGGCGGGGCGGTGAGCTGGGCGCGGCGGGCATGGCGGGGGCAAGCGGGGGGAGCTGCAGAAGGGGAGGACGGGGAGGGGGAGGCGTCGGGGGGAGGGCAGGCGGGGATGGCGCGGCGGAGGCAGCTGTGGGCGCGGGGCCGCCCGTTTCAAGGCGCGGGGGGGCGGTTGTGGCCGGGGAGGGTGTGGCGGGATGAGGAGAGACGGAGAATCCAGGCGCACGGGGGGGGCGTGCTGTACGTGGCGGGGGAACGGCGGTACTACTGGTATGGGGAGAACAAGGAGGGCGAGACATACGCAGTCAAGGGGTCGCTGGAACGGGTGAGTCTAGAGTCGACTCAAAAGTCACCTCGTGCTGTATGTGGCGGGTGAGCGGCGGTACATGGCACTGTATGCATGCATGCATGCGCATGGCACTCTCACCTGCAGCATGCATGGCACTGTTGCACACGGCACAGCGTGGCATGATAGCACACAAAGCCCGGACATCTCCCCCGCCTACGGTTGTTGCAGAGCAGGTGGACGTGGTGGGCATCAGCTGCTACTCTTCCTCCGACCTTCTGCACTGGCCGAACCACGGGGTCGTGCTCTTGTGCCCTCCCTCCCACTCTCCCCCCATACCTCTACCCCTGTCTCTCTCCCCCCCCCACCCTCCCCTTACGGTTGTTGCAGAGCAGGTGGACGTGGTGGGCATCAGCTGCTACTCCTCCTCCGACCTCCTGCACTGGACGCCCCACGGGGTGGTGCTGGCGCCCAACACGCGCGACCCCTCCAGCGACCTGCACGTGAGCCGAGTCATGGAGCGCCCCAAGGTGCTGTTCAACGCGGCCTCGCGCCGCTACGTCATGTGGCTGCATGTGGACGACGCCGCTTATGACCTCGCCAGCACTGGCGTCGCCATCAGCGACCAACCACAAGGGCCCTTTAGGGTAAACACTCGTGCCATGGCTGGCCTGCTCGCCCCAAGGTGTCGTTCCATGCACTTTCGCGCTGCTACGCCTTGTGGCTGCATGTGGACGATGCCGCCTAGCAGCTTGCCTGCACTGGCGTGCTGTCAGCTCAAATTCACAAGGTCCCTTCACAGTAAGCTCTTGCCCTTTTCACGGTTAGCTCTTGGCCTGATCGCCCCAAGGTGCTGTTCCACGCACCCTTGCGCCGCTACGCCATGTGGATGACGCGTCTTACCGCCTTGCCAGCATTGGCGTCACCATCAGCAACCAACCAACCACAAGGGCCATTCATGGTAGACTCTTGTCTTGCTATTTTCACCGCTCGACGGCTCAAATCTCCTTCTCCCTCCTGTATTTCCATCGCTCTCTCTGCTGAAGCTCTTCCCTTAAAGTCGACTAAAATTTCCCCATCATGCAGATTTGGTGTGCATGTGCGCCGGTGCGCCTGTGCGCATGTGTGCACGTGTGCCTGTGCACTTGTGCGCCAGTGCGCCTGTCCGTTGCCCCCAACGTGTGTGAGCTTTCAATACGTGGGTCGGTTGCGCCCCAACGGGCATGAAAGCCGCGACATGATGGTGATTCAGGACGAGGATGGGAGCGCCTACATGGTGTATGCCAGAGGTGATGCTTGTGAGATGAACGCATGCACTCTTTGGACTCTGTGTGCCCCCTCGTGTGCCCCCCTGTGTGTCCCCGCGTGTGCCCCCCTGTATGCCCCCTCGTGTGCCCCCCTGTGTGCCCCCTCGTGTGCCCCCCTGTGTGCCTCCTCGTGTGCCCCCCTGTGTGCTCCCTCGTGTGCCCCCCTGTGTTCCCCCCTGTGCCCGTCCCGCTGTGTGTGCCCCCCTGTGCGCCCACCTGTGTGCTCCTCCCCCCCCCACAGTACATGGGCCGGTTCCGCCCTAATGGGCAGGAAAGCCGCGACATGACGGTGTTTCAGGACGATGACGGCACGGCGTACGTGGTGTATGCAAGTGAGATGAACGCCGTGCTGCACATCGCACGCCTCACCCCGGACTATCTCGACGTCGATGGTGGCTTCGTGCGCCGCTTCGTGGGGCGGTCCAGAGAAGCACCTGCTGTCTTCAAATACCAACAAGTGAGCACTCACGAGTTTTTTGTGGCACGGCTTTCAGTGGCAAAGCTTCCAGTGGCACAGCTTCCAGTGGCAAAGCTTCCAGTGGCACAGCTTCCAGTGGCACAGCTTCCAGTGGCACAGCTTCCAGTGGCACAGCTTCCAGTGGCACGGCTTCCAGTGGCACAGCTTCCAGTGGCACAGCTTCCAGTGGCACAGCTTCCAGTGGCACAGCTTCCAGTGGCAAAGCTTCCAGTGGCACAGCTTCCAGTGGCACAGCTTCCAGTGGCACAGCTTCCAGTGGCACAGCTTCCAGTGGCACGGCTTTCAGTGGCACGGCTTCCAGTGGCACGCCTTTTGTGCAGCCCGTCGCCCTTCATATTGCATGGCATGGCACGGCATGGCATGGCTCTAAGCAAATGTCCCTGCCGCTTCTCCTGCTTATCCTGCCCTCGTCCTTTCCCTCTTCTCCCACTGCAGCATTATTTCCAGGTGATGTCAACATGAACAGTTGTGTTTTGAGGCGCTTCAAAACTGCTCCTGCTACCCCCTCACCCACCCACCTCCCCTCATGCCTTCCCTCTTTCTCTCCTCCTGCAGCATGACTTCCAGGTGACGTCAGCATGCACTATAAGGGACGTGTCGCTTCAGAACTGCTCCTGCTCCCCCCCTCCCCCCTGCCCCCCCCCTTGCCTTCCCACTTTCTCTCCTCCTGCAGCATTAATTCCTGGTGATGTCAGCATGCACTGATTTGTTTTGAGGCGCTTCATAACTGCTCTTACTCAACACCCCCCCCCCTCCCCCTTCCCCCCCTCTTCCCCCACCTCACCTCATGCCTTCCCTCTTCTCTCCTGCCTGCTGCAGCATTACTTCCTGGTGACGTGAGCTTGCGGAGTTGTTTTGAGGCACCTCGATTCCGCTCCTGCTCCTCCCCACTCCTCCCCCGACCTCCCCTTGTGCCTTCCTTCGTCTCTCCTGCCTGCTGCAGCATTACTTCCTGTTGACGTCAGCATGCACAGGGTGGGACCCAAACGAGGCTGAGGTGCATGTGGCGTCTCACATGATGGCCGACTGGCGGCTGCTGGGCACCCCATGCTCCCACAACCACCAGCAGCTCCAGCATCAGCAGCAGCAGCAGCAGGAGTGGGCGTGGCACGGGCAGTCCATGCGTGCTCGCAGTGGTGCATCACGCCCCCCCCCCTCGTGTAGAACCACCTTTGAGTCACAAGGCACGTTTGTGCTAGCTCTGCCCAACGCCCCGCCCGGTGTATTTGTGTTCCTAGCAGACCGGTGGAACAAGCATGACTTAGCGGACTCACGCTATGTCTGGCTGCCCCTGCACCTGGTCGGCAATGCGAGTGGCCCTACTCCTAGGGTTTGGTGGGGGGAGCACAGGGACGGAGTGGTGGGTTTGCAACAAGGTGCGGTGGAGAGCGGTGCTGTGGCACGTGCGGTGATTACATGGCACGAGAGCTGGGAACTGCCACAGGCGTGGTTGCATAAAGCAGAGACTGCTGCTACCAACTCAGCGTAACTTAAGACAAAAGAGAGTACACCTGCCTCACTGTCACAACAGTAGTACCGGTACATGTGTACCGTATGCTATGCTGTCAAGGCTCCAGCAAGGAATCTCCATGTGAGAAATCCACAACAGTACCAACTACCCCTTGGTAATGTGTGTAACAGTGACACTATAATCTTGTACTGTACATGTAGACAGTTGGCTTTCCTCCACATCTAAGTCAACACGGGCAAGCAGGGGTGGCAAGCAGGGCTGACGTTTAAAAAAAAAAACCACCCTGAGCTGTCAACTAAAAAACCAAATTACCCTGACGGCTCTGTTTTCAAAAATTGCCTACCCTGATCTGTTAGTGTTCAGAAACCCGAAACCCTGAAATTCTCAGGGTTCACAGAACGCGATCAGGGTCGAATTCAGCAACCGCCGTAAGCATACCTGCCGCATCCTCTCCTTTCGTAGAGAGGGTCTTCGCTACGTTTTTCTTAAAACCACAGGCTAAAATAGCATAGGGGGGGCTTCAAGAGCAGGGCTGACTTTATCAGACTATTTACCCTGATTAGTCTGAAATCTCAGACCTGTTTTTTGGCCAAACCTGAATTTCCAGATAAGGCATTTTCCCAATCCTGATCCCTTCAGAGTACGATTCTAGGGATCCTGAGAAAATCAGAGTTGTCGCCAACCCAGTACTGAGTTTTCATAGCACAGCGCGTACAGACCCTGACTCATTACCTGTATAGTGTCAACTTATACATATTATCTATGTAGAAGTTATAGGCTAGACTGAGGAATGCTTCTAGTGAGTACAACCAACTAGTATTTGTTCTAGGTTTCCACCTCTAGTAATCATTCGTTTCTACGTTAACATGGTATCACGCTTAGGTTAGGATCCCCCCGCCTACCGCTTCCGCCCGTCGCGCCTCCTAGGCCCCGTCGCGCCCCCTAGGCCCCGTCGCGCCCCCCCTGGGCCCCGTCGCGCTCGTTAGGCCCCGTCGCGCCCCCCCTGGGCCCCGTCGTGCCCGCTGGGCCCCGTCGCGCCTCCTAGGCCCCGTCGCGCTCCCCCTGGGCCCCGTCGCGCCCACTGGGTCCCGTCGCGACCCCTAGGCCCTAACGCGCCCCCGCTGGGCCCCGTTGCGCCTCCTAGGCCCCGTCGCGCCCCCCATGGGCCCCGTCGAGCCCGCTGAGCCCCGTCGTGCCTCCTAGGCATCGTCGCGCCTCCTAAGCCCCGTCGCGTCCCCCCCCTCTGGGCCCCGTCGCGCTCGTTCGGCCCCGTCGCGCCCCTCCTAGGCCCCGTCGTGCCCGCTGGGCCCCTTCGCGCTTCCTAGGCCCCGTCGCGCCTGCTAGGCCCCGTCGCGCCCCCCCTGGGCCCCGTCGCGCCCGTTAGGCCCCGTCGCGGCCCCCCTGGGCCCCGTCGTGCCCGCTGGTCCCCGTCGCGCCTCCTCGGCCCCGTCGCGCCCCCCCTGGGCCCCGTCGTGCCCGCTGGGCCCCGTCGCGCCCCTTAGGCCCCGTCGCGCCCGCTGGCCCCTGTCGCGCCTGCTGTTAGCGCTCGCCCGCCTGGCCTCCTCCTAGTGCCGCTCGGCCTCCTCCTAGTGCCGCCCGGCCTCCTCCTAGTGCCGCCCGGCCTCCTCCTAGTGCCGCCCGGCCCCTTCCTAGCGCCGCCCGGCCTCTCCTCAGCGCTGCCCGGCCCCTCCTCGTGCCCGACCGGCCCTAGCAGCACCAGCCTGGCCCCTCCCAGCACCAGCCCGGCCCTAGAGCACCTGCCCGCCTCCCCTGCTCGGCCTGCCGTGTCCTCTCGGGCCCTGTGTCTTCTGCTTGCCTGCGCTGGGACGCCTAGCTGCTGCCCTACTGGAGAGTGCTGCCGCCGTGTCCCCGCGCCGCTGTGCTCCTGTGCCGCTGAGGAGCTGTGCTGCTGTGCCGCTGTGTCGCTGAGGAGCTGTGCCGCTGACCCTGCACGATGGCTGACTTTGTGCTCCGCCTGGACGCTGAGGGCCACGCGGTTGACTTCGCCGCCTGGCTCTCCGATCTTCGCCGCCAGCTTACAGGTCAGCGCCAGGATGGCCACTCTCTGGTTGTCCATGCTGATGGCTTGCTCCCCCGTCCCCCTGCACCTACTCCCCTCCCTGCTGACCCCTCCTCTAATGACCGTGAGGCTTTCTCTACTGCTGCGCTAGCCTGTGCGGTCTGGGACTCACGCGATGCAGTAGCTCAGGTTGCTATTAGTCACGCCCTCCCTGTGTCTGAGCGCTCGCGTTTTGCTACTGTTGAAACGGCCAAAGCTTATTTAGAAGCCGTTATTGCTCGCTATTCCACCCCTGCCTCCGCTTCTGCTGGCCGCTTGCTCTTTCCGATGCTGTTCCCAGACCTGGCTGCCTTCCCTACTGTCGCAGATTTTGCCACTCATTTGCGTGCCCTAGAGACTCGCTATCGCACTGCCAGCACTGCTGCCCAGCTCACTGCGCTCCCCCCTCCTTTCTGCATGACGCTCTATTTTATCGCTATGCGCCTGCCAGACCGCCTCGCTAGTGCTCGCGACCACTTTCTTAGCCAGCACCCGGGTGACCTCACCCTGACCGCCTTTGTCGACACCCTCACTGAGATCGAGACTCGCCAGCGCACTATCGCTCAGTCGAGCGGTGCGCCGGCAGTCTCTATCTTTCACGGTTGTGCCCCATCCCCGTGCACGTTCACTGACGTTTCGGCTGCGGTCGCCACGGCGACCCCTCTTACCGAGACGGCTGCTGCTGTCCACCCGCAGCAGCGCTCGCGTCGCGGTGGCCGTGGCCGCCAGGGAGGTAGGGGTGGTGACGCAGGTGGTAGTGGTCGTGGTGGTGGTGACGGTAGTCCGCCTGAGGGGACTACCACCGGTGGGCAGGAGCAGCAGTCCCAGCAGCAGCAGGACCAGCCCCAGCCGCAGCCGCCGTCCCAGCAGCACCCGCCGCAGCCGTGGGCTCGTCTCCCGCCTGGTTGGCCCGGCACCTCCGGAGGCGGTGGCCGTGGTGGCGGCCCGCGCAGCTTGGCGTCTACCAGCGGCTCCAGTGCTGTGACCTGCCAGTACCAGCTTCAGACCGGGCCTCTCCGCGGCACTCTGTGCCGCCGCCCGCACCCGACCGCCCACTGTTTCCGCCGCCTCGACGATCTTTTTCGTCGTCGCTTTGGCCCGGCCCCGGACCTCCCTGACTGGCACAGCCTGCTCCGCCAGGGCGTGCCGATCTTTGAGTTAGACATGGATCAGATAGGTGCTGCTTTGCATGCTTTGTATGCTGACGCTTCTAGTGTTGATGGATCTTACTACCATGTGTACTCTAGTTTAGGTGTTTCACCCTTGTGTAGCTTAGCTTCCCCTGCTGCGACAGGCGTAGGACTGCCTAGGTTGCCTAGTCTAGTCGCTGCACCGGCTCCGTCCGCGGCCTCCGCCACTGCGTCGCTGTCCTTCACTCTCGACTCTGGTGCTTCTGCCTGCTTCTTCCGCGACCGTTCCACGCTCACGCCGCTTGCTGCACCTGCTGTTGTCTCTCTTGCTGACCCCTCTGCGGGTCCGGTCGTCGCGCGCAGTTCTACGTCCCTTCCCTGTCCGGCAGTTCCCTCAGGCTCCCTTACTGGCCTCCACGTTCCCTCGTTCTCCAGGAACCTGGTTGGTGTCGGCTGTCTCCAGGACCTCGGCGTCACCACCACGTTCCCCGGGCACGAGCGGTTCGCTGTCTGTTCTGAGGCTGTCTCAGGTTCCCCCCTTGCGACGTTCCCCCGGGACCCGGTGTCCGGTCTGTTTACCCTACACACCGCTTCCCCCCCGGTTGGTGCGTCCTCCCAGGTCGCTGCAGCTTGCTCGTGTCGGTCCCTCACTCACCCCTCCCTTCTATGGCACCACCGCTTAGGTCACCCTGCTCTCCCGCGTCTGCGTCACATGTCCCAGCACGGTCTTGTCTTAGGTCTCCCCGCGTCGCTCCCTGCCCTTCCTCCCTCGACTGCGCCACCGTGCACGCCTTGCGTCGAGGGTCGGCTCCGCCGTGCTCCTCACTCCTCCTCGCTGCGTCCTGCTACTGCCCCCCCTTCAGACCCTGCACTTGGACGTTTGGGGCCCTGCCCCCGTCCCCGGACCGCGCGGTGAGCGCTACTTCCTTGTGCTCGTTGACGACTACACGCGCTACACCACGGTGTTTCCCCTGGAGCGGAAGGCCGACGTGCCCGACGTTCTTCTCCCGTGGGTTGTAGCTGCGCGTCTCCACCGCGGTCTCCCCGTGTTGTGTCTCCACTCCGACCGTGGCGGCGAGTTCGCCTCTGGTCGGCTTGGACAGTTCTGTCGTGCGGAGGGCATCACCCAGTCGTACACGTTGCCGGACTCGCCACAGCAGAATGGGGTTGCTGAGCGCCGCATCGGCTTGGTCATGGAGGTCGCCCGTACCTCCATGATCCATGCCGATGCCCCCCATTTTCTGTGGCCGTTCGCTGTTCGCTACGCGGCTCACCAGCTTAACCTGTGGCCACGCTCCCAGCGGCCGCAGGTTTCGCCGACCCTCCTTTGGACCGGGTCCCCCGGTGACGCGTCTGCGTTCCACGTCTGGGGCTGCCTTGCTCACGTTCGTGCCTCTGGCACGGACAAGCTCACTGCCCGCACTGTCCCCTGTGTCTTCCTCGGTTTCCCCCTGGACTCGTCTGACTGGCTTTTCTACCACCCGCCGTCTCACCGCTTCCTCCACTCTCGTGACGTCACCTTTGATGAGTCCGTCTCCTTCTACCGCCGCTTCCCTCACCGAGGTCTCCCAGTTGCCCCCCCCCTTTTCCTTGCTCCCTCTCCCCCGGTAGCCCCTGCCCCTCTCCCGCCTCGTCCTGCCCCGTCTGGTGTCTCCCACGTCACTCCCCTCCCGTCGGTTGTCCCCGTTGAGGAGTCTGCTGACTCTGGTGGTACCCCCGGTCCGTCCTTGCCGCGTCCCCCTTCCCCGGTGCCTCCGCCCCCACTGTCGCAGTCGCCGACCCCGCTGCCGCCGCCGTCGCCGTCGCCGCCGCAGCCGTCGCCGCTGTCGTCGCCGCCGCCGCCGCTGTCGCTGCCGCAGCCGTCGCCGCTGTCGCCGCCGCCGCAGCCGTTGCCGCCACTGCCGCCGCTGCTCTCGGCCCCTGGGGGTGCTGGTGTGGAGGAGGGTGTTCGTCCTGCGGCTTCTGGGGGTGCCGCTGGTGTTGGAGGGGGTTCTCGCTCTGGGGGTGTTGGTTCTGGGGGTGCTGCTGTTGAGTGTTCTGCCGACGGTCGTTCTGCCTCTGCTGGTCCGAGAGTTCCGGCCCAGCCGTCGTCGCCGCCGCAGCAGCCGTCGCCGCCGGTTTCCGCTCTCCGCCTGCTCGGCCTTCCCTCCCCGGACCGCGCGCCGGTGTCTCCCCCACCGCCTCCTGACCTCCCTGTCTACGGTCCTGTGTTCCCGCCGCCAGACTCGTCTCCGGCCCGTCTTCCTCCTCGTTCCCCTCCTGTGTCTCCTCCGCTGTCCCCTGACCCTACCCCTCCGTCTCACGTTTGGGCTCGCCGTCCCTCCCGTGCTCGTCCCGTCTCTCCTGTCCTGCCCACCCACCCTATGTTGCTTCGTTCCCACTCGTCTCGACCTCCCCTCCTCCCGTCCCCTCCTCCCTCGTCCCTTGCTGTTGCACCTCCTCCGTTCTCTGACTACCTCCGTGCTGCTCGTCCCCTTGTCCCTCGGGTCCTTGCCTCTCTTGTTACCGACCCTGCTGTTCCTGTCTCGCGCCTTGACGCGCTTGTCGCTGCTGTCGCTGACTTCGCTTCTACCCGCCGCCTTGACTACGCTACCGCTCTGGTCTCTGACCCTGCCCGTCCTCTGTCCGTCGGGGGTGCTCCTGCCCTTGGCAGTGACGTCCTAGAGGACAGGCAGTACGAGCTGGCTTTCCTTTCCGAGGCTGCTCCCCATCTCTGCTCCATGCTGTTAGTCCCTGAGGGTGACCCAGACGCCTTCGACATCCCGACCCCTCGCACCTACGCTGAGGCCACCTCGGGACCTTGGGCCTCTCAGTGGATAGCTGCCATGGAGCAGGAGATGGCATCTTGGAGATCCACCGGCACTTACGTCGACGCAGTTCCCCCGCCTGGGGTGAACGTAGTCGATGGTCGGTGGCTCTTCAAGGTGAAGCGTCCCCCTGGAGAGCCGCCTGTCTTCAAGGCGCGCTACGTGGCCAGAGGTTTCAGTCAGCGCGAGGGGGTTGACTTCTTCCAGACCTTCGCCCCGACCCCGAAGATGACCACTCTTCGGGCGCTGCTACACGTAGCAGCACAGCGTGACTACGAGCTTCACTCCCTCGACTTCTCTACTGCCTTTCTTCAGGGCAGCCTACACGAGCAGGTCTACCTGCGCCGACCACAGGGCTTCACTGGTACCTTCCCTCCTGGGACCCAGTGGCTTCTCAGGCGCCCGGTCTACGGCCTGCGTCAGGCTCCCCGCGAGTGGCACGACACGCTACGTGACACGTTAGCAGACCTGCAGTTCTTTCCGTCCTCTGCTGACCCTTCACTGTTTGTGCGTTCTGGCCAGACTCCGTTCTACATCCTTGTCTACGTAGACGACCTGGTCTTCGCTACTCCTGACAGGGACGCACTGGCCTCTGTGAAGGCTGAGCTGCTGAAGAGACACACCTGCACTGACCTTGGAGAGCTGCGTCGCTATCTTGGCCTGCAGATCTCCAGGGACAGAGCAGCACGCACCATCACTCTGACCCAGTCAGACTTGGTGCGTCAGCTCCTTCAGAGGTTCGGTCTTCAGTTCTCCTCCGCACAGCCCACACCTCTACCCGTAGACCATGGGCTCTCTGCTCCCGTTCCTGAGGAGCCAGTAGAGCCCAGTGGCCCCTACGCAGAGCTGGTGGGTTGCCTCATGTACCTGATGACTTGCACTCGCCCAGATCTCGCATACCCTCTCAGCATCCTGGCTCGCTTTGTGGCTACAGGCAGACACCGACCTCAGCACTGGTCTGCCGCTAAGAGGGTTTTGCGTTATCTTGCTAGTACATCAGGCATGGGGTTAGTGCTAGGAGGACGCAGGCCAGTGGTCCTTACTGGGCACACAGACGCTTCTTGGGCAGACGACGCTGAGACGCTCAGGTCGTCGCAGGGCTACTGTTTCAGCCTTGGTTCGGGTGCTATCTCTTGGAGATCCACTCGCTCGTCGTCTGTGGCTCAGTCTAGCTGTGAGGCTGAGATCTACGCTGGTGCCATGGCGGCACAGGAGCTCCGCTGGCTGACCTTCTTGCTCACAGACTTAGGTGAGCGGCCTAGCTCTGCCCCGGTCCTGTACGCTGACAACAGGGCCATGATACTCCTGTGTCAGGAGCCTCGGCTTGAGGGCAGAGCGAAGCATATCCAGCTGCGGTACTTCCTCCTGCGCGAGCTACAGCAGCGCCGCCAGGCCCGCGTAGTTCACTTGGCCTCAGGTGCCAACACAGCTGATATCTTTACTAAGGCGCTTGCGCCTAAAGATCATCAGCGGCACTGTGTACAGCTTGGTCTTGTTCCTATAGCTGCTCCCCTGTTAGGATCCTGATTGTGTACTCTCTATTATATATGCTTGTCAGACTGGCCTTGTGGCCTTACCTCCAGTGGCTGGACTAGTAGTGCCACCCTGGCTTGCTTCAGTTTTGGTTGTATTCTTGCTGACTGGTCTCCAGACCCCTGCCTCAGTGGTTGGACTAGTAGTGCCGCCCTGAGCTGTTTGCTTCTTGTTTAGTTTCACCCCTTGTCTAGCCTAGGGGGTGTGTCAACTTATACATATTATCTATGTAGAAGTTATAGGCTAGACTGAGGTATGCTTCTAGTGAGTACAACCAACTAGTATTTGTTCTAGGTTTCCACCTCTTGTAATCATTCGTTTCTACGTTAACATATAGTACCAACCTTCGGAAAATTTGGTGAAGTCCCCAATCGCTAGAGACATGCCCCACACACCCCACAACCCCTAAATTTTTTTGGCCAAGTCCCCGAACCCTAGAGACAACCCCCACCCCACACCCCACAACCCATCTAAAATTTCGGCGAAGTCCCGGAACACTAGAGACATCCCCCACACACCCCACAACCCACCCTAAATTTCAACTAAGTCATGTTGTCAGATACAGTCCTCCCTAACACCTGGAACAACCCAGAAGTTTTGAATGAGACTTTCACATATTTTTTTTAACTGCATTGGAATGAGAGTAAATTCCGCATTTTTAACATAGGGAAATTCTCGCCAGTTGCCCGTTTGGTCAACTGAAAGTCTACCAAAATGTAACGGTCACGATCGTTTGCGATCGTTTCGACATATATCAATCGTTCGATGTTATGTTGTGATTAACGTCCAAGATTTCCCCACCGAGGCGCTGCAAGGGCGCGAAATTTCTCCCACCATCCTATTCCCCAGCTTCCCCCCTCCCTGCCGTTTCGATTCCCCCCCCTCCCCTCTGTTTCAATCACTTCCCCCTTCCTCTCCGTTTCGCTTCCCCCATCCTCTCCGTTTCGACCGCCCCCCCCCTTCCCCCCCCTCCCCTTCGTTTCGCTTCCCCCCTCCCCTCCATTTTGATTCCCTCCCCATTTCCCCGTCAGTTTCGATTCCCCCTCTCCTCAGTTTCGTTTTCCGTGGCAGTGCGATTTTACCCCCTCGGTTTTTAGGAATGACTTCCCCGTTTCCCACATTTAACAACTACGCAAAACGAGGCTATGACAAGGTTGCTGGTTGGGGGGGGGCGCGGGCTGTGGGAGGATTTTTTATGGCTGCAAGGGACTTAGCCGAATTTTTGGGAGGTGTAGGAGGGAGGGAAGTTTCTCGCTGTGGGGGTGTTTCCCGTGTGTGACTCTGGTTGTACGTCCTCGACCCTGAAAAAATCAGACTCGCTGAGTTCTGGACCCTGACATTTCAGACTACAAATATTTCGGCTGAAGGCCCTTCAGACTATTTTTTTTTTGGGGGGGGTTGGCTCAGAGTGCCTTTTTTTGAAACGTCAGCCCTGTTCAAGAGCGCCGTTCTTGAAGATGGTTCTTTAGAAAAAAAAACGGGTTCCCAGTACGATTTTGCGAGGTGCGTTTTTTGGGCAGCTGAACAATGATACAAACGCAGTGGTGCCGATTTGACGATTGTGCGACGAGGCGGGAAACGCGTGCGTGACTCATTTGACTTTTCGCCAGCTTGGTGAAACGAAAAAAACATACTGTACCTCAGATATATTCGGCGTTCGTGTTCAACCTTCACATTGCGAGGCACCCTCGACCGCGGCTTGCGACTAGGGCAAAGGTGAACTGTGCAACTTGTGAGCCGAACAGCCACATGGGTGGCGCGAAATGCGACCTTGTTGAACCTAGGGTTAAAAACCTATTGCACACCCATGGAGCTCTTGAAAAAACTGAGCTGTGTGAGCGGTCAGTCGCAACTTCATCCGCCAAGCATCTGACGCCAAATCAATCGTCGCGCACCAATAACGTAGCAAAGCTACTTCGCATTACAGACAATTTCGGGTCCCATACCATTTCGGAAATAGAAAACGCACCAAAGGGTCTGCCCCTAAACGAAACATTTTTTCAAGAGCTCCTCAGGTGTGCTATTCTAGCCTGTGGTTTTAAGCGGTTAGACGAGTGGGGGTGGGGTGGGTGGGGGGTTGGGGGATGTCTCATTTCGATTTCCCAGACGAATTGAAAATACTAAGGGCAAATTCGTACAACCTCGCGTCAGAGTAACCTCAGACATAGACGCGAGGTACCCTGTATTGTATTGCTTGCCTCACGTCAGATAATGCAGCACACACTTGCGAATCGTTTATGGTGCAAAAAGTGCAACCGCCCCGAAATAAATCCGTCCTCACCAATGGTAGATAGCCAGACCGATCAAGTTGCCCAGATTGGAACCACTGCGCGGTCGTGTCAAGATTATACAAGTTATATATAATTGATAGGCTTGATAGTACCGTAATCCCCCGTATATAAGACCCGCCGAAATAGTCAACCCATGGGTAGCATATGCGGGGGATAGCTTATGATATGGCGCATTTTTGAGAGTACCCGTTTTTCTGGGTTTGCATTCTACATAACCAGGGTTCTCTTTTGGAAAAAAACGTGTCTGAGCAATCAGACACGTTTTGCGCACTTTGTCTGATGCGCTTTTCAGGATAATAGAATTTTGAAAAACTTGTCTGATTTTCCAGAGAATTTGAGAATCTTTGTCTGAAAATACAGAGAAATTCTACTGCATAGTCTGTTATTGTGTGTGACAATGGAAGATACAGTTTAGCACTTGGATTAAGTTAGTACTACTTGCAAGTTACAAACGAACGTGGATGCAGGCAGATGGCCATTCCCTCCCTCCCTACATTTGCGGTACCTACTCCTCATCATCATCAAATTCCGCCAGCTCCTCCTCTACCTCCTCCTCCACCTCCTCTTCCACCTCTCCTTCCTCCAGCCCATACTCCTCAACCACAGCCATCCCCTTCCACTTCCTGATCTGAGCCTCGAGCTCTGCGATCTTCCTTCTCTTCTTTGCCTCGGCCTTGCTCTTCTTCTTCCAAGACATTGGGGCAATAATGGGGGCAATTGCATCCTGGCTAGCCAACGATCTCATCCCACTGCATGACGTAATCCTGCAGTAGGGAGATGCACACAAGGTCACCCAAGCGGGCATCACAGAGGTTGCCCCGAGACCAGCTCTTAATGACGTTCTGGCGGGAAAATCCCCGCTCGCACTCCACCGTGCTCAACGGGAGCACGGCGGTTGCCACCCAAATCTTAACAAGATTGGGATAGGCATCTTCCCAGTCACATGTCCCCAGCATGTGCCGCAGGCTGACGTGGTACCCCCCGTGATGCGCGTCCATGATGTTGACGAATGAGGCCAGCTCTGCCTTGGCGCGCTTCCAGCTAACGCCTGGGAGGGGGAGGGGGGGGGTACATTGCGAGGGGAGGGAATCAGCAAAGTGTGAGTATAACGCATGGCATCGCACTCAGATAACAGGCACACTAAGTAAACATTAGAAGGGTAATCCAGAAAAGCAATTGGAAAAGTATGTTGGTCTAGAGAACTTACCAGGCAGGGGCTTGCTGTTGAATAATTTTTTCAGAAGCGTCAGCCACTCAAGCGCTTTCTTCTCGCGGTCCGATCGCGCAATGGGATAGGCGCTTGAGAGAAAAGGCTTGGTTCCTCCGAGCTGCTGCAGGTCGCTGAACCTTGACTCGATGCAGTCGATCGTCTCTTGGGCCATAGCACGGCACAACACGATGCAAGACTTCTTGTCGCTCTTGAACTCCGAGTCCGAAATCGACTTCGTGTGAAGGATGTACTCGTGGCAGACCGGCTCGCCATCCTTCGCCTCCCCCTCGACGACCACATGACCTTCAGGCTCATGGGATGTTAAGAACTTGTGCAGGTGCTTGCTTCTGGGGCCGCCAAAAGAAGAGTCGCAGTTGATGTACCGTGCGCGAATCACCTCGGTGGTGCTCTGCACCATGCTTCCCACCCTGGTGATGTCGACCTGCAAGTAGCACGAGAAAATCACATAGCCAAGGCATGTTTAGCCCAGCATAGAACGTGCATGTGCGCGATCGAAAGTATGTGCGCGATCTGAAGCGTTAGCGTATACGTTACCTGGCGACGCTGAAACTTCTTGTTAAGCCGGTTGAGCTCTGTCAGCAGGTCGGCGAGGAAGAAGAGGCAGACGTGGAATTTATAGCCCCTTGCAACCTCGTATGAATCCTGGTCGTACTCGTGCAGCAGCAGGATGGCGGCCGGAAGAACTGCGACCAAGCGGAGTATTGCCTCGGCGCGTGAAAGCCAACGGAAGGCGAATATAGACTGCATCTCCAGGAGGTCTTCATCTGGATCTCCTGCAGCTCTCTGAAGCGGTCGTGCCACATTGAGGAGCGTCCCAAAATCTCGGCCAGCATCCTGATGATGTCGTCGATCATGTTGAAGTCGGGAAACTTCTTGGCAGCGTCCTTAGCTGCCAAAGCCTCCCTACTCAAACACGGAATATCATACATCAAAACCATGAAACATAAATCAGAACTAGTCGATGAAGTCGGGAAACCTGCCAAGAAAGTGGTGCTGCACTACGCCTCACCTGTGAGCAATGCAGTGAGCAGAGACGAGGTGCAGCACGAGCTGCCGAAGGCGGGCGACCAGACCCTGTCGATCCCCCCTCATGACGCTGGCCCCATCCGTACTGATGCCTGAAACCTTATTGATGTCGACACCTGCCGATTCGAGATGGGTCTGCAAAACGGCTAAGAGGGATCCAGCATCGCACTTATGCACAGTGAGTAAGGCATTGAACTCAGTGACAACCCTGTCGTTCTTCACGAATGTCACGTAGACAATTAAGTGCTTGCCGCGCCCTCGATCGGTACTTTCGTCGACGCTGAGACCGATGAAATGACTCTTCAGGATGTGCTCGAGTTGCTTCTGTCGAAGGTAATTCACCGTCGCCTCTGTCAGCTGCCTGAATCCGTACCTGCAACACATGGCAAGCAACGAGAAGCATTAGACGACTCTAGCGGTTCGAACAATGGGAGATTTGCGAAATCCAAAAAACTAACTGTGTGGTAGGTGCCGTAGTTGCTCTCGCCCAAGTCCGGCGTACCCTGCGAGGCCATGAAGTTCACCAGAGAAACATACATCAAGATCGGTGCGTCAGTTCTGCAGATGAATAACATCGCCATCAACAACCGAATGATACGTCTGCCTTCGACGTCGCCATTCTAGAAATCCTCGATGCGCTTCTGCTTCGTCTCAGCCCTCTCCTTAGCCTCCCTTTTCTCGACAGCGGCCTGGTGCTTCTTGGTACGGTGGTGCTTGCGCATCGTTTGCACCTGGATGTCTGCTCCGCCCTGTCCGCCTTTGCCGTACTTGCAGTTCTCCGATCGGTGCGCCGTGCAGATGCGGCACTTGATGGACGGGCGACCAAGATTGGTCTTGGTGAGGACGAGCCACGGAAACTTCTTCGACCACTCGGTTTTAAGCTTGTGTTTCAACTCTGCCTCACGTGCTTTAGCGACCTTCAGCGGCTCGGCTGCTTCTGCGTCCTCCTCGTCGTCGTCAGCATCATCGTCCTCCATATCTTCTGCGGTAGACGGGCCGGGTGCTGAACTCGGTGCAGAGTCAAGAGCCTTGGATGTGGCGCCCTTGAACCACGGCAGAGAAGCCTGCCGATACTTTCGCTTCTTGGTGGAGGAGCGAGCTGATGCTTCGGCATCGGTTTCCAAGCGGACCGCCGACGATGGTGTGGGCGACTGCGAGGGCTGAGGCAAGGACGGACTGGACGAACGCGCAGGCGACAAAGGAGGGGATGCTAGTGGCACGGGCCATGGCGAGGGCTTGGCTGAGGAAGGCGCAAGCATAGGGTCGATAGCGGCTGGGCGACGGGAGATATCTGCAGCATGGGTGCGCGACAGCTTTGAACGCAGGAAGTCTAGGCCTCGCATGGGAGGCGGGGATTCGCTCCACCCGTCTGGCTGATCGTCGTCGTCAGCCTGGACAACGACAGCCATGTTGGCCCTACTTCGAGAGGGGAATCTAAACCTGAAATAGAACACGAGCAGAAGAACACAACGCACGACAACAACACTAGAATGTAAGAGAAGTGGATGGAGGAAACATGTGGAGACGAAGGGAGCAAGAAGCGGTTGGGGAGGGGGTTTCTTGGTCAAGTGCCATGGCGGCACGGACTGGCAAGTGACGAGACGATGGGCGGGGCGACGCGTCGTGATGGGCGAGATGACGTACAGCGGTGCACGTATGCTGCAGCAAGTTCACTGCATGGGGTGAGGCATGGTCTGATCTCCGCTGTGCGCTGCAGACCCAAGTAACGCGCCTCAAAGGCCTCTGACTGGTCTGCTTTTCTGCAATACCGTAAAGTATCCAATCACATGTGCTCTAGCCACATTTGATGTTGCCACAGAAGGCTCGGGAAGGCTCACGTATGCCAAGGATGTGGAGGGGGAACAACGTGTGGCGACGCGAAAAAGGGAATATTCGCATGGGAGCACCTTACACCTGTATGTCTTTGTTTCAGAGAAACTCAAAACACTTGTCCAAAAATCAGAGAAACTGGTACACCTAGTCTGAAAATTTCAGAGAAATCTTAAAAGTTTGTCTAGTCCAATCAGAGTTTTTGAAAGCCCCTATCTGAAAAATCAGAGAAACCCCTAAAAACCAGTCTGAAAATCAGACAATCAGACAAAAAAAGTCTGCTATTTAGGACCCTGTACATAACACCCTGCTCGTTTTTCTTGCCTTTAAACAGTCTTTGGTCCTTCATTACCAAGGTTCGCTCAGCTGCAAAAAAACGAGCAGGATGAAAATCGCGTCAGCTACCATCGCAACGCAAAGACGGGCAGAAAAACCAACACAAGTGGCAAAACGAAATCGAAAGACAACAAAGTGTCGAGTGGATCTCGACCGTCCATCTTGCTGTTGAACCAACTCGATCGCGTCAGCAATGGTCGTGACTCTGTTCACAGCACTCATACGAGATTGGTCAATGACACCTGGCACTGCTGTTGCATCAATCTCCCACCGTTTTCAGAGGCACCAAACTGACCTTGTCGAACTGTGCAATCCCTGTAGCAGATTCCTCGTTAGCAGATGCTCAGTGAAGTTATGGCCTCAGAGTGCCTGTTACAACCCAAATTCATTTTGCATTTTACATAAGACATAGGCATTATATTTTTCCAGCCTACTGTTAACTCCCATACGTTTTCTTTATGAAATTTTGACAATACCCTAGGGTGTTATATACTGGGGAATACGGTAGTTATTGAACCTTCCTGTAGAGGGTACAATCCCCTCCTTGTACTCCTCTCTCTTCCTAATCGTCCCCCTTCTTTCTCGACATTCTCTCCCCCGCTCCTAGATCTATTTTCCTCACGCCATTCCATGGCGGCATTCCTTGTATCCTAGCTAAGCTAGTGTCCTAACTTTACGAACCTAGAATCATAAGTTTCTAAGATGGTATCAGAGCCGTCCGCTCCTAGCGGGCCTGCTCCTCACGCTTCCGCCGCACTTTCCTCTCCTATTCCTCACGCTGCCATGGCAGCCACGGCGGTGTCACGATGTGGCGGCGTCGTCTTGTCGCCGGCTGCACCGTCCTGCCGCTGCCGTCTCGACGCGCAACCATGGCATTGCGCTGACGTCGTCCCGGTCGTGTCGTACCGCCGCGACCGTCTCGACGTGCTGCTCGGCCTTAGCGCTGGCCAGCACGCCAGCACGCTGACGCGCCACACCGTGTGCTGCTGCAGCCCTGCCCCCGTCCCCTGCGTCCCCTCTTACTCGCCACAGCCTACGGCTGCCTTGCACCGGCCGTCCCACCGTCGCGGAACCCGGCCACGCCGCCGAGTACTGCGGGCCCTGCACCGCCGCCGACTGCCGTCGTCGAAGCCGCCGCCGCCGCCGCTGATGCCGCTGGGCGTTCCCGCCGCACGCCGCCGCCGCTGCCGCTGTCGATGCTGCACTCGATGCTGACGGTGTCCCCGCAGCCCTTGTTGCACCGTCGCCCTGCCTCTCGCGCCGTGAGGTTGGCCATGCTGGAATGGCCGTGGCTGTTGCTGAGTATTGGGGTGGTAGACTAGGGTGTGTGTGTGTGTGTGGTGTGCTGGGTGGGTGTGTGACTACCAAGCCTAGGGGGTGTATCAAGATTACATAAGTTATATATAATTGATAGGCTTGATAGTAGTTACTGAACCTTCCTGTAGAGGGTACAATCCCCTCCTTGTACTCATCTCTTCCTAATCGCCCCCCTTCTTTCTCGACATTCTCTCCCCCGCTCCTAGATCTATTTTCCTCTCGCCATTCCATGGCGGAATTCCTTGTATCCTAGCTAAGCTAGTGTCCTAACTTCAGGAACCTAGACTCCTAAGTTTCTGAGAGGTCGCATCTCGCATGCACGGGAAAGATCAGGACCCAACCAGCAGAAAGTGGCGAACTACAGCGTGAATTTCGCTAACCTGGAAACTAATGGCGAACGTTTTGTCGCATCAGCGAATGTGCAAATGGCATTTGCGAAAGTGCAATGCAGTATCATTCACGCGTGAAATTTTGGCAAGCTGCACGGTGCTGGTTTGAGTGAGCCATCCTCAGCGAGCGAAACGTACGCACGTGGCATCGCAATTTGCGACGGTTGGCACGTGAGGCCAAGTTTAACATATCGGACGGCCAACAGCTCAATTGAGGGGGGGAAATCAAAAAGGAGGGAAGGGGGGAATTGAAATTGAGGGGAAAAGGGGAGGGAATAGAAAACCGAGGGGAGCGGTGTCAAACATATGTGTGTATGTTTAGTAGACTACATAGGGTCATGCCATAGAGAGTACAACCCATAAGCTATATACCCTTGTATGCTCCCATTCTAGTCAACCATTCTAACTTTGAGTAGGTTAGGTCCCCCCCCCCCCCACCTGCGCTTCTGCCTTAGGTCCTAGCCACCCCGCTGGCCCCACTGCCCCGTCGCCTAGCTGGCCCGTTGGCCCCGACTCCTAGCGCCTGCTGGCCCCGCGGCCCCGTTCCCTAGCACCTAGCCGCCCCGCTAGCCCCGCGGCCCCGTCACCTAGCGCCTAGCTGCCCGTGGCCCCGCGGCCCCGTCACCTCGCCTAGCCTCCCCGCTGGCCCCACGGCCCCTTCACCTAGAGCCTAGCCGCCCGTGGCCCCGTCACCTAGCGCCTAGCCGCCCGCTGGCCCCACGGCCCCGTCACCTCGCCTAGCCACCCCGCTTGCCCCGCGGCCCCGTCACCTAGCGCCTAGCCGCCCCGCTGGCCCCGCGGCCCCTTCACCTAGCGCCTAGCCGCCCGTGGCCCCGCGGCCCCGTCTTCTAGCGCCTAGCCGCCCCGCTCGCCCTGCGGCCCCGTCACCTAGCGCCTAGCCGCCCGGTGGCCAGGTGCCGGTGGTGGTGGTGGTCGCGGTGGTCGTGCACCTAGCTCGTCATCGGGTGGTGGTGCGAGTGACGGGCGCTACCTGTACCAGCTCCCGACCGGTCCTCGTCACGGCCTCGTGTGCGGTAAGATCGGTCATACCCCCACTCGCTGTTTCAGTTGCCTGGACGACCTGTTTCGTCTCCGCTTCGGCCCCGCGCCAGACCTCCCTGACCGGCACAGTCTGTTCCGCCGTGGTGTCAGGATCTTTGATATGGACATGGATAAGATAAGCTTTGCATTGTATGCGCTGTATGTCGATGACTCTAGTGCGACTGGTTCCTATTACCCCGTGTTGCCTAGTGTAGGTGTGCCTAGTGTGCCTAGTTTAGGCTCCCCTGTTTGGTCAAGCGTAGGACCACTTGCTTTGTTAAGCCTTGGCTCCACTCTAGCTCCTCTGCCCCCAGCCGCCACTGCCGCGCTCTCCTTCACTCGACTCTGGCGCGTCTCAGTGTTTCTTTCGGGACCACACTACGCTGACGTCGCTTGCCGTCCCTGCCCCAGTTGCCCTTGCAGACTCTTCCTCAGGTCCGGTAGTCACCCGTAGTTCCACCACCCTCCCCTGTCCAGCGGTTCCTTCGGGCTCTCTTACAAGCCTGCATATCCCTTCGTTCTCAAGGAACCTAGTTGGTGTCGGCTGCCTTCAGGACCTCGGCGTCACCACTACATTCCCCTGGTCACGAGAGGTATGCTCTTTGTACCGAGGCCGCCACTGGTTCCCCCCTCACCATATTCCCGCAGGACCCGGTATCTGGCCCGTTAACGCTGGACACCGCGTCCCCCCCGATTGGGACGCCGCCCCAGGTGGCAGATTCTACCCACGTTGCTGCGGCTTGCTCGTGTTGGTCGCTTACTCACCCATCGCTTCTGTGGCACCACCGCCTACCTCACCCCGCCCTCACACGTCTCCGTCATATGTCTCAGCACGGTCTTGTCTTAGACCTCCAGCGACAGCACGGCTCCCTCCGATAAGCTCCACACCAGCAACCCCTGAACGGGAACCCGCTCCAGTACCCGCTCCAGCACGCTCCCCTACACCCCCAAAATGCACAAACCCCAGCGGCAGTGACGACGGCAACTGCGGCTGCGGCGGCGACGGCAGCGGCGGAGGCGGCTGCGGTGGTAACAGCAACGGCGGCGACGGGGGGGAGGAGACCGGGGCGGGGAGGGGCGGGGGGAGGGACTCCGCAGAGCCACGAGAGTCAGCAGACTCCTCGGCATGGACACCCGACGCAAGAGGGGTGCTGTGAGACACACCAGACGGAGCAGGGAGGGGAGGGGGGGGAGCAAGGGCAACCGGGAGAGGGGGAACCAGGAAAAGGGGGGGGGGGTTATTCGGGGAACCACGGTGGGGAAAGCGGTGGTAAAAGGAGACGGACTCGTCGAAGGTTACGTCGCGGGAGTGAAAGAAGTGGTGAGACTGCGGGTGGTAAAAAGTGCCAGTCAGACGCGCCGAGGGGGAAACCTAGGAAGACACAGGGGACGGTCCATGCAGTGAGCTTGTCCATGCCAGAGGCACAAACGTGAGCAAGGCAGCCCCAGACGTGGAACATAGATACGTCATCAGGGGATCCGGTCCAGAGGAGGGTCGGCGAAACCTGCGGCTGCTGAGGGTGCGGCCACAGGTTAAGCTTGTGAGCGGCGTAGCGAACGGCGAACGGCCACAGAAAATGGGGTGCACCGGCATGGATCATGGAGGTACGATCCACCTCCATGACCAAACCGAGGCGTCGCTCAGTGACCCCATTCTGCTGGGGGGAGTTCGGCAGGGTGTACGTCTGGGGGATGCCCTCCACACGACAGAAGCGACCAAGGCAGCCAGAGGCAAACTCGCCACCACGGCAAGAGTGATGACGCAACACAGGGAGACCTCGGTGAACACGCGCAAAGACAAGCCATAGGATAAGAACGCCATGCACATCGGCCTTCCGCTCCAGATGAAACACAGTGGTGTAGCGCGTGTAGTCGTCGACAAGCAAGAGGAAGTAGTGCTCTTGACGCGACCCATGGACGGGGGCGGGGCCCTAGACGTCCATGTGCAGGGTCTGGAGCGGTGCGGCGGTGGGGGGGGACGAGGAGTGAGGGGCACGGCGGAGCCGGCCCTCAACGCAGGGCGTGCACGGAGGCGCTGATGAGGAGGGCAGCAGGGGGAACGACTCAGGGAGACCTAAGACAAGACCGTGCTGAGACATGTGACGAAGAGGTGTGAGGGCAGGGTGACCTAGACGGTGGTGCCATCGAAGCGTTGGGTGAGCAAGCGACCGATACGAGCAAGCCGCATCAACCAGGGGGGACGCAGACACCTGTGGAGATGTCCCAGCCAGGGGGGACGCGGTGTCCAACGTGAACAGGCCAGACACCAGGCCCCCGGGGAACGTGGTGAGGGGAGCACCAGTGGCGGCCTCGGTACAGACAGCATACCGCTCATGCCCAGGGAACGTAGTGGTGACACCAAGGTCCTCGAGGCAGCCGACACCAACTAGGTTCCTAGAGAATGAGGGGATGTTCAGGCCTGTAAGGGAGCACGAAGGAACTGCCGGACAGGGAAGGGTGGTGGAGCTACGGGCGACTACAGGACCTGAGGAAGGGTTTGCAAGGGCAACTGCAGCAGGAGCGGCAAGCGGTGTAAGCGTAGTGGAGTCCCGAAAGAAACACCGGGACGCGCCAGAGTCCAGGGTGAAGGAGAGCGCGGCAGTGGCGGCAGGGGTCGGAGGAGCGAGGGTGGAGCCAAGGCTAAACAAAGCAGGGGATCCTATGCCTAACGGAGCAGGGGAGTCTGAACTAGGCACACTAGGCACACCTACACTAGGCAACACGGGGAAATAGGAACCAGTTACACTAGAGTCATCGACATACATCACATACAAAGCAGAGCTAATCTCATCCATGTCCATATCAAATATCCTAATACCGCGGCGGAGCAGATTGTGCCAGTCAGGGAGGTCTGGTGTGGGGATGAAGCGGAGACAAAACAGGTCGTCTAGGCGACTGAAACAACGAGTGGGGGTATGGCCGATCTCACCGCACACGAGGCCGCAGTGAGGACCGGTTTGGAGCTGGTACTGGCAGCGCCCATCACTCGGACCACCACCTGATGTCACGCTGCACGCACGATCACTGCGACCACCTCCAGCGCCGGCGCCAGGCCATCCGGGCGGGAGACGGCCGACCCACCGCGGCTGTTGCTACTGCTGTTGCTGCTGGTGGTCTAGCTGTGGCGTCTGCTTCTGCTGCTGCTGGAGCTGCTGCTCCAAGGCCCCAGCCCCCTTGTCAGGACTACTAGCGGGCGAACCACCTCCACCACCGCCTCCACCCCCGCCTCCACTACCTCCGCCGCCCCCAGCCTTGGGGCGGCGACCCTTACTCGGACGAAACTGCGCAGCTGCAGCCGCGGCGACTGTTTCCACAGAAGGGGCTGTCTCAGCGACAGCAGCAGTACCGTTCGCGCAAGTGCACTGAGCAAGGGCACAGCCCTGAAAGATAGTGACTGGCACGGTACCGTTAGACTGGGCGATAGAGCGCTGACAAGTCTCTATGGCAGACAAGGTGTCGACAAAGTCAGCGAGGGTGAGGTCGGCGGGGTGGAGACTAAGAAAGTGATCGCGGGCGGTAGCAAGGCGGTCAGGGAGGCGGGTGGCTAGCAGATAGAGGGTAGAGCAGATGGGGGGTTGAAAGACACGAAGCTGGGCCTCAGTGCAGGCAGCACGCTAGGTCGTATCTAGCGTGCACAAGTGGGCAGCCAGGTCGGCGACAGTGGAGAAAGACGCGAGATCAGGGAAGAGCATGGGCAGGATCAAGTGACCGACGCAGGTAGAGGGCGGGGTGGAATAGCGCATGACAACATCCTCTAGGAACTCCTGCGTAGTCCTGACTGACCTAAAACGGGGGTGCTCAGACAGGGGGGAGCATGATTTATCGCGAGCTGTGCTACAGCGTCCCGCGACAGCCAGACAGCACGGGCAAGGGCAGCAGCGGCAGCGGACTCATGGTCAACAGACGTGGGGTCAACATGTAAAACAGCAGGGGGGTTATGGCAGGGGAGTGTACCGTCGATGTGGACGGCTAGGGACTGGCGGTCCTGCCGCTGACCGGTGAGGTGACGGTGGAGGTCGAAGAGCCACGTGTCGAACTCAACCAGCTGACCCTCCATGTAAAAGCGCAGCACCGAGTTTACCATCATGGTCGGTGTAGAGCAGAAAGGCGGTAGTGGGATGTACTGAGCGACAGAGTGCGGCGGGAAGCAGTGGTGTACGGTGCGATGCAGTGCAGTGCGGTAGGCTCCCGTAGAGTGAGGTGCAGTACGGTAAGGTGCGGTGCAGTACAGTGCAGGCCGGTGCAATGCGGTACAGTACGGTGCAGTGCGGTGAAGCGCGGTGCAGTGCGGTAAAGGGCCGATGAAGCGGGGCGGGAACCGAAGGGGCAGCAGAGTGACGGGGCCGCGAGGAGGCTGGGCGGCGAGGCTACAGGGCGGCTGGTCAACAGGGGCCGCGTGATGGCTAGGAGACGGGGCTAGCTAGGCGGCTTGGCCGGCTGGGTAACTAGGCCAGCGAGGCGATGGGGTCGGCTAGGCGACGACGCCGGCTGGGCGACGGGGCCGACTGGGCGACGAGACCGGCTAGGTGACGGGGCCGGCTGGGCGGGGTCAGCTGGGCGACGGGGCTGATTAGGCAACGGGGTCGGCTGGGCGACGTTGCCGGCTAGGCGACGGGGCCGGCTGGGCGACGAGGCCGGCTGGGTAACGGGGCCGGCTGGGCGACTAGGCCGACTAGGCAACGGGGCCGGCTGGGCGACGGGGCCGGCTAGGCGACATGGCCGGCGAGACAACGGGGCCGGCTAGGCGACGGGGCCGGCGAGGCGACAGGGTCGGCTAGGCGACGGGGCCGGCTAGGCGACGGGGCCGGCTAGGTGACGGGGCCGGCTAGGCGACGGGGCCGGCGAGGTGACGAGGCCGGCTGGGCGACGGGGCATGTGGCGATGCAGCCAGATGGGCGACGGGGCCGGCTGGGCGACGGGGCTGGCTAGGCGACGGGGCCGGCTAGGCGACGGGGCTGGCTAGGTGACGGGACCGGCTAAGCGACGGGGCCGGCTAGGCGACGTAGCCGGCTGGGCTACGGGGCCGGCTGGGCGACGGGGCCAGCTAGGCGCTAGGTGATAGGGTGCCATTAGGGGACGGGCCAGCATGGGCGGGAGGGCGACGGGTCGGCTAGGACCTATGGCGGAAGCGTTGGTGGGCAGGGGGGGACGTAACCTACTCATGATACCATATCAAAGTTAACGAATGACTAGAACCATGGCGTACAAGGGAATAAAACCTAGTGGGTTGTACTCTCTAAGGCACAACCCTGTATAGTCTATAACAACATATAAGGATATGTTTGACACTCTCTACCACTAATGCTTGCAAAGCTATCAAGTTGCATCTGACCTCTGAAAAATGAGAATTCGAGTTAGGCGCGTGGACCCTGAATCGACATTCTGAACCCAGAGAACTTCGGACTTGTCGACTTTTGGATCCAGAGATTCCAGACTAGGGAAATTTTTAAAAATGGCCCCTCAGACTTCGGAAAAATTTGTGGGGTGTAAAATTAGAGTGCAGCTTTTTGAAACCTCAGCCCATGCTTCTAAGGAGGCGCATGCATTTTGCCCGCCTTGTTGTTTCATGAATAGATCTTGGCTCTTGGCGCCAATTTACGAACCACACGTCGCAGCTCTGCCGAGCCACGACCGTCTGCTCTAGGCTAGCTATGTCCATGCTCCCTGTTGTTTTGACGCTGCCTCTATTGTATTGTTTTTCTCGTTACTTAAAGCCACAAGCTAAAATAGCAAACCCCGTTCAAGTTGGACCAAGCTTGAAGAAGAAAATGCGCTTGGTTTAAAGAAGAGTTGGGGTTTTTCTGGTTTCTCTCTCTCTCTCTCTCTCTCTCTCTCTCTCTCTCTCTCTCTCTCTCTCTCTCTCTCTCTCTCTCTCCCTCTCTCTCTCTCTCTCTCTCTCCCTCTCTCTCTCTCTCTCTCTCTCTCTCTCTCTCTCTCTCTCTCTCTCTCACTCTCTCTCTCTCTCTCTCTCTCTTTTCTTTGTGCTTGAGCTCGAAATAGATTCGGAAGCAGTTTGTGCATCGAAACTATCGAATTTGGGGCAGAACTACTGTTCACTTGGTCATGTGACGACGATCTTGCCTGCCGTACAGCTGCTGAGGTGTCAAAACGATTTTGATTCCTGCATAACACCTGAGAAGTAAACCTGTCTTAAAAACTGAATGAATAATGAGGGAGAGAGAGTACAGGTGAATATATCTAAGTGTTGTACCCTCTAAGAGGTGACCCTATGCAGTCTATGCAAACATAAGAGATACACATGTTTGACACACCCCCTAGATTGCATAGGGGCAAGTCCTGAACAAGCAGTTCAGGGCGGCACTACTAGTCCAGCCACTGAGACAAGGGTCTAAAGACCAGTCAGAAGGAATGCAGACTAGGGCGGCACTACTAGTCCAGCCACTAGCAGAGGACACAAGTCCGGTCTGAGTATATATAGATATAAAGGACAGTCAAAGGTCAAGGTCCTAGCAAGTGAGAGGCTATAGGAACTAGACCGAGCTGTACACAGTGCCGCGGATGATCTTTAGGCGAAAGCGCCTTCGTAAAGATATCAGCTGTGTTGGCACCGGTGGCCAGGTGTACTACGCGAGCCTGGCGGCGCTGCTGTAGCTCGCGCAGGAGGAAGTACCGCAGCTGAATATGCTTCGCTCTGCCTTCGAGTCGAGGCTCCTGACACAGGAGGATCATGGCCCTGTTGTCAGCGTACAGGACCGGGGTAGAGCTAGGCCGCTCACCTAAGTCAGTGAGCAAGAAAGTCAGCCAGCGGAGCTCCTGTGCCGCCATGGCACCAGCGTAGATCTCGGCCTCACAGCTCGACTGGGCAACAGACGAGGAGCGAGTAGCTCTCCACGAGACGGCACCTGAACCAAGGTTGAAGCAGTAGCCCTGGGAAGACCTGAGTGTCTCAGCGTTGTCCGCCCACGAAGCGTCTGTGTGTCCAGTAAGGACCACTGGTCTGCGTCCTCCTAGCACTAACCCCATGCCCGATGTACTTGCTAGATAACGCAAAACCCTCTTAGCAGCAGACCAGTGCTGCGGTCGGTGTCTGCCTGTGGCCACAAAGCGCGCCAGGATGCTGAGAGGGTATGCGAGATCTGGGCGAGTGCAAGTCATCAGGTACATGAGGCAACCCACCAGCTCTGCGTAAGGACCACTGGGCTCTACTAACTCCTCAGGAACTGGAGCGGAGAGTCTGTGGGCTAGAGGAAGAGGGTTGGGCTGTGCAGAGGAAAACTGAAGGCCAAACCTCTGAAGGACCTGGCGCACCAAGTGTGACTGAGTCAACGTGATGGTGCGCGCTGCTCTGTCTCTGGAGATCTGCAAGCCAAAGTAATGGCGCAGTTATCCAAGGTCAGTGCAAGTGTGTCTCTTCGGAAGCTCTGCCTTCACGGAGGCCAGCGCGTCCCTGTCTGCTGTGGCAAAGACCAGGTCGTCCACGTACACAAGGATGTAGAACGGAGTCTGGCCAGCACGAAAGAAGTGTGAGGGGTCTGCCGAGGACGGAAAGAACTGAAGGTTAGCAAGAGTAGCACGCAGCGTGTCGTGCCACTCACGGGGAGCCTGCCGCAGGCCGTAGACGGGACGCTGGAGGAGCCACTGAGTGCCAGGAGGGAAGGTGCCAGTAAAGCCCTGAGGGCGACGCGTGTAGACCTGCTCGTGTAGGCTGCCCTGAAGGAAGGCAGTGGAGAAGTCGAGGGAGTGGAGCTCGTAGTCACGCTGAGCTGCTAGGTGTAGCAGAACCCGAAGGGTAGTCATCTTCGGGGTCGGAGCGAAGGTCTGGAAGAAGTCCACCCCCTCACGCTGACTGAAACTTCTAGCCACGTAGCGCGCATTGAACACAGGCGGCTCTCCAGGAGGGCGCTTCACCTTGAAGAGCCAGTGGCCATCGACTACGTTCACCCCAGGTGGGGGAACTGCGTCGACGAAGGTGCTAGTGGATCTCCAAGATGCCATCTCCTGCTCCATGGCAGCTATCCACTGGGAGGCCCAGGGTCCCGAGGTCGCCTCAGCGTAAGTGCGAGGGGTTGGGATGTCGAAAGCGTTTGGGTCACCCTCAGGGACTAGCAGCATGGAACAGAGATGGGGAGCAGCCTCGGACAGGAAAGCAAGCTCGAACTGGCGGTCCTCCAGGAGGTCATTGCCCAGGGCAGGTGCACCCCCGACAGACGGAGGACCGGCAGGGTCAGAGACCAGAGCAGTGGCGTAGTCAAGGCAGCGGGTAGAGGCGAAGTCAGCGACCGCAGCAACAAGAGCGTCAAGACACGAGACCGGAATAGACGGGCCGGTAATGAGAGAGGCAAGGACCCGAGGAACGAGAGGACGGGCGGCACGAAGGTAGTCAGACAGAGGGGGGGGAGCAACGACAAGGGAGGACGGGGGAGAAGACGGGAGAAGGGGAGGACGAGACGCGTGGGAACGAAGAAACATAGGGTGAGAGCGCGTGACAGTGGAGACAGGACGAGCACGGGAGGGACGGCGAGACCAGACGTGAGACGGAGGAGTCGGGTCAGAAGACAGAGGAGGGGATATAAGGGGAGAGCGAGGGGGAAGACGAGCCGGGGACGAGTCCGGCGGAGGGAACATACGGCCGTAAACGGGAAGAGGAGGAGACGGGAGGAGAGGAACGGACGCAGGGTCAGGGGACGGAAGGCCGAGCAGGCGAAGGGCAGACACCGGCGGGGACTGCTGCTGCGGCGGCACAACGCCGACACCGAGACCGCAAGCTGCTCCTCGGGTACCACCGGCAGACTCCACTCCAGCACCCCCAGAAGGAACACTCCCAGGGCCCGAAACCCCTCGGGCACCGGCACCACCCCCAGGGCCACCGGGGCTAGGACCCACTCGAATGCCAGCACCCCTAGAGGCCACGAACGGTTGCTGCGACGGCGGCGGCAGCTGCGAGGACGACGTCGGTGACAGCAGAGGCGACGGCGGCTGCAGAGGCGGTGGGGGAGGAGACGCCTGAGGAGGGGCAGACGGCGAGGACTGCGCCGCAGGACCACCAGAGTCAGAAGTCCCCTCAACCGGGACAACCGACGGGAGAGGAGTGACGTGGGACACACCGGAGGGGGTAGGACGGGGAGGGGGAGGGGGGGGGGGGGCAGGGACCACCTGGGAAGGAGTGACCAGGAACAGGGGGGGGGTAACCGGGGGACCGCGGTGGGGGAAGCGACGGTAGAAGGAGACGGACTCGTCAAAGGTGACGTCGCGAGAGTGACGGCGGGTGGTAGAAGTGTCAGTCGGACGCGTCAACGGGAAAACCTAGGAAGACGCAGGGAAGGGTGCGGGCAGTGAGCTTGTCCGTGCCGGAGGCACGAACGTGAGCAAGGCAGCCCCAGACGTGGAACGCAGTCGCGTCACCAGGTGACCCGGTCCAAAGACGGGTTGGCGAAACCTGCGGCTGCTGGGGGTGCGGCCACAGGTTAAGCTGGTGAGAAGCGTAGCGCACGGCGAACGGCCACAGAAAATGGGGTGCACCGGCATGGATCATGGAGGTGCGAGCAACCTCCATTACCAAGCTGATGCGCCGCTTAGCGACCCCATTTTGCTGTGGGGAGTTCGGCAGGGTGAACGTCTGGATGATGCCCTCCGCACGACAGAATCGACCAAGGACACCTGAGGCAAACTCGCCAGCACGATCGGAGTGAAGGCGCAAGACATGGAGACCTCGGTGGACACGCGCAGAGACAAGCCAGGGGATGAGAGCGTCAGGCACGTCGGCCTTCCGCTCCAGGGGAAAGACTGTGGTGTAGCGAGTGAAGTCGTCGACAAGCACGAGGAAGTAGCGCTCTCGATGCGGCCCATGGACGGGGGCGGGGCCCCAGACGTCCATGTGCAGGGTGTGCAGCGGCGCGGTGGTAGGGGGAAACGAGGAGGAGTGAGGGGCACGGTGAAGCCGACCCTCGACGCAAGGCGTGCAAGGTGGGGCAGGGGAGGAGGGAAAAGCGGGGAGAGAACCAGGGAGACCAAGGACGAGACCGTTCTGGGACATGTGACGCAGACGCGGGAGCGCAGGGTGATCTAGGCGGTGGTGCCAAAGGAGAGTCGGGTGAGTGAGGGACCGACAGGAGCAGGCAGCAGCAACCTGGGTAGATGCAGCCACCTGAAGGGGCGCCCCAGCCGGGGGGGTCACGGTGTCAAGGGTGAACAGGCCGGACACCGGGTCCCGGGGGAACAGACAGCATACCGCTCATGACCAAGGAACGTAGTGGTGACGCCAAGGTCCTGGAGGCAGCCGACACCAACTAGGTTCTTGGAGAACGAGGGGATATGCAGACCTGTGAGAGAGCCCGAAGGAACCGCCGGACAGGGAAGGGTGGTGGAACTGCGGACGACTACCGGACCGCCGGAGGGGTCAGCAAGAGAAACGGCAGCAGGAACAGGAAGCGACGTCAGTGTAGTGAAGTCGCGGAAGAAGCACCGGGAAGCGCCAAAGTCCAAGGTGAAGGAAAGCGAAGCAGAGGCGTCCGGCGACGGGGCGACGGTGAAAGCACCAAGGCTAAACAAAGCAGGGGCTCCTACGCCTGACGCAGCAGGGGAGACTAAACTAGGCACACCTACACTGGACGACAAGGAGTAATAAGCGAGAAGCACACTAGAGTCATCAGCATACATCACATGTAGAACGGAAACAATGGCATCCATGTCCATGTCAAAAATCTGAATCCTACAACTAAGCAAACTGTGCCAGTCCGGGAGGTCTGGCGACGGGCCGAAGCGCTAACGAAACAGGTCGTCCAGGCGACGAAAACAGTGCAGGCAGCGCGCCAGGTCTCATCTATCGTGCGCAGGTGGGCAGCTAGGTCAGCGACAGTAGGGAAAGACGCAAGGTCAGGAAAGAGAATCGGAAGGATCAGACGACCCACCGAGGCAGCAGGAGGTGTGGAATAGCTCTTGATGACAGCATCTAAGAAAGCCTGGGCGGTAGTGATGGACCTAAAGCGAGGGCGCTCAGACGGGGAAAGGGCATTGCTAATGGCAAGTTGGGCGACAGCGTCTCGGGAAAGCCAAACAGAGCGCGCAAGAGCAGCGGCTGCAGTAGACTCGCGCTCAGCGGGTGTGGGGTCAGCGGACAGCTTAGTAAGGGGGTCTGGGCAGGGGAGCGTACCATCAAGGTGGGCGGAAAGGGGGTGGTCATCTTGCCGCTGGCCAGTGAGGTGGCGGCGGAGGTCGGCGAGCCATGCCTCGAACTCCAGAGGCCGGCCTTCAGCGTCGAAGCGAAGCTCCGCCGCCATCAGGAGCAGTGCAGGACTGTACTGGTCGGTACAGTGTGGTGCAGTGCGGTGCAGCGCGGTGGAGTGCGGTACAGGGCAGTGCAGTGTGGTGTAGTGCGGTACCGTGCGGTGCAGGGCGGTGCAGGTGAGGGGGAACCGTACCAGGAAGAGTGCAGGGCCGGAGCAGGGACGACGTGCGGGCCGCACACAGCTCGGGGCAGGACGTGCACGGGGTCGGCTGGGACGGGCGCGAGGTCGGCTGGGACGGGCGCAGGACCGGCTGGGACGGGCGCGGGGTCGACTGGGACGGGCGCGGGGCCGGCTGGGACGGGCGCGGAGTCGGCTGGGACGGGCGCGGGGCCGGCTGGGACGGGCGCAGGGGCCGAGCGTACGGGTGCAGAGGTCGCGAGGGCGGGCGCGGTGCCGGCTGGGACGGGCGCAGGGGCCGACGAGGACGAGCGGAGGGGCCGCTGGGGTAGCGCGGGGGCCGCTAGGGCGGGCGCTGGGGCGGGCACGGGGCTAGGGGGGCCGCTAGGGCGGAGCGCTAGGGCGGGCACGAAGGGCCGCTAGGGCGAGCGCGGGGGCCGCTAGGGTGAGCGCTAGGGCGGGCACGAGGGGCCGCGAGGGCGGGGCACTAGCGCGGGCACGGGGCCAGGGGGCCGCTAGGACGGGGCGCTAGGGCGGGCACGGGCGAGGGGCCGCTAGGGCGGGCGTGGGTGGGCGGGGACCTACCTACTGCTGATACCATCTTAAAAACTGAATGAATAATGAGGGAGAGAGAGTACAGGTGAATATATCTAAGTGTTGTACCCTCTAAGAGGTGACCCTATACAGTCTATGCAAACATAAGAGATACACATGTTTGACAACCTGGTCCCAACTTGAAAAACGAGTTGGGTTCTAGGGGAAGAAATCGCACATGCGATATCTTCTGTCATGCGAGCTGCTCATGTCGCGAGCGCGTCAGTAGGGTCGCACCGTACATTTCGCCAGGCTGTTAGTTGCGTCAGCCTGTCATAATCTTGCTCTTCGTTTAACTGTAATAGTCAGCCATGCTATACGACGGAATTCCAAAGGCAACTCTTCAAGTTGGGCCCACCTTTGCTATTATATTTTGGGGCTTTAATACTTTGACCCACGCTCTTTGCGCTTCATTACAACATCAAAATTTGTACGTGCACGCAGGTACCCCACCCGAAGCTGTGCTACAGTAGAACATTTGAATCTTCGAACAGCCGAACGGGCATCTGTGGGCGTGGACACTTGGTTTCGACTTGAGGTTCTGGAGCGGGGTCCGAACTGGGAAAAAAATTGCTGACAGGGAGATTCGCGAAAAACAGCTATCGGAAGCTTCACGACGTCCGTAACCACATTGGCTGTCGGAACCCAAACTGGACCAGGAGGGAACTCTGAACTGCGCTGTGATCAACCTCCGCCAAGAGCCTCCCAGTTGCAGGTTTGACTGGCGCTTTCCCTTCCCGCCTTTTGCCTTGAGCAGAAGATTCTTCACATTCCGCCTAGACCTGCGAGCGGTTCTCCCAACCTTCCCCCACTCCGCCTATTTTCGCTGCGCCGTCGCTTGACTCTGTTCGGTTCCGCCTTGCAGCAGCACCTCCTATTTTCTGCCACCGTCCGCCCGCGCGCTCACACACACTCTTCCCTGCCCCGCCGTTTCCTCCCCATGCGAGCCCCTTCCTCCGCAACCCACCCTGCCATGACTCGTTCCTCCGCCACCCTTTCCCCGCGCACCCGACCCAACCCCACTCCACGTTGGTCGTCCTTAGGACGTGGAAGAATGCGTCCGGTTCGTAAGAACGTTTTCCGAACGTCGATAGTACCGTGTCTTAACACATTGCATCTATTTGCACCGTACTAGAATCTTTTTGAAACCCTTCAAAATGTTCCGGATGCGGATCGATTTGGGCAATTCGGACGCAATTTACCACGTCCTAACAGATCACATATGCTTCAGTAAGGTGGTTCATAGAGTTTTAGTGCACCATACGTAGTAGACGTGTTGCGTAGGGCATTCACCCGGATCTTCCCAGTCGCCTAGAATCACCTGTTGGCATCCTCTTAGGTCTCGTAGAGCCGCCGTTGGTTGGAGTTTGCAGGTAGAGGAATTTTAGGTAAGCTCCCTAACCGGCTTCTCCGTCTATGTCGTTTTCAGTTGCGTCTTACTTCGTTGCCTGATCAACCCAGTCGTTCGCTTTATTTTTTTCTAAGCCGTCCCTTAATATCCCCCCTCTCCTTTTTATCACGCGTCTCGTCGTCTCTCTCCGTTTTCAGATCGCGTCACGTCTCGCGTCGCGCGTATACCCCGAACTCAATCGCTCCCGTCCATATCTCGCTTCAAGCGTCCTTCTCCTCACCTCTGCCGTGTCCGCCGGTGCCCTCAATCATCGCCATCCGCCTTCGCTAATCCCCGTCTCAAGCGCCGCGCCTGAAGCCACGTCAGCGACGTCAGCCAGCAAACCCTATCCACGTCACCATGCCTGACGAACCCGGGTCTCCCGAGAGCAATCCTGAGGATATCGAGGGGGGAACGTCGGGGCATGGCGGCGGCGAGGGGGGCTCGTCGTCCGTTCGGGAGCAGGACCGCTTTCTGCCTATCGCGAACATCAGTCGGATTATGAAGAAAGCGCTGCCGCAGAACGCCAAGATCGCTAAGGACGCCAAGGAGACGGTTCAGGAGTGCGTCTCCGAGTTTATCAGTTTCATTACCAGCGAGTACGTCCTCCTCGCTTGGGAAGTGGCCCTTTTTTCTCTCTCTCGCTCTCATGCCTGTTGCTCGGTCCCCCCCTCCTTTTCCCCTCCCCCCACCCCCCCCCCCCCCCTCCTTCTCCCCCGTTCCCCTCTTCCTGTGTCTTTCTGTTTGCTTTATTCCTGTTCGGGAGTGCGTCTCCGACATTATTAGCGTCATTACCAGCGGATACGTCTGTCCTCCGTTGCCGGATCTCCTTCTCGTGGCCTTTGTTCGTTCTTTACTTCCTTTCGTTTTTTCTTTCTCCCTTTCTTCTCGTGCTTTTCTATCCGTTTCCGTCGTTTTGTCGTCTCTCTTGCTTACGCCGTACCCTTTTTCTCTCTCCCCCCACCCTTCCCCCCCTCCCCGCCCCTTTTCCTCTTCCCCCTCGTACGCCCGCTCCTCTCGTCCTTCTCTGTCGTTTTGCGCGCTGTTGTTTTCCGTTCTTCCTTTTTCCGTGTGGTTCGTTTCCTTTCCTCAGGGCGAGCGACAAGTGCCAGCGCGAGAAGCGCAAGACGATCAACGGCGACGATCTGCTGTGGGCAATGAGCACGCTGGGATTCGAGGACTATGTGGAGCCGCTCAAAGTGTACCTGCACAGATACCGCGAGGTGCGTAAAGGCTGCTCAGATACCGCGAGGTGCGCTGCTGCTATTTTTGTTGACTTAGGAGAGGGCAAGAGGAGAGGAAGTTGGAGGGAACGCGCTAGGGAGGGCGGGTGGGAGTGAGGAGAGAGCGCGAGGGGAGTGTGGGAGGGGAGTGGGGGGGGGGGGAGAGGGGGGCGGAAGGGTGGAAGGGGTATGGTGGACTTAGAGGGGGGGTGCGGTTGGTTGGAAGGGCGAGCAGGGAACGAGAGGCAGAAGTGGGGAAGGTTGGAGAGTGGGGGAATGGGAGGCAGGGGCTGTGGGGCTAAGGCGATTCTTCGTTCGTTCTTGCAATTCCCGGACCCTGTTCTTCCCGGACCCTGTTCCTTCTTTACCCCTGCTGCTCCCTCTCCTTTTCTCCCTTCCCTCCTTCCGCCGTCCCTCTCACTTCCCCGCACTCCCTCACACCCCCCCGCTCTCGTTGCCCCCATCTCCCCCGTGTCCATCACCTGACTATTTTTTATGCCGGGGCGCGTTTCTGGAGTGCTCCGGAGGCGTGCTTGCTTCGATACTAGCTGATCTTTTAACGAGTTGACTCTTTGGACGTTTTCTCACCCACTCCCATTCGGTCCTCATACTTGTGTCTTCCCTTTCCTTCTTTTTCCCCCTCCTCCCCTCTCTTCCTCTCTGTCTCTGCGCCTCTCGTCCTTGTCCAACTTCCTCCTCTCGCCCCAACTTCCTCCCATCTCCCCCTTCGTTTCCACCCCCTCTCATCTCACCTCCTCCCTTCCTCTCTCTCCCCTTCGTTTCCTCTTCCTCCCCCTCTCTCCCTCTCTCCCCCCGTCCGTCTCCTCCGCTCTCCCTCGTCCTCTCCATATGTTCCTTGGGTGCACCCCATCAATCGACGACTCGCCGTGGTGGCTGGTGGCTGCATCCTCTCCATGTTGTGGCGTTCGTCTGTACCAAATGCCTCCCTCCATCTCTTCACCGCATGCTCGTCCTGCCATGCGTCGTCTGCTGCAACCTACCTCACACAGACTGAGGTGCGCTCCTGCTCCGCCCGTCCCGCCTTCCCTCCCTAATCTCCTCATCCCCTTCCCCTTCAACCCTGCCCCCGCCCTCCCCCACCATACACCAGAAAAAGCAGTCCCCCATATTCCCCTTTCTCTCCTCCTCTCCCCCCCCCCCCACCCCGCCCCCCCCCCCCCAGTCTCTCTCTCCCCCTGTCCTCCTCCGCCTCTCCTACTCTCTCTTCCCCCGTGCCTGCCTGTGCTCCTGCGGTTCTGCTCCCTTGGTCTTTTCCAAAGCCAGTCGTTTTTTTCCTCATCCGCGCTTCAGCCTCGCGTTTTCTCGTTGTTGCATCTGTTGCCTTATTGCACTCTGCTCGTGCTCTGCTGCTGCGTCGTCCCCTTTGGCTTCTGTTCATCCGCATTTACTCAAGAAGACGCATCTCTTCCTGTTGACTCGTTTGCGAATGTGGGTGTGGGTGTTGGTGTGGGTGTGTGTGCATGTGTGCGTGCGTGTGCACATTGTGTGTGTTTTCGCTGGTCTGCTCCGCTCTGGTGATGATGGCACCAAGCAGGGCGAAGGGGCCACCAAGGACGGCAAGCCGCAGCCCTCTCCAGGAGGGTCAGCGCAGCAGCCATCGCTCCCCTCGTCTCTCCCGCAGTCCAACGCCCAGGTAAATCCCCACGCCTGAATCGGTCAGCTCTGACACTGTTTTGAAGTTCCGTTTTGCTTCAGCTACCCGCTTGCTACCCCTGGGTTTCGACTTCCCGCTGAATCCAACAGTTTCACAACAAACCCAGCAATGCTCAACATTCCCCTTACCCTCTCCGAATTTCTCGCCCTCCGTCCTCCCTCCCGCCTCTCCCTTCCTCCGCCCTTCTTTCTCTCTCTCTCTCCCACCCAGCAGATGCCATCGTCGTCAGCGTACCCATCAGGAGCCGCCGTGCCGTACATGCAGCCCCAGGTGCGCTTAACTATGACCTGGGGGAGAGAAAGTGCGTGAAGGAGGAAGGGGAGGGTAGGGGGATGGGAGGGGATGGCGGGGATGTTGTGGATGGATGGAAGGGATGGGGGGGGGTGGGGAGGAAAGGGCGTGAGAGCGAGGGGTGTGCGGAGGAGGGGTTGTGGACAGGGTTTGGGGGGGCAGGAATGGGCAAGGGAGGGGGCTGATGGGGGGCTATGGGGAAGGAGTGTATGTGTGTAGGGTTTGTCAGGTATTGTAACTCTACATGGTTTTTATCAGCAGCCTCTAGTCGTTTTGAGTTGAGGGAAGCCATACACACACACTCACAGCAGCCAGCTCTTCCCAATCCCTTCCATTTGCCCTCTTTCCCCCTCCATTTCCTCTCTTTTTTTCCATTTGCCCTCTTTTCATTTCCCTCCCATATTTTCCCCCCACCTCCAGATGATGCCTCCCGGTGGTTACCAGGTATGCCCTGCCTATTTCCTCGCTCCTTTTGTTTGTTGGGTTTTATATGCCTACATGGTTCTTTTCTTGCCCTTTTCCCCCTTCATCCCCCCCCTCTTTGTCGGAGCAGTCAGTTCTGTTCATCTACCATCTTTGCTTTGCCTTCTCCTGGCCACCTGTTACTGCCAATGCTGCAGATCCCCTCACGTTTTGTCTGCTCTTTGTTCCTGTTCCTGCCCGCCCTTCTCCCCTTTCCGCTCCCCCCTCTCCCCCCCCCCCTCTCCACTGCTGTGCGACCCACCTGGACACCAGATGTAGCATGCTTCGATAACGATCCAAGCCCTGCACACTACCCTCGTTTCTCCCTCTCCCCCATGCCCTCGCTCTCCTCCCCCACCCCTCCCTCCTCTCCCTCCATTCCCTCCCCTCTTAATCGTCCCACGTCCTCCTTCATTACCTCTCCGTGCTCTCCTCCTTCACTCCCGCCGCTCCTTCCTCTCCCTCCTCTCCCCCTCGCCCTCCTCCCCCTCCTCCCCTTCCTCTCGCCTTCCACCCGGGGTGCATGCATGGCCATCAGCAGTTTTTGCAGCAGCCTTAAACCTGCACTTACTGCACTGCACTGCACTGCTCTGCTGTTACAAACGAGCCATCTGCTGCACATCTTACACCGCCTTACGCCAATTTTCGTTCAGTGCCCCTGGAGTTCTAAATTACTGTTATGGCACCCTAATTCGCACCAGTTACGGATCTTCAAGCGCGGTATTTTGTCAAAAAGGCATCCGTCCTCTGTAGTGCTGCATCTTCTCCTTAACCCAGGTCTGCAATATTGGTGCCTTGCCTGCCTCCTTTGTATGGGTTCCCTGAATAGTTGCACAGCTTACTAGTGTTGGTCCCCCCTCTGCAGTTCAAGGTCTTTTGGCTAACCACCTTACCATACATAGTGTTGGGCTGAGAAAAGCCCTTAGGATCTTTTGCAGAGACTAAGTCCCAGCTTGTAGAAACTTGAGACTTGGAGTAGTGCAGCGGAAGTTGAGGCAGTTGAACCCTTGTACTAGTATGTGAGAACAAGTGATTGATTAAAGAAACAAGCATACAGCAATATATAGAAGATAAGGAAGCAGTTGTAGAATACAGTTACAGGAACGGTTTATCGAGTCGCACAGCGACTCGATTGCCGCTTCGGTTACCATCCGTGATGTTGTAACGGTCAGTCGCAACCTCCAGTTGCGACCTTTCGAGTCCTTTCGCATTCTTTGTCCGCCCCCTCGTGTAACCTCCGTTGACTCGCGTGCTCCCCTGTAATCTTCCTCGAGTACAGTGTTACACTTCAGAAACGCTTAAGTCCTTGAGATATTTCCAACACTCCCCTTCGTTTCTGGAGTGCTGGAGTGTTCAGATCCGGTGACGTTTGTTTGCCCGGTTAGGAGCATGCAGTAGTCGAATTTTGCTTTCGCCAATTTCTTCGTCAGATAATCTGCGGCCATTTCTGTCGTCGGGCAGTAACTGAGTTGAAGTCTCCCCTTCGCGATTTCATCCTTGACGAAGAAGTACCGCAGGGCGATGTGCTTGGTTCGGTTGGCGAAGCCGTCCTTGTTCGCGATTTTTATCGCAGATTGGTTGTCGCAGAGGAGTGAGAAGGTGGGCAGGGTCGCGATCTTCGCTTCTTCGAGTAACTCTCGTAGGTAGAGTCCTTCCTTGGTCGCAGTACAAAGGGCGATATACTCTGCTTCAGCCGAGGATAGTGCGATTAACTCCTGCTTGCTCGACTGCCAGGAGATAGTTCCGATAGGTTCTAGTCGGTAGATGTAGCCCGTCCTAGACCGTCGATTTTCGCTGTCTCCCGCGTGGTCGGCGTCGACGTATCCGAGTAGTCGTACGGACGGTGTTGTTGCCTTGCTGTAGGTGAGCCCGATCGTCGGCGTGGAGACGAAGTAGAGTAGCGCTCGATTGAGTTCTTCGAGATCTTCCTGTTGCGGCTGCTTCAGATGTGTCGCCAGCTGGCTCGCACTATAGGATAGGTCGGGTCGGCAGGTTACTGTTGCGAATAGTAGACAGCCGAGCTTCTGTTGATACTCCTGGATTTGTTTCGCGGGGAGTTTTGTGGAGGCGCTACTGTTGTTCCCGTAGCGGTAGGGAGTTGGGACCGCAGTCGGTGTTAGACCGAATTTCTTCGCGACGGTGCTTGAGTACTTTCCAGCGTGTAGGTAGAACGCCGTGTCGTCTTCGACGACGTTCAGTCCTAGGTACTGCGTCACCTCGTCGGACACCGTGAGCGTCAGGTCCCTTTTCAGCTCCCCTTCGAACCAGGTGACGATGTCGGTGGTAGAACCGATGTAGAGCAGGTCGTCGACGTAGACGATGAGCAGAATGTAATCTCTTCCCTTCTGTAGTCGGTACATGCCTTGGTCATGTGGTAGCTGTAGGAATCCGATTTTTACGAGCCGGCCGTGAAGGTGCTGCTGCCAGAGCCGTGGGGCTTGCTTGATCCCGTAAAGGGATTTTTCCAGCTGGCATACTTTTGAAGGGTCGTCGATGAATCCGTGGGGTTGTTCGACGAAGATTTCGGCGTCCACAGGTGCGTACAAGAAGGCGTTTGCAACGTCGATTTGCCGTAGTGGTAGTTTCTTCGTGGCCGCGATGGCGAGTAGGATGCGCAGAGAGGTGTGACGGGAGACTGGAGCGAAGGTTTCTGTGTAGTCGGTTCCGTATCGTTGATCGAAGCCTCGTACGACCCATCGAGCTTTGAATCGTTCGATGGAGCCGTCTGAGTTGGTCTTGATGCGGTACACCCATTTCCCCGAGAGAATGTTCTTCCCGTTGATGCTCGTTGCAGGTACCAGTTTCCATGTTTCTCGGTCTTGCAGAGCTTTTAACTCTTTTTCCATCGCTTCCTTCCATTGTGCCTTATGTTCCCCCCCCAGAGCCTGCGACAGGGTCGACGGCTCGCGCGGAGAAGGCGGCGGCGGGTGCTGGACGGAGACCCATAGTCCTAGGATCTGCAGTCCCGTGGCTGTGTGTCGAGGGGAGTTTTCATTCTCGGGATAAGCTGCTTCATCACCGTCTTCAGGATCGGGTAAGAAGTTTGGCCCGATGCGTTCGGAAATATTCGAGTCGACGGGGTGTGGTGTAGCGTAGCCTTGGTCAGCGAAGTGGTAAAAGGTGTCGAGGTTGTTGCTATCGAGAGGATTATCTTCATCGAGTGGAACAGGTACGGAGCAGTAGGGGAGTGGTCCGGCAGCCTCCGAGGCTCCAGGGACGTCTTCTTCTGCTGCGTCAGCCTCGGCAGCATGGTCAGCGAAGGAGCGAAGGCCCGCGAAGCCGTCGGTGGGGTCGTCTGAGTTGGCAATGTTGTCCAGGTAATGCTGCAGCGTCAGTCGCTCGTAGAAGATAACATCACGTGATGCCACCGTATTTTTGTCGTGTATGTCGAGAATCTTCCACGCGTGAAAATGTTTGGCGATGCCGAGGTGTAGTCCCCACCGAGCTCGTTGAGTGAAGCGTCCTGCTCGAGCTGTGTGGGGTCTGTATTGTACCATGCAGCCGAAAACTCGAAGTAATTTTGTGCTGCCCCTTTTTCCCGTCCACAGCAGGTGCGGTGATGCGTTGTTGGGGAGCGATGACGAGGACAACAGGTTGTGCAGGTGGACTGCATGTGTCATCGCGTCTGGCCACAGTGTATTGGGCAGCCTCATCCCCAGAAGCAGTTTTCGCATCGTCGTCTGCAAGGTCCGGTTCATGCGTTCTGCTACCCCCTGCTGCTGGTGAGCATAGGGCAGAGACACCAGGCGTCGGATTCCCCTTTCCGCGAGATAGGTCCTGAAGCGTTGTGACTGGTATTCCAGTGCACCGTCTGACTGGAAACTCTTGAGTTTGGTTCCTGACTCTCGTTCGGCGATTGGAAGCCATGTGGTGAAGGCCTCGAAGGCTTGATCGCGCGTTTTGAGATTGAAGTGCCAGACGTATCTGGTTGCGGCGTCGATGAACGTGATGACGTAGTTGAAGTCGGCTTCGGTGTCGTCTCGAGGCATGTTTAGAATATCGCTGTAGACCTTTTCCATCGGAGCGTAAGTGGGTGCGCTTGGATTGTGATGGGCTGGGAAAGGTTGATGAGGAAGATCTGCTTCGGGGCACGTGAAGCATCGTGCTCTTGGTCGGCGAAGTTCTTGGCCGCTCGTCGTTAGAAGGGCGTTACGTTCTAACACCTCTGCTTGTATTGTTTGTAGTATCGTGCTGTTTGCAGGATGTCCGAGACGTTGGTGCCAGATGTCGTCGGGAGCGCGGTGACCGGGCGAGCGGTGGTAGATGTCGGCGTTGGAGAAGAACGCGACGACCGAGGCGGGACTTCGACAAGCTTCTCGTGTGGCGGGCATAAGTTGGTCTGCTTCCGTTGGCGGTCCTCGTGTTGATGGTGGTGGTACTCGGCTGGGTCCTGCTGCCGATACTGCAGGTGATGGTTTTGTTGGGACACTTGCGGGTACTTGTCTTTCTTGTCTGATAACTGCTAATGCTCGTGTTCTCTCTGCTGCAGGTATGGTGTTGGAGTGCCAGAAGCCGTCACTGTCGAAGTCGGGATCAAGATCCGGCGGGTGAGTCCAGGCGGCGAACGATACGATACCGTCGCTGTCGGCAGTACCGCGGTCGGGGACGAAGTCCAACACGAAGACGCCGGACTTCAAGAGGGCACGACCGATGAAGAGGCCGCCCTTCCCGTGGTAAAGCCGGAACTCGTTGGAGTAAGAGTCGCACTCCAGGTGAATCCCTTTGGCCATTAGTTGGCTTACGCTCAGTAGATTGTATCCCAGGTTGTCGACAATGAGCACTTTGTTGAGCTGCAGTATTACGTTTGTTTCCATGGATTGTAGCTGAACCACGCCTTGTCTGTTTGTCTTCAGGTTTTCGTTGTTGGCGACTGTGATGACGACGTCGCGGTTGAGTCGTTTCTCCTGTTGCACGAAGCGTCCGGAGGAGCACATGTGCTGACCGCAGCAACTGTCCAAGAACCAGGTGTTCCGCCCGGTGGGTTCGGCGTTAGCGACTGCAGCGTATGTCGGGTTGACCTGAAGTCCTTGCGAGCGCGGCGGCGGGAATTCCTCTTCGTCTGGTGCGTAAGTGGGTGGTGAAGCGGGTGCGCAGTTGTCGATGTGTACCATGCAGTTGATGATGTTGGGTGTTTGTTGTGCAGATGTTGAAGAACGCCTTGGAGGACTTGCTTGAGTGGAAGCGACTTGTGGGTCTGCTGCACGGTAAACGCGAGGGCGGTTGCAGTTGACCTTGGAGTGCCCGGAAGTCTGACAGTTGTGGCAGAACGGCGGCACGATGGTGAGTCCTCGGTTGTCGCGTTGATCTTGCTTGCTGCGTCGGTTGTAGTTGTTGTCATTTCTTCTTTGAGTGTAGAAGACTAACTGCTGTTGCTTCCTTGGTTGTCTTTCCTCGAACAGATCCATCTCCTGTTGTTCAGCGTGAAGCTCGGCGCAGAGGTGCATCTCCGAAATTCTTCCGTGGGCTCGAAGAAGTGATCGTGTGGTTCTCCATTCTGGCCCGAGCCCGGCGAGGACAAGTGTCACGAAGCTTTCTTCAGTGATCGTTCCTCCGCACCGAAGCAGGCGGTCGCGGAGGGTCTGGCAGCGACTCATATACTGCATCGCCTTTTCCCCGGTCTTCATTTGTATTGTTGTCAGCTGTTGCATGAGTCTGCTTTGTGTCACGCTGTCGTTTGCTTGGTAAAGGCACTTGAGGTGGTGCCATGCGAGCTCCGCGGAGTTTCCATAACTCCGGTACGTTCTGATGCTCTGCTGCTCTTGTGGTGACAGGTTTCTCAGGAGTACCGTGTACGCCAGCAGCGACTGATATGTGAAGATCTCTTGTTCCTTCCCAGTGCCGTTGCTTGGGAATGGCAGGGACCCGTTGAAGTATCCCAGAAGATGCGCGGCCTCCATCAGCAGCTCGAACTCGAAGCTCCAGGTAAACAAGTCGTGTCCGTTGAACGGTGAGGATGTCTGAAGTTTGATCACGTGTGAGAACTGCGCCTGTAAACTTAAGATTTCATTCGGTGTTTGTTGTGATGCAGCTGCTGTTGGCTGGGCACGGGGCGGCATGAATTCGAACGTCCCCGGCGAAGAATGATAAGGCGCAAAGGTAGGCGCTTGGTTGTGTCGCCCGAAGGATGAGTTGTCGAGGCTCATCGGCGCTAATCCCATATTCCCTCCATTGCTCTGTGTTGAGTGCGCAGGTGTCCTTGTCTGCTGCAGCTGGTCGAAGTGTGACATGAAGCTGAAGAATCTCTCCATGAGATTCGGGTCCACACTTGAAGAGGGAGACGGAGTCACCATCTCTGGTACTCTTCCCGTTGTTTCTTGAGCAGTCCCGGTCTCTGTCTGCAGTCCTGAGGTGTGCAGACCAGAGTTGCCGTGTTGAGTTTCTTGGGCGCTGGGTGAGCCCGTAGAGACTTTCTTGCCCTTGTTGTCCATGTCTTGCAATCAATGAAGTCGTTGAATTGAGTTGAGTTGCAGGCTGTTGATAGAACGTAGTTGCTGGGAGTTTGGTCTCTGACCAGCTCTCATACCATGTTGGGCTGAGAAAAGCCCTTAGGATCTTTTGCAGAGACTAAGTCCCAGCTTGTAGAAACTTGAGACTTGGAGTAGTGCAGCGGAAGTTGAGGCAGTTGAACCCTTGTACTAGTATGTGAGAACAAGTGATTGATTAAAGAAACAAGCATACAGCAATATATAGAAGATAAGGAAGCAGTTGTAGAATACAGTTACAGGAACGGTTTATCGAGTCGCACAGCGACTCGATTGCCGCTTCGGTTACCATCCGTGATGTTGTAACGGTCAGTCGCAACCTCCAGTTGCGACCTTTCGAGTCCTTTCGCATTCTTTGTCCGCCCCCTCGTGTAACCTCCGTTGACTCGCGTGCTCCCCTGTAATCTTCCTCGAGTACAGTGTTACACTTCAGAAACGCTTAAGTCCTTGAGATATTTCCAACACATAGTACATGTACTGAAGCCTTAAACATTGGTGATGTGTCACTACTTGCACCATCACTTACCTACATGATGTCAAACATATTTGTGAGAAATGTTAAGTACCGTAATCCCCCGTATATAAGACCCGCCGAAATAGTCAGCCCACGGGTGGCTTATGCGGGGGATAGCTTATGATATGACGCATTTTTGAGAGTACCCGCTTTTTTGGGTTTGCATTTTACATAACACCCTGCACGTTTTTCTTGGCTTTAAATAGTATTCTGTCCTTCATTACCAAGGTTCGCTCAGCTGCAAAAATACGAACACGATTAAAATCGCGTCAGCTGCCATTCGCAGCGCAAAGACGGGCAGAAGAATCAGTACAAGTGGCAACATGAAATCGAAAGACAAAAAGTGTCGAGAGGATCTCGACCGTCCATCTTGCTGTTGAACCATTTCGATCGCGTCAGCAATGGTCGTGACTCTATTCACAGCACTCTTACGAGATTGGTCAATGACACCTGGCACTGCTGCATGCAGCATCAATCTCCCACCGTTTTCAAATGCACCAAACTGACCCTGTCAGAGTACGCAATCTCTGTAGCAGATTCCTCGTTAGCAGATGCTCGGTGAAGTTTTTGTTAAAATTATATAAGTTATAATTTATATAGGCTTGGTAGGTTGTTACTGAACCTTTCTGTAGGGGGTACAAACCCCTCCTTGTACTCCCCTCTCTTCTAATCCAACATCTTTTCTCTCCTCAACTTTCCTAGCACCTAAAACCTCTCGCCATTCTCATGGCTCCTCCTAGCTCCTAGCTAAACCTTGTGCCATTCTATGGCTTCCTAGCTAAGCTAGTTTCTGACATGGTATCAGAGCAGTTCGTTCCGTGTGGGCCTGCTCCTCGCGTTTCCGCTGCGTGCTCGTTTCTCTCTCTATCTCGCGCTGCCATGGCGGCCGCGTCAAGCTGCTGTGGCCGCGTCGTCGTGCCGCGGCGCCGCTGTCGACGTCCATGGCGCCCGCGTCCAGCTGCTGTGGCCGCGCCGTCGTGCCGCAGCTCCGCCGTCGCGTCAAGTTGCTGTCGCGACGTGACGGCGCCGTCACGCTGCCGCGGCGTCTACGCGACAGCGCGCAGTCGGCGTACCAGCGACGTCGTGCTGCCGTCGCAGCGTCGACGCCCCGCTGCGGCATCGACGCCGCTCCATGACGGCGTCGTCGGGCTGCAGCCGGCCGCGTGACGCTTGTGGCGCCGCTAGACCGGCCGCCCGCATGTCAGCCTGTGGCGCCGCCCCCCCCCCCCCACCCCCCCTCCTTCCCCTGCGCCCTCTTCCATTCCGCAGACGACGGCTGACTCCCGCCGGCCGTCCCACAGTCGCGGGGCCAGGCCACGTCACCGAGAGGTGCGGGTGCCGCCGCCGCTGCCGCTGTTGTCGAAGCCGCCGCCGCCGCCGCTGTCGCCGCTTGCGTCGGGGCCACGCAGCCGCACGCCGCCGCCGCCGCCGCTGTCGACACTGCCGCCGCTGCCGCCGTCGCCGCCGCAGCCCCTGCGGTTGACGTCGCCGCCTCACGCGCCGTGGGGTCGACCGACCTAGAGTCGCTGTCACTGTGGCTGGAATGGGGGTGCTAGGTTAGGGGGTGTGGGTGTGTGTGGGTGTGTGACTACCAAGCCTAGGGGGTGTGTTAAAATTATATAAGTTATAATTTATATAGGCTTGGTAGGTTGTTACTGAACCTTTCTGTAGGGGGTACAAACCCCTCCTTGTACTCCCCTCTCTTCTAATCCAACATCTTTTCTCTCCTCAACTTTCCTAGCACCTAAAACCTCTCGCCATTCTCATGGCTCCTCCTAGCTCCTAGCTAAACCTTGTGCCATTCTATGGCTTCCTAGCTAAGCTAGTTTCTGACAGTTTTGGCCTCATAGTGCGTGTTACAACCCAAATTCATTTTGCATTTTACATAAGATATGGGTGTTTTATTTTTCCAGCCTACTGTTAACACCCATACGTGTTTTTTATGAAATTTTGACAATACCCTAGGGTGTTATATACGGGGGAATACGGTATGATTTTACCACAACACTCCCCTTCATTTTGGAAGTCCGATAGTGTCACTTCTTGATAATTCCGTAGAGTTCGTTGCAGTATTGGAAACTTTGACGTGTCAGCTTCTTGGTAAGAAAATCTGCAGCCATTTCATTGGTCGAACAGTAGACCAATCGCATTTTCCCCTTCTCGACTTCATCTTTGACGAAGAAGTACCGCAGCGAAACCAGGTTGATGTGCAATTCTGATTGCACTTTGGTTGTCACACTGTAGGGTGAACTTGTCAAACATGTTTATCTACAATGTTTGTATAGACTGTATAGGGTCATCTTTTAGAGAGTACAACCCTTAGATATATGTCCTTGTACAATTCTTTCTAGTAAATTATTATTCAGTTTTCCTTTGAGATGGTATCACCCGTAGGTTGGTTCCCCTCCACCTACCGCTTCCGCCCGTGCCTCCTAGGCCCCGCCACCCCCCCCGTTCCTCCTAGGCCTCATCGCACCCCCCTGGGCCCCACCGCGCTGCCTAGGCCCCGTCGCGCCCCCCTGGGCCCCATCGCGCTGCCTAGGCCCCGTCGCGCCCCCCCTGGGCCCCATCGCGCTGCCTAGGCCCCGTCGCGCCCCTCCTGGGCCCCTTCGTGCCGCGTAGGCCCCGTCGCGCCCCCCTGGGCCCCATCGCGCTGCCTAGGCCCCGTCGCGCCCCCCTGGGCCCCATCGCGCTGCCTAGGCCCCATCGCGCCCCCCCTGGGCCCCATCGCGCTGCCTAGGCCCCGTCGCGCCCCTCCTGGGCCCCTTCGTGCCCCGTAGGCCCCGTCGCGCCCCCCTGGGCCCCATCGTGCCTCCTAGGCCTCGTCGCGCCCCCCTGGGCTCCATCGCGCCTCCTAGGCCCCGTCGCGCCCCCCTGGGCCCCATCGCGCTGCCTAGGCCCCGTCGCGCCCCTCCTGGGCCCCCTTCGTGCCCCGTAGGTCCCGTCGCGCCCCCCTGGGCCCCATTGTGCCTCCTAGACCCCGTCGCGTCCCACTGGGCCCCATCGCGCTGCCTGGGCCCCGTCGCGCCCCTCCTGGGCTCCTGTAGCGCTTCCTCGCCCGTCGCGCCCCCCCCTAGGCCCCTGCAGCGCCTTCTAGCCCGTCACGCCCCTCCTGGGCCCCTCGTGCCTCCTCGACGCCGTCGCACCTGCCTGGCCCCGTTGTGCCTGCCTGGCCCCGTCGAGCCTGCCTGGCCCTCGCTGCGCTGCCTGGCCCCGCCGCGCCTGCCTAGCCCTGTCGCGCCTGCCTGGCCCTGCCGTGTCTCCTGGCCCCGTCGCGCCTGCCTGGCACTGCCGCACCTGCCTGGCCCCGCCGCGCTACCTGGCACTGCCGCGCCTGCCTGGCCCCGTCGCGCCTGTCTGGCTCCGTCGCGCCTGCCTGGCCCCGCCGCGTCTCCTGGCCCCGCCGCGCTGCCTGGCCCCGTCGAGCCTGCCTGGCCCTGCCGCGTCTGCCTGGCACTGCCGCGCCTGCCTGGCCCCGTTGCGCCTGCCTGGCCCCGTCGCGCCTGCCTGGCCCCGCCGCGTCTCCTGGCCCCGCCGCGCTGCCTGGCCCCGTCGCGCCTGCCTGGCCCCGTCTCGTCTCCTGGCCCCGCCGCGCTGCCGGGCCCCGTCGCGCCTGCCTGGCCCTGCCGCGCCTCCTGGCCCCGCCGCCCCTGCCTGGCCTCGCCGCGCCTGCCCAGCCCTGCCGCACCTCCTGGCTCTGCCGCACCTCCCGTGCCTCACCCGCCGTGCCTGACCGGCCGGCGCCTCTTCGTACCTGCTCACACGTGCTGGGGCGCCGTTTTGCGGCCGTCGTGTTGGAGGGCGCTGCCGTCCTGTTCCTGCGGAGCTGTGCCGCTGACCCTGCACGATGGCTGACTTCGTGCTCCGACTGGACGCCGAGGGCCATGCGGTTGACTTCGCCGCCTAGCTCTCTGACCTCCGCCGCCACCTTACAGGTCAGCGTCAGGATGGCCACTCTTTGGTTGTCCATGTCGATGGTTTGCTCCCCCGCCCCCCTGCGCCCGTTCCCCTCCCTGCTGACCCCTCCTCTGATGCCCGTGAGACCTTCTCTACTGCTGCACTTGCCTGTGCTGACTGGGACTCCCGCGATGCGGTCGCTCAGGTTGCTATTAGCCACGCCCTCCCTGTGTCTGAACGCTCACGTTTTGCTACCATTGCGACGGCCAAAGCCTACTTAGACGCAGTCATTGCCCGCTATTCCACACCCGCGTCTGCCTCTGCTGGCCGCTTACTTTTCCCGATGCTCTTCCCAGACCTTGCAGCCTTCCCTACCGTCGCAGACTTTGCCACTCACCTGCGTGCCCTAGAGACCCGCTATCGCACTGCCAGCACTGCTGCACAGCTCACTGCGCTCCCCCCTCCTTTCTGCATGACGCTCTATTTCATCGCCATGCGCCTGCCGGACCGCCTCGCTAGTGCCCGCGATCACTTCCTTAGCCAGCACCCGGCTGACCTCACCCTCACTGCCTTTGTCGACACCCTCACCGAGATCGAGACTCGCCAGCGCACTATCGCTCAGTCGAGCGGTGCGCCGGCAGTCTCTATCTTTCACGGCTGTGCCCCCTCCCAGTGCACGTTCACTGACGTTTCGGCTGCGGTCGCCACGGTGCCCCCTCCCACCGAGACGGCTGCTGCGGTCCACCCGCAGCAGCGCTCGCGCCGCAGTGGCAGTGGTCGCCAGGGAGGTCGGGGTGGTGGCGCAGGTGGTGGTGGTGGTGTTAGTGGTAGTGACGGTAGTCCGCCTGCTGGGACTACCACTGGTCGGCAGGAGCAGCAGCCCCCGCCGCAGCAGGAGCAGCCCGAGGCGCCGCCGCCGTCCCAGCAGCAGCCGTCGCCCCAGCAGCAGCCGTCGCCCCAGCAGCAGCCGCCGCAGCAGTGGGCTGGTCTCCCGCCTGGTTGGCCTGGCACCGGCGGAGGTGGTGGCCGTGGTGGCGGCCTGCAGAGCTCGGCGTCTACCAGCGGCTCCGGTGCTGTGACCTGCCAGTACTAGCTTCAGACCGGGCCTCTTCGCGGCACTCTGTGTCGCCGCCCGCACCCGACTGCCCGCTGTTTTCGCCGCCTTGACGATCTTTTTTGTCGTCGCTTTGGCCCGGCCCCGGACCTCCCTGACTGGCACAGCCTGCTCCGCCAGGGCGTGCCGATCTTTGAGTTAGACATGGATCAGATAGGTGCTGCTTTGCATGCTTTGTATTCTGACGCTGCTAGTGTTGCTGGATCTTATTATCCTGTGTTCTCCAGCTTAGGTGTTGCACCCTTGTGTAGCATAGCTTCCCCTGCTGCGTCAGGCGTAGGACTGCCTAGTTTGCCTAGCCCAGTCTCTGCACCGGCCCCGTTCCCGGCCTCCGCCACTGCATCGCTGTCGTTCACTCTCGACTCCGGTGCTTCTGCCTGCTTCTTCCGCGACCGCTCCGCGCTCACGCCGCTTGCAACACCTGCTGTCGTCTCTCTCGCTGACCCCTCTGCGGGTCCTGTCGTTGCTCGCAGTTCTACGTCCCTTCCCTGTCCTGCAGTTCCCTCGGGCTCCCTTACAGGCCTCCACGTTCCCTCGTTCTCGAGGAACCTGGTTGGTGTCGGCTGTCTCCAGGACCTCGGCGTCACCACCACGTTCCCCGGGCACGAGCGGTTCGCTGTCTGTTCTGAGGTTGTCTCAGGTTCCCCTCTTGCGACGTTCCCCCGGGACCTGGTGTCCGGTCTGTTTACCCTCGACACCGCTTCCCCCCCGGTTGGTGCGTCCTCCCAGGTCGCTGCAGCTTGCTCGTGTCGTTCCCTCACTCACCCGTCCCTTCTCTGGCACCACCGCTTAGGTCACCCTGCTCTCCCTCGTCTGCGTCACATGTCCCAGCACGGTCTTGTCTTAGGTCTCCCCGTGTCGCTCCCTGCCCTTCCTCCCTCGACTGCGCTACCGTGCACGCCTTGCGTCGAGGGCCGCCTCCGCCGTGTTCCTCACTCCTCCTCGCTGCGCCCTGCGACTGCCCCCCTCCAGACCCTGCACCTGGACGTCTGGGGCCCTGCCCCCGTCCCCGGACCGCGCGGTGAGCGCTACTTCCTTGTGCTCGTCGATGATTACACGCGCTACACCACGGTGTTTCCTCTGGAGCGGAAGGCCGACGTGCTCGACGTTCTTCTCCCGTGGGTTGTGGCTGCGCCTCTTCGCTGCAGTCTCCCCGTGTTGTGTCTCCACTCTGACCGTGGCGGCGAGTTCGCCTCTGGTCGGCTTGGACAGTTCTGTCGTGCGGAGGGCATCACCCAGACGTACACCTTGCCGGACTCGCCACAGCAGAATGGGGTTGCTGAGCGCCGCATTGGCTTGGTCATGGAGGTTGCTCGTACCTCCATGATTCATGCTGATGCCCCCCAATTTCTGTGGCCGTTCGCTGTTCGCTACGCTGCTCACCAGCTTAACTTGTGGCCACGCTCTCAGCGGCCACAGGTTTCACCGACCCTCCTCTGGACCGGGTCCCCTGGTGACGCGTCTGCGTTCCACGTCTGAGGCTGTCTTGCTCACGTTCGTGCCTCTGGCACGGACAAGCTCACTGCCCGCACGGTTCTCTGTGTCTTCCTTGGTTTCCTCCTCGACTCGTCTTACTGGCTGTTCTACCACCCCTCGTCTCACCGCTTCCTCCACTCTCGTGACGTAACCTTTGACGAGTCTGTCTCCTTCTACCGTCGCTTCCCTCACCGAGGTCTCCCGGTTGCCCTGCCCCTGTTCCTTGCTCCCTCTCCCCCGGTAGCCCCTGCGCCTCCCCCGCCTCGCCCTGCCCCGTCTGGTGTCTCTCACGTCACTCTCCTCCCGTCGGTTGTCCCCGTTGAGGAGTCCGCTGACTCTGGTGGTACACCTGGCCCGTCCGTGCCGTGTCCCCCTCCCCCGGTGTCTTCGCCTCCACGGTCGCAGTCGCCCCCTCTGACGCAGCCGCTGCCGCTGCCGCCGCCGCCACCGCCGTCGTCGCTGCTGTTGCCGCTGCCGCCGTCGCTGCCGTCGTCGCTGCCGCCGCCGCTCTTGGCCCCTGCGGCTGCTCACGTGGAGGAGGGTGTTCGTCCTGCAGCTTCTGGGGGTGCCGCTGGTGTTGGAGGAGGTCCTCGCTCTGGGGGTGTTGGTTCTGGGGGTGCTGCTGTTGAGGGTTCCGCCACCGGTCGTCCTCCTTCTGCCGGCCCGAGCGTTCCAGCACAGTCGCCGCTGGTCTCCGCTCTCCGCCTGCTCGGCCTTCCCTCCTCAGACCGCTCCCCGGTGTCTTCCCCGCCGTCTTCTGACCTTCCTGTCTACGGTCCTGTGTTCCCGCCGCCGGACTCGTCTCCGGCCCGGCTTCCTCCTCGTTCTCCTCCTATGTCCCCTCCACTGTCTCCTGACCCTACACCTCCGTCGCACGTTTGGTCTCGCCGTCCCTCTCGTGCTCGTCCCGTCTCTCCTGTCATGCGCACCCACCCTATGTTGCTCCGTTCCCACTCATCTCGTCCTCCCCTCCTCCCGTCCCCTCTTCCCTCGTCCCTTGCTGTTTCGCCTCCTCCGTTCTCTGACTACCTCCGTGCCGCTCGTCCCCTTGTCCCTCGGGTTCTTGCCTCTCTTGTTACCGACCCTTCTGTTCCCGTCTCGCGCCTTGACGCGCTTGTCGCTGCTGTCGCTGACTTCGCCTCTACCCACCGCCTTGACTACGCTACCACTCTGGTCTCTGACCCTGCCCATCCTCCGTCCGTCGGGGGTGCACCTGCCCTTGGCAGTGACGTTCTAGTGGACAGGCAATATGAGTTTGCTTTCCTTTCCGAGGCCGCTCCCCATCTCTGCTCCATGCTCCTAGTCCCTGAGGGTGACCCAGACGCCTTTGACATCCCGACCCCTCGCACCTACGCTGAGGCCACTTCGGGACCCTGGGCCTCTCAGTGGATAGCTGCCATGGAGCAGGAGATGGCATCTTGGAGGTCCACCGGCACTTACGTCGATGCAGTTCCCCCCCCTGGGGTGAACGTATTCGATGGTCGGTGGCTCTTCAAGGTGAAGCGCCCCCCAGGAGAGCCGCCTGTCTTCAAGGCGCGCTACGTGGCCAGAGGCTTCAGTCAGCGGGAGGGGGTGGACTTCTTCCAGACCTTCGCCCCGACCCCGAAGATGACCACTCTTCGGGCGCTGCTACACGTAGCAGCACAGCGCGACTACGAGCTTCACTCCCTCGACTTCTCTACTGCCTTTCTTCAGGGCAGCCTACACGAGCAGGTCTACCTGCGCCGACCACAGGGCTTCACTAGTACCTTCCCCCCTGGGACCCAGTGGCTTCTCAGGCGCCCGGTCTACGGCATGCGCCAGGCTCCCCGCGAGTGGCACGACACGCTGCGTGCCACGCTAGCAGACCTGCAGTTCTTTCCGTCGTCCTCTGACCCCTCGCTTTTTGTGCGGTCCGGCCAGACTCCGTTCTACATCCTTGTCTACGTAGACGACCTGGTCTTTGCTACTGCTGACAGGGACGCACTGGCCTCAGTGAAGGCCGAGCTGCTGAAGAGACACACCTGCACTGACCTTGGAGAGCTGCATCGCTATCTTGGCCTGTAGATCTCTAGGGACAGAGCAGCACGCACCATCACTCTGACACAGTCACACTTGGTGCGTCAGGTCCTTCAGAGGTTCGGCCTTCAGTTCTCCTCTGCACAGCCCACACCTCTACTCGTAGACCACGGGCTCTCCGCTCCCGTTCCTGAGGAGCCAGTAGAGCCTAGCGGCCCCTACGCAGAGCTGGTGGGTTGCCTCATGTACCTGATGACTTGCACTCGCCCAGATCTCGCATACCCTCTCAGCATCCTGGCTCGCTTTGTGGCCACTGGCAGACACCAACCACAGCACTGGTCGGCCGCTAGGAGGGTTTTGCGATATCTAGCAAGTACATCCGGCATTGGGTTAGTGTTAGGAGGACGCAGGCCAGTGGTCCTCACTGGGCACACAGACGCGTCTTGGGCAGACGACTCTGAGACGCTCAGGTCGTCACAGGGCTACTGCTTTAGCCTTGGTTCGGGTGCTATCTCTTGGAGATCCACTCGCTCGTCGTCTGTTGCTCAGTCCAGCTGTGAGGCTGAGATCTACGCTGGTGCCATGGCGGCACAGGAGCTCCGCTGGCTGACCTTCTTGCTCACTGACTTAGGTGAGCGGCCTAGCTCTGCCCCGGTCCTGTACGCTGACATCAGGGCCATGATCCTCCTGTGTCAGGAGCCTCGGCTTGAGGGCAGAGCGAAGCACATTCAGCTGCGGTACTTTCTCCTGCGCGAGCTACAGCAGCGCCGCCAGGCCCGCGTAGTTCACTTGGCCTCTGGTGCCAACACAGCTGATATCTTTACGAAGGCGCTTGCGCCTAAAGATCATCAGAGGCACTGTGTACAGCTGGGTCTAGTTCCTGTAGCCTCTCACTTGCTAGGACCTTGACCTTGTACTATTCTATATATGTCTGCATATGTACTCAGACTGGACTTGTGTCCTCTCCCAGTGGCTGGACTAGTAGTGCCGTCCTGGTCTTGTTCTTGTCTTGTCTGTACTCCTTTTGACTGGTCTTTAGACTCTTGTCTCAGAGGCTGGACTAGTAGTGCCGCCCTGAGCTGCTTGTTCAGAACCTGCCCCTATGCTGTCTAGGGGGTGTGTCAAACATGTTTATCTACAATGTTTGTATTGACTGTATAGGGTCATCTCTTAGAGAGTACAACCCTTAGATATATGTCCTTGTACAATTCTTTCTAGTAAATTATTATTCAGTTCTCCTTTGAGAGAACTGTGTACTTGTCATTAATTTCGCTTCCTCCAGTAGCTCTTGCAGATAGAGACCTTCGCGAGTAGCTGTGCAGGCAGCTATAAACTCGGCTTCAACGGATGACAGAGCTACTAGCTCTTGCTTTGTAGAATTCCACGAGATAGTCCCAATAGGTTCGAGACGGTAGATAAAACCGGTGCGTGATCAACGATTAGTAGTATCTGCTGCCAGGGTCCTCCCTAGGCTTTTTCCACTTTCTGATGATCAGACGGGCCCTTCGGGCCCGTCAGATCATCAGATGCGCGGATTTTCTTTTCCTGATTTCCCAGACGAAATGAATATCGATTTCTGAAAATTCAGATAAAACCTTGTATAATTTCTGATTGTCACAGTCCAGTTTAGTTGTGGTAACGTAACGTGCGACAGGGGGAAACAAAAATTTCCGAGTTGAATTTGTGAATGCCAGAGGGTCATTAGGTGGATGGGACGCGTTAGAACGAAACGCATGGACTCAAATTTTGATTGGCGAGATAAATACGAATTTGCTCGTGCTGGGCGAAATCAGGACACGTGCGGGCGGAGGCTGGGGAAGAATCGAGAGATTTCAGGGGCGGGAAAACTGAGATTGCAGGGGCGGGGGGAATCGAGCTGGGGGTGGTGGGAGGGAGATTCGACATACAGTAGCAGGGGCGGGGAAGGGGGATCCTGCCAGAGCTTACCTTAGGGTTTTCGTCCACACGGCAGATCCGGGTATATCTCTCGCAGGGCCCGGACAAAATGGGTTTCTCTGGAACGTTACCCGTCAATGTCTGGGTTCAGTCCCGGGATTTTCTCCGTGATGACAAACGCTCTCACGAAAAATTCCTGGATTCTACAAAGGGAACCATGTAAGAGTACTGCGCTCAGCTCTTATACTTCTACTTCTTGAACTTCCTTGCTAGGGCTAATGTGCCCTGGGGGGAGGGAATGGCGTGGGGATCTGTGGGGTGGTGTGAGAAGTTTTAGTATCCGTGTTTCTCAAAACCGAACACGTCACTTCACGTGTTCTGGTCAAAATGTACCTGTCAAATTAGGGTTCACGAAAATCGAACACGTCGCAATCCGGTTTTGGTTAAAAACTCACCCGTTATTTGGTCAAAATCCGGAAAGTTACCCGTAAAAAAAAAAGCACTAGATCCTGCCCTCCGAAAGATCCGTGCTACTGTAGTACAAGTTGTGGGGGAGTGGGGTGGGGTGGCACTCGCCCTCCAGCACACAGCACACATGATAGTACAGACGATGTCCGCAAAGTGCCCTGCCCAAAAAAAATCCCAATTGCACCCCCTCGCCCAATAGCAGAAGTTTACGGGCAGTATCCGTTTCGAGAGAGTCCCCCGCGCCGGCTACTGTGCTGAGTCATCATGACAGCGGGGATGAACATGCGGACAGCGACGAAGCAGTTGCAACCTTCTGGTTTTCGCCACATATTTTCGGACGGCGTCGCGAGGGCGGTTCGTCCAGACCCAAATGACCTTTCGCGTTTTTCGCGTAGCCGCGAAGGACACGAGCGCAATGGAAATCTACGGAACACCGCAAACGGGAAACGCCTCGATGACTCAGCATAGCATGACCCCTTGGCAACTGATTGAACTAGAGCCCTATTCGGTCGAAACAACTGCCACTTATCGAAGCCGCACAAATTGTGAGCAGATGTCATGTTCGTGACCTATTGTTTGAGCTAATTAAACAGCACTCGGGGTTGTTTCTGATCGTCGCAGTGCAAAACAGCGTAACCGTAGTTACATACGCAATCTGAACTCTGCCACCCAACCTTCCCCTATTGCGACAAAAAAAGTTACCAACGAGCTCACCCTGAATCCCTCGCTTCTAGCAGCGAAAGCCGGCGAAATACCAAATCGACAGAAGCCCCCGCGGCTCGAAAAAGTGGCGTTCTTCTCTCGGGCTCAGGCTGTACGGGAATTTGGTGAAGGGCCATTTAGCCCACTCACTCTCCCTCCAGCGCACAAGGCACGGTAATTTGGTGAAGGGCCAATCAGGCCCCTCACACAACCTAGAACACGAAGCAAGCAAGAATTTTGGTGAAGGGCGAATTAGCCCCTAACACAGCCTAAAGGGGGGCCGTATACAGCAACTAGTTTCAGACGAGCAGAATCGCTAAGTCTGAAACGTTAGAAGAACAAGTACATAGTTCCTGGAAAATCAGAAGAACTAAAATTCAATTTCTAAGGCATCAGAATTTTTATCTTAGGACTTCTGAAAAATCAGAAGAATCCGAAAAATCGCGTCTGAAAATAAGACAAACAAACGGATTTTGTCTGCTAAGGAGGACCCTGTCTGCTGCATGATCAGCATCGACGTACTCGTTGAGATATAAGGTTTTCGTAGTAGTAGCTTGGTAGGTAAGTCCGACTTCAGGTGTCGAAATGAAATATTGTAGGGCGCGGAGAAGATCTATCCGATTCTCCCCCTCAGGTCGACGCAGAAATTGCGCGAGCTGGCTAGCGGCATAGGCGAGATCCGGACGACATGTTACGGCTGCGAATAGAGGACAACCCAGTTGCTGTTGATAAACTTGTAGTTCCGCGTTATCGAGTGGAGTAGTATCCGGTTGGTAGTTAGTCGGTAGTGTTGTGTGATGTCATCATATGCTATCACATTCTGTCTGCCTCCCATCTCTTGTTTCAATTCGCATGTATGGTTTGACTGTGTGTGAAAGAATTTGTGTGGTGTGTCTTCTGGAGTTTGGGAATGTGTTTTGTGTTATTTTGTTTGAGCAGGTATTTTGTGATGATAGATCTTGAGAAGATCTTTCCGACGCAACAAGAATCGCTTCAATCGGAGCAAGAACGCGAAAGCTATGAAGATTCAAAGTTCATGAGCTTGCGTTACAATTGCGGCGGTTACAAAGTGAAGTTGTGGGGTGACTCTATATGGAGTTGGGACCTTTGGGGGTTGGGGAAATTCGTCACTCTACTGTAACAGCTGCAAAATTGGTTGGGAACAACCAAGCTAGGTTGGCAAGGGTGGCCAACTTGGATGGATTGGTTGGAAAGGGACAAATGTCAAAGTTGGGGTTCCTATAGGGGGGGAATCTTTGTGCTTATGGGGTTTCCTTGGTTGGGGACTCTCTTGGGACCTTCCCTCTCGTCCCTCTCTTTCTATCCCAACCTTTCTCTTGCTCCTCTAATTCCTTGTGAAATTCTTGAACTTTGATTGAACTTTTGAGATTGAGTTAAGTTCTCCTCCTACAGCTTACCCCCCAGTGCGTCGAAAGCCATAGCGTCGCGAATACTTCATCAATCAACGTGATTCAAATTGGGAACGGTAGCTGAGATTACGAGCTACAACATATCCGAGTTTCGCGACATTCCAACGGCTAGGTTTTCGTCGACGCCGTTTCTTGTGAAGGCGACTTTTCTGTCCAGAATTTCGGATTTATATTTTGAGTAATTCTAGCTCCTAAGTTCACCTAGACTCCGTCCTTAATACTAACAGGTAGAGATCGGTAAGGAGTAGTTACTGTTGAAGCTGTAAGATTAAAACGTGCGGCTAGCGTAGCTGCGTATTTTGAAGCTGTAAGATGAATAGTAGTTGCTGTTCTGTGGATATTGAGTCTGAGAAACTGTGTGATTGTAGAAGCGATAGTAATCTGTAGAGTTTGTTGGAGTTTCTGTTCGAAGTTAGAAGCGAGAGAATCGGTAGTGCTGATATAAAGTAAGTCGTCGACGTAGGCGACGAGTAATATGTAGTCAGTACCGTCAGTAAGCAGGTACATTCCCTGGTCGTGTGGAAGTTGACGAAATCCGACAGTTAACAGCTGTTGATGGAGATACTGCTGCCAAAGCCGTGGAGCCTGTTTAATGCCGTATAGAGACTTTCTAAGACGGCACACGCTGGGAGGATTAGTCTCGTAAGAATGCGGGTAATCAACAAGAATTAGAGCATCGATACGTGCATATAAAATGCATTTGCGATGTCGATTTGTCGAAGGCGGAAATTTCGGTAGGCCGCGATGCAGAGAAGTATCCTGACACTAGTGTGTCTGCCGACATGAGCGAAGGTTAATTCGTAATCGAGTCCGAATGTTTGCTCGAAGCCGCGGACGACCCATCGCGCCTTGAACTTTTCAAAGGAACCATCGGCATTTGTCTTCACGCAAAAAACCCATTTTCCTGTAAGAACTTTTCTCCCCTTTGTTGCTGTTAGCGGGATTAAATCCCAGGTGCCTCCGTTTTCCAGAGCTGCTAACTCCCTGTCCATGGGTTCGCGTAATTTCTCTCGGTGTTGACTTGTCAAAGCTTGACGAACGATTTTCGGCTCCAAAATATTGCTGTTGTTTCCCTGTACTGCGACTGCAAATCCAATACTTGTAAACCAGTTTCTGTAAAACGCTGACGATTTGAGTTGACACCGGAAAAGTTGTGTTCTGATCCCTGTTCCCCCCTAACTTCTTCAGGTGTTAGACGAATTGCTGCTTTGAAGACAACGGGCATCGGCTGCTGCTGACGGTCGCGTTCGTAATCAAGAACTACATCGCGAACATCCTCTGAGTCTGCTTCGCTGAGTGGGATAAATTCCGCAGTTTCGGCCGACGAGGTTGGTACGGGGATGTCTGTGGCAGCTTCGGAGGACTCAGCCACGGACTCATCTTGTACATCGACTTCGGCGTCGTCGGTAGCGAAAGCACGCGAGGCTTCGAACAGCCTGGCAGGATTGGCAGCTGCAGCCTGGTGAGCACGAAAAACAGGTAAGGTGGGTCGTTCGTAGAAAAGACAATCACGTGCTGGTACGATTTGACTTGTGTGAAGATCCATGATTTTCTACGCGTAAAACTGCTTCTAGATGCCAAGATGTATCCCCCACTTAGCCCGTTCTGAAAAAATTCCGAGTGCTGCAATCGGAGGTCGATACTGAACGATGCAACCAAAAACTCTTAAAAGTTTCGTGTTGCCAACCCCTTTTGTCCACTGCAGGTGTGGCGAAGAAAATTCAGGGAGTGAAGTTGTCGACAGTAAGTTGTGCAGAAGAACTGAATGGTCCAAAGCGTAAGTCCAAAAACGAGGTGGCAAAGATGCCTGAGTCAGCAGGACTCACATCTGTTGATGTTGGTGCAGCAGGGACGTTCTTCGTTTGATGCCAAGGATTTGAAGGTAGTCAGTGAAGGTTGTGTTTGTGTACTCCCCTACTCCGCCACTCTATAACTCCTGTAACTTCTCCCCCGATTCTCTTTCAGCCACCGCGAGCCACGCGACGAATATCGCGTGAGCCATATGCCGAGCCGGGATGTTCACCATCCAAACGTAGCGAGTAGAAGCCTCGATAAAGGAGATCATGTATAACTCCTCCTTAGGTCCTACTTCAGGTAAGTTTAGGATGTCACTGTAAACTTTCTGCATAAGTGTGTATCGAGTGGAACTCGGAAAATGACTTGGAAAGGGTTCATGCGGAAGATTGGCAGTTTGCGCATGTGGTGCAGACTGCTGGTCTTGACGACGGCTTCATCTCAGTTCCATCCGGTAAGAGTAAACTATTTTTGTCAAGAACGGAAGCTCGGATAGTATGGTTAAGTATCCCCGGTGAAGGATGTCCTAACCTTTGATGCCAAATATCTTCTGTTGCTTTGTGTCCTGTTGATCGCAGATAAAAATCGGCGTTAGTATAAAATGAAGAAATGATAAAAGGAGAAATTGCTGGTGATTCTTCGCGCTGGCTAGGAACGAAGCGAGTAAGAGGTAACTTCGTGGCTGTAATCTCCACATCAAAAACTTCTTCTGGCTGAAGAATTAATTCCCCTTCTTCAAATTCTGTTTCTTTTGATTCTGCTGTAGGTTGATCGACAAGAACGCCTGTTTCTGCTTCACCGCTACTCTGCTGCTCTGCTTCCTCTGCTTCACCGTTGCTGTTGGGCCCCCAAAGTACTGCAGGCTTGTTTTCAAGTTGTTGTAAATTGTTGTAGTAGTTCCGCCATGCTGATGTATCTTCCTCTGCTGTGTTTGTTGGCCAGGAATCAAGAGCCGCGATTACTGCTGCTGCTGTACGAGATCGTGTTGGAACTGCAGTTGCACGGAAGTCTATGTCAACCTTCTGAAAATCGGTTTCTTCGGGATGCTGCCAAGGTCCAAGAGATAGTACTCTCTCAGAAGATCCAGAAGTCCCTTGCGACTCGAATTGAAAACCAGAGACCCCATACTAAGTGGCGGCTCTCCCAATGTAAGTATTTGTATCTTTGTGGTAAAGTTCCTGATCCATTGTCTCACAATTGCCTTGTGTCCTGATCTTATGTTGCAGGAATTGAGCCGTCGAAAGAAGATTAAAGCCAAGTTCCTCGATGATAAGGACATTAGTAACATGTAAGGAAAAACCAGTCTCCACTGAATCCAACATAACACTGCCAATTGATCTTGCCAAAATTGTCAGTGACAGGTATTGGATGTCGAAGCAGACGCTCATGAGTAATGAAGAGTGTCTTGGCAGAGCAAATGTGTTGTCCACAACAGCTGTCAAGATACCAAGTGTTTGGTCCTGCAATAACTCGAGCAAGATTAGCATATACTTGAGGTAAAACCATGTTTCAGGTTGCTAGATTGAGTTGTCGTCTTCCTCGGCTTCGAAATCTGAGTCCGTTGCATGAACTGTTGTAACACTACTGAAAACTTGTTTTCCGGATGTGGCAGGAGTTGTTGTTGGCGGATTTTGCTTCACGGGTTGCTTGAACTACTGCGACTGCTACTGCACTCCTCTTTTTCTATCTGCTTAAAGCTTGTTGCAAAATTTGATGCTGTGTCCATCCTTTTTGCAGTAGTGACAGAAGAACTTGTTGACACGTTTTATGGGTGTTGAATAAAAGCTGATATTAACTGCTCCCTTTTTGTTTCGTGGTGCCTGCATGTCATGATCCTGCTGCTCTGCTTGAAGGATGGAGCAGATTTCTGTTTCCGACAGATTTGGTTGAAGACGAAGGAGAGATCGACACTACCGCCATTCTGCTCGAAGGCTGGCAAGAAGAACCGTTATGAACATGTCCTTCGGGAAGTAGAAGTGTTCGAGCCCTGTTGATATAATCCGAAACGTTCTCGTTGTCAGTTGTGAGAGGATTTTACTCACGGAAGTTGTATCTTGTGCCATGTATAATCCCTTCAAATGCTTCCACGCAGATTCAGCTGGAGTCAAACAGGTGTGAAGAGAGCGTATACCAAGCTGCTCTTTCAGCGACAAATTGCAGATAAGGATGGTGTAAGCGCTGAGTGAAGCATGAAGAAAACTCTGTTGTTCCATCTATGTTCCCATAACAGGAACAATCCAGTGGATTTTGTGAGGAGCTCGAACTCGAAACACCAAGCGTAGAAGTCAGCACCATTAAAAGGTATAGTTGTCTTGATCTGTGTATTGCTGAAAAGGTTCGGAGCCTGAAAAATGGGTCCAGTAAAAGAAATCTGCTGCTGCGGAAACTGCAGTTGTGGTTGCTGTTGTTGCTGAAACTGTTGTTGCGCTTGCTGCTACTGTTGAAGAAATTGAAATTGTTGATGTTGAACAGGTGTAAACGCAAACGAAGAGTTAGAGCTTGGAGCGGCTGCAGCTATTGCATAGCTGGAACCATCATTACTCATTCCACTGAAAGCTGCTGCTACTGATGCTGCTGCTTGTTGCTGTGATGTTGCAGGTGCAGAGGGCGAAGTCCCCGGTTGATGCACAGCAGGCAATCCTTGCTGCTGTTGCGGCATCCCAATTGAAGAATAAGCAGGTGGAAAATTTCCAGCTGCAGAGTCACCTGCTTGACCAGTGAAGACTGTAGGATTTGTGATACCGGTGGGTCCAGTTGTTGAAGAAGCAGACGTTGGAGGTGGTGATGGTCCAGTCATTTGTGAAATTGTCAATAGTCGAATTGACGATAGTCTTAATTCTTGACAACTCTTATGCCATGAAAGAATTTGAAAGGTGGTGCAGGAGACGAAGTATAGAATCTGCAGACACAAGTACTTGAAATAGAAAGTAATACTGGAAGTACCTCCAGTAACAGCCAGTATTAACAAGGTGTAACACCAGAGTCAGTCTTCTAGCCTTGCGATACTTCAAGATTTAACCAAGGATCTTTGCTGGAATGGTAGACTAATAAGACAACGGAAGTCTTAGAACTTGTAAAGTGCTGACCAGAATTTACTGAAGAACAAGTTAACAATTGAAGTTATACAAGCTACTTTATATCTTCTAGAAGTACCTATTCGCTGATGTACCCGTTTAGGCTATTTGCGCTATGCGCTCTAACCGCTACTGAAAAGAGCGCGACTGTTCGCGTGACTGAAACGGCTTGCTGACTTCATCATCCAAACGAGCGCTATTTGCTGACGTCATTCTACGGATGCTATCTACAGTGTAACTCGACAGTATCTATCGGAACTACTTACAGAAATGTTTAAGTATGATTTTACCAGAACAATGGTATCACGAGGTTAGGTCCCACCCGCCCACCCGCGCTTCCGCCTTAGGTCCTAGCCTTCCCCGTCGCCTAGCTCCTAGCCGCCTCACGGGCGCCGCCGCCCCATTGCCTTGTTCCCTAGCACCTAGCCGCCCGTGGCCCCGCGGCCCCGTCGCCTAGCGCCTAGCCCTCGCGGCCCCGCTCCCCTAACTCCTAGCCGCCCGTGGCCCCGTCGGCCCCCGTCGCCTAGCGCCTAGCCGCCCACGGCCCCGTTGCCCCGCCACGTCGCGATTAGCCGCCCCGCTCACCCCGCGGCCCCGTCGCCCAGCGCCCAGCCCCTGCGGCCCCGCTCCCCTTGCTCCTAGCTGCCCGTGGCCCCGTCGGCCCCCGTCGCCTATCGCCTAGCCGCCCGTGGCCCCATTGCCCCGCCACTTCGCGCCTAGCCGCCCCGCTGGCCCCGCGGCCCCGTCGCCTAGCGCCCAGCCGCCCCGTGGCCCCGTAGCCCAGCCGCCCCGCGGCCCCTGGTAGTCCAGCCGCCTCTGCGGCCCCGCCATCCCAGCTGCCCTGCGGCCCCGTCGCCCAGCCGCCCCCCCGGCCCCGTCATCCCAGCTGTCCCGCAGCCCAGTCGCCCAGCCGCCCCGCAGCCCCATCGTCCCAGCTGCCCCGCGACCCCGTCTCCCAGCTGCTTCGCGGCCCCGTTGCCCAGCCGCCCCGCGACCCGCCGCCCCTCTGCGCCGCGGCCCTGCCGCCCAGCCGCCTCGCGGCCCTGCTGCCTAGCCGACCCGCGACCCATTGCCCAGCTGCTCCGCGTTCCCGTCGCCCGGCCGCCCCTCGGCCCCGTCTCCCAGCTGCTCAGCCGCCGTGGTTCCCGATCCCCTCCCACTTCACCTGCCCTCTCTACCGCACTGCACCGCACTACACCGCGCCCCACTGCACTGCACCGCGCCCCACCGCACTCTACCATACAGCACTCCTTCCCACTGTTCCTTGTCGCTTCGTCACCGTGAGTTCGTGGCTGCAGCAGCCCTTATGGCGGACTCGGTGCTGCGCTTTGACGCGGAGGGTCAGCCGATTGAGTTCGTCGATCTCCACCGTCACCTCACTGGTCTGCGGCAAGACGGCCACTCCCTAGCCGTCCACATTGACGGTACGCTCCCCTGCCCTAACCCCCCTGTTGCTCTCCCAGCTGACCCCACGTCTGCTGACCGTGAGTCCGCCACTGCTACTGCCCTTGCCACTGCTACTGCTCTTGGCTGTCGCGTGACGCTGTCGCTCAGCTCGCAATTAGCCATTCCCTCCCCCTGTCTGAGCGCCCATGGTCAGGACTGCGCAGGAGTTCCTAGAGGCAGTTTTCGCGCGTTATTCCACCCCATCCTCTGCCTCTGTCAGCCGACTGATCCTTCCCATGCTCTTCCCTGATCTCGCGTCTTTCCTAACTGTCGCTGACCTGGCCACGCACCTGCGCACGCTCGACGCTACCTGGCGTGCTGCCTGCACTGAGGCCCAGCTTCGTGTGTTCCAGCCTCCTACCTGCTCTACCCTTTACCTGCTTGCCACTCGCCTCCCCGACCGCCTTGCCACTGCCCGCGACCACTTTCTTAGTCTGCACCCCGCTGACCTCACCCTCTCCGACTTTGTCGACACCCTGTCTGCCATAGGGACCCATCAGCGCTCTATCGCCCAATCTAGCGGTACTGCGCCGGTCCCTATCTTTCAGGGTTGTGCTCCCGCCCAATGCTCTTACTCTGACGGTTCTGCGGCTGTAGCGAGGGGGATACGATATTGTGGGAGAGACACGAAAATCATTTTTTCTTGCCTCTTTAGCAGCCGCTTCGCACCCTTATGGGCAAATAGGGCCTGGAACACTCAAATTCATTTTGCATTTTACATAATACATGGGCGTTATATTTTTTAGTGAATTTTTGTATCCACCATATGGTTTTATATATTGGGGATTACGGTATTATTAGAATACGAGAATGGTTTACAAACAAGAGAGTACAGGGGAGATATAGGGTTGGAGATGTACCCTCTAAGAACACAAGCCTATCTAGCCTATAAGTTCTACATATAAAGGGTAGTGCAGAGCAAGGAACACGCAGCTCAGGGTGGCACGACTAGTCCAACCTCTGAGGCAAGGGTTCGAAGACCAGTCAGTAAGAGTACAAACATGACAAGAGAAAACCAGGGCGGCACTACTAGTCCAGCCACTGGAAGAGAAGCCACAAGGCCAGTCTGGAAGGTATATATATAAAGTGGAGTACACAATCAAGGTCTTAGCAAGTGAGAATCAGCAAGAACTAGACCAAGCTGCAAATAGTGCCACTAAATATCTTTAGGCGCAAGCGCCTTAGTAAAGATATCAGCCGTGTTGGCACCGGAGGCCAAGTGTACTGCACGGGCCCGGTAACACTGCTGTAGCTCGCGCAGGAGAAAGTACTGCAGTTGGATGTGCTTCGCTCTGCCCTCAAATCGAGGATCCTAACACAGGAGGATCATGGCCCTGTTGTCAGCGTACAGAATCGGGGCAGAACTAGGCCGCTCACCTAATTCGGTGAGCAAGAAGGTCAGCCAGCGGAGCTCCTGTGCCGCCATGGCACTGGCGTAGATCTCAGCCTCACAACTAGACTGGGCAACAGACGAGGAGTGAGTGGACCTCCACGAGATGGCACCCGAACCAAGGCTAAAGCAGTAGCCCTGCGAGGACCTGAGGGTAACACTGTCGTCTGCCCAAGAAGCATCTGTGTGCCCAGTAAGGATCACTGGCTTGCATCCTCCCAGCACTAGGCCCATGCCCGATGTACTTGCTAGATAACACAAAACCCTCTTAGCGGCCGACCTCTGCTGTGGTCGGTGTCTGCCGGAGGCCACAAGGCGAGCCAGGATGCTGAGAGGGTATGCAAGATCTGGACGAGTGCAAGTCATCAGGTACATAAGGCAACCCACCGCCTCTGTGTAAGGACCACTGGGCTCTACTGACACCTCTGGAATTGGAGCTGAGAGCCTGTGGTCTACTGGCAAAGGTGTGGGCTGTGCGGAGGAGAACTGTAGACCGAACCTCTGAAGGACCTGGCGCACCAAGTGTGACTATGTGAGAGTGATTGTGCGCGCTGCTCTGTCCCTGGAGATCTGCAGGCCAAGGTAGCGGCGTAGCTCTCCTATTGTATGTCATTGCAGGTGTGTCTCCTTAGCAGCTCGGCCTTCACGGAGGGCAGCGCGTCTCTGTTTGCAGTAGGAAAGACCAACTCGTCTAGGATGACAAGGATGTAGAACGGATTCTGGCCAGCACGAATGAAGAGCAAGGGGTCTGCTAAAAACGGAAAGATCTGCAGGTCAGCTAGCATAGCACGCAGTGTGTCGTGCCACTCACGGGGCACCTGTCGCAGGCCGTAAACCGGGCGCCGGAGGAGCCACTGGGTCCCAGGGGGGAAGGTACCGGTGAAGCCATGTGGACGGCGCAGGTAGACCTGCTCATGTAGGCTGCCCTGAAGAAAAGCAGTGGAGAAGTCGAGGGAGTGGAGCTCATAGTAGCAGCGCTCCACTCCCGACACTACGAGCTCCACTCCCTACAGGGGGGCGCTTCACCCTACTGCTACGTGTAGCAGCGCTCGAAGAGTAGTCATCTTTGGGGTCGGGGCGAAGGTCTGAAAGAAGTCCACCCCCTCTCGCTGACTGGAGCCTCTAGCCACGTAGCGCGCCTTGAACACAGGCGGCTCTCCAAAGGGGCGCTTCACCTTGAAGAGCCACCGGCCATCGACTACGTTCATCCCAGGTAGGGGAACTGCGTCGACGTAGGTGCCGGTGGATCTCCAAGATGACATCTCTTGCTCCATAGCAGCTATCCACTGAGAGGCCCAGGGTCCTGAGGTGGTCTGAGCCTAAGTGCGAGGGGTCGAGATGTCAAAGACGTCTGAGAGACCCTCAGGGACTAGCAGCAAGGAACAGAGATGGGGAGCAGCCTCCCACAGGAAAGCAAGCTCGTACTGCCTGTCCTCTAGGATGTCAGTGCCAAGGGCAGGAGTACCCCCGACGGATGAAGGATAGACATGGTCAGAGACCAGAGCGGTGGCGTAGTCAAGGCGGCGGCTAGAGGCGAAGTCAGCAACAGCAGCGACAAGAGCGTCAAGACTCAAGACAGGAACAGACGGGTCGGTAACGAGGGAGGCAAGGACCCGAGGAGCAAGAGGACGAGCAGCACGAAGCTTTTCAGACAGAGGTGAGGGCGCGACAGCAAGCGATGACGGAGGAGGCGAAGGCAGAAGGGGAGCACGAGACGCGTGGGAGCGAAGCAACATAGGGTGAGAACACTGAACAGGAGAGACCGGACGAGCACGAGAGGGACGGCGAGACCAGACGTGAGATTGAGGCAGGTCAGGAGACAGAGGTGGAGTAACAGGAGGGGAATGAGGTGGGAAACGAGTTGGGAACGAGTCCTGCGGAGGAAACACAGGATCGTGGACAAGAAGGGGAGGAGGCGGTTGGGGAGTCCCAGGCAAGCGGTCAGGGGAGGGAAGGCTGAGCAGGCGAAGGGCGGACACCAGCAGCGACTGCTACTGTTGATGCGCGACTCCGATCGCCAGCTACACTACGGCTACCTCCGAGGGGACTCCACTCTAGCACTCCCAGAACGAGCACCCCCAGAGCGAGAACCCTCTCCAGAACCGGTGCCACCCCCGAGCCCGCCGGGACAAGCCACAATAGGAACGCCAGGACTAGCACCCTCCTCAGCTCCAGCACCCCCAGAGTTTACGAATGGTTGCGTCTGCTACGACGGCGGTGGCTGCTGCGTCTGCGGCGGCGACTGCGACAGCGGAGGAGGAGACACTGGGGGAGAGACAGGCGTTGAGAACGGCGTCGTTGGGCCACCCGAGTCAGCCAACTCCTCGACCGGGACAACCGATGGGAGGGAAGTGTCATGAGACACACCAGTCTGACGATTCAAGGGGGAAACTGGGGAAGACACTGGGGACAGTGCGGGCAGTGAGCTTGTCCGTGCCAGGCACGAACATGAGCAAGGCAGCCCTAGACATGGAACGCAGCCGCGTCACCAGGGAACCCGGTCCAAAGAAGGGTCGACGAAACCTGCGGCCGCTGGGAGCGCGGCCACAGGTTAAGCTGGTGAGCGATGTAGCGAACACCGAACGGCCATAGAAAATGGGGTGCACCGGCATGAATCATGGAGGTATGAGCCACCTCCATGACCAAATCGATGCGTCGCTCAGCGACCCCATTCTGCTGCAAGGTGTATGACTAGGTGATGCCCAAGCCGACTAGAGGCGAACTCGCCGCCACGGTCGGAGTGGAGACACAACACAGGGACGTCGTAGTGGAGGCGTGCAGCTACGACCTACGGGATATGAATGTCAGGCACGTCGGCCTTCCGTTCCAAGAGAAACACCGTGGCGTATCACGTGTAATCGTCAACGAGCTCTAGAAAATAGCGCGCGCGACGCGGTCCAGGGACGAGGGCTGGGCCCCAGACGTCCAGGTCCAGGGTCAGGAGGGGTGTGGTGGCGCAGCTGGCCCTTGACGCAGGGCCTGCACGGCGGCGCAGGGGAGGGAGGCAGGGCAGGAAGCGATGAAGGGAGACCTACGACGAGACCGTGCTGGGATAAGTGACGCAGATGCGGGAGTGCGGGGTGACCTAGGCGGTGGTGCCACAGAAGCGACGGGTGAGTGAGCGTCCGACACGAGCAAGTAGCGGCGACCTGGGTAGATGCAGGGCCCGGGGAGGACGCCCCAACCGAGGGGGGAGCGCTACCAAGTGTAAACAAGCCAGACACTGGGTCCCGAGGGAACGTCGCAAAGGGGGAACCTGAGACGGCCTCGGTACAGACAGCGCACCGCTCGTGACCAGGGAACGTAGTGGTGACGCCGAGGTCCAGCAGACAACCGACACCAACTAGGTTCCTACAAAACGAAGGTATGTGCAGGCTTGTAAGGGAACCCGAGGGAACTGCCAGACAGGGAAGGGTAGTGTAGCTGCGAGAAACGACAGGACCAGAAGAGGGGTCAGCAAGTGCGTCAGCGGCAGGTGCGGTAAGCGGCGTAAGGGTGGCATGGTCGCGGAAGAAGCAGGCAGACGCACCGGAGTTGAGCGTGAAGGACAGCGAAGCAGTAGCGAGTGTAGAGCCTAGGCTAGACAAAGCAAACGGTCCTACGCTTGACGCAGCATGGGATTCTGTACTACACACAAGTGCTACGCCTACGCTAGAGAACACAGTGTAATAAGGTCCGTACACACTAGAAGCGTCAGCATAACGAGAATACATGGCCGAACTTATCTGATCCATGCCTAAGCCAAACATTGGCACACCGTGACACAGCAGAGTGGGCCAGTCGGGGAGGTCCGGGGCCGAGCCGAAGCGGCGACGGAAGAGGTCGTCGAGGCGGCAGAAGCAACAGGCGGTCGGGTGCTGGCGACGGCACACAGTGCCACGAACAGCGAAGTGGTCTGGAGCTGGTACTGGCAGCTCACAGCACCGAAGCCGCCGGTAGTTGCCGAGCTGCAGGGGCTGCCACCGTAGCCACCACCTCCACGGGCTCCTAGCCTCCCCGGCGGGAGGCGGGCCCACGACTGCTGTTGCTGCTGCGGTTGCGGTTGCTTCTGCTGTGGCTGCTACTGCTGCTGCTGGTGCTGCGACTGTTATTGCTGCGCCTGCTATGGCTGCTGCTGCTCTGGGACACCACCCCAACCCCCTCGTCAGAACCACTGTCCCCGCCACCACCACTACCACCACCAGCGCCACCACCATGCCCTCCCTTGGGGCCGCGGCGGCCTCGACGCTGTCACTGCTGCGGGAAAGCCGCAGCAGCGGTCTCAGTGGAAGGGGCAGCCGTAGCGACTGTGGCGGAAACGCAGTGTACGTGCACTGGGAGGGAGCACAGCCATGAAAGATAGGGACCGCCACAACACCGCTCGATTGAGCGATTGTGCGCTGGGGAGTCTCTATCTCAGACAAGGCAGTGAGAAAGGCAGTCAGGGTGAGGTCGCCAGGGTGCTGACTAAGGAAATGGTCTCAGACAGTGGCTAAGCGGTCTGGAAGGCGCATGGCAATAAGGTACAGGGTAGCGCAAAATGGTGGGGGGAAGGCAGTAACTTGGGCGGCAGTGCTAGCAGCGCGGTAGCTAGTCTCTAGTGCACGGAGGTGAGTGGCGAGATCGGCGGCGGTGTGTCACGATGTGCCAATGCACGGAGGTGAGTGGCGAGGGTATGCGAGATGTGGTCCAGTGCAAGTCATCAGGTATATAAGGCAACCCACCAACTCTGGGTAAGGACCACTAGGCTCTACTGACTCCTCAGGAACTGTAGCTGAGAGCCTGTGGTCTACTGGCAGAGGTGTGGGCTGTGCGGAGGAGAACTGAAGACCGAACCTCTGAAGGACCAGGCGCACCAAGTGTGACTGTGTGAGAGTAATGGTGCGTGCTGCTCTGTGCTTGGAGATCTGCAGGCCAAGGTAACGGTGCAGCTCTCCTAGGTCAGTGCAGGTGTGTCTCCTAGGTCAGTGCAGGTGTGCCTTTACGGAGGCCAGCGCGTCTCGGTCTGCAGTAGCGAAGACTAGGTCGTCTGCATAGACAAGGATGTAGAACGGAGTCTGGCCAGCACGAATGAAGAGCGAGGGGGCTGTGGAGGATGGAAAGAACTGTAGGTCAGCTAGCGTAGCCCGCAGCGTGTCGTGCCACTCATGGGGCGCCTGTCGCAGGTCGTAGACAGGGCGCCGGAGGAGCCACTGGGTCCCAGGAGGGTAGGTACCGGTGAAGCCCTGTGGATGGCGCTGGACGAGTCCGGCGGAGGAAACACAGAGCCGTAGACAGGAAGGGGAGGAGGCTGTAGGGGAGGCGCACGCGAGGGGTCAGGGGAGGGAAGATCGAGCAGGCAAAGGGCGGACATCGGCGGCAACTGCCGCTGCTCGACGCCGACACCTGGACCGCCAGCTGCACCATGGCTACCACTGGAACACTCCACTCCAGCACCCCCAGAACGAGCACCCTCAGAGCGAGAACCCTCTCCAGCACCGGTGCCACCCCCAGGCTCGCCGGGACAAGCCACAAAAAGAACCCAAGGACTAGCACCCTCCTCAACGCCAGCACCCCCAGAGTCCACGGACGGGTGCTGCTGCTGCTGCGGCTGCGACGACGGCTGCGGCTGCTACGACGGCGGCGACTGTGGCTGCTGCTGCGACGTCGGAGGAGGAGACACCGAGGGAGAGGCAGGCGGCAAGAACTGCGCCGCAGGGCCACCACAGTCAGCCGACTCCTCGCACGGAACAACAGGGGAGGGGAAACCGGGAGACCTCGGTGGGGAAAGCGGTGGTAAAAGGAGACAGGCTCGCCGAAAGTGGCGGCACGAGAGTGAAAGAAGCGGTGAGACGGCGGGTGGTAAAAGTGCCAGTCAGACGAGTCAAGGGGGAAACCGAGGAAGACATAGGGGACAGTGCGAGCAGTGAGCTTGTCTGTGCCAGAGGCACGAACGTGAGCGAGGCAGCCCCAGACGTGGAACGCGGACGCGTCACCAGGGGACCCGGTCCAAAGAAGGGTCGGCGAAACCTGCGGCCGCTGGGAGCGCGGCCACAGGTAGCTGGTGAGCGGCGTAGCGAACAGCTAACGGCCACAGAAAATGGGGTGTTGGTATGAATCATGGAGGTACGAGCCACCTCCATGACCAAACCGATGCAACGCTTAGCGACCCCATTCTGCTGCGGGGAGTCCGGTAGGGTGTACGACTGGGTGATGCCCTCCGCACGACAGAACTGTCCAAGCTGACGAGAGGCGAACTCGCCGCCACGGTCGGAGTGGAGACATAGCACAGGGAGACCGCGGTGGAGGCGCGCAGGTACGACCCACGGGATACGAACGTCAGGCACGTCGGCCTTCCGCTGCACGGGAAAGACCATGGTGTAGCGCGTGTAGTCGTCAACGAGCACGAGAAATTAGCGCTCGCGACACCTTCCAGGGACGCGAGCTGGGCCCCAGACGTCCACATGCAGGATTTGGAGGGGTGCGGTGGTAGGGCAAAACAAGGAGTGAGGAGCACGGCGCATCCGGCCCTCAACGCAGGGCGTGCATGGCAGCGTAGGCGAGGGAGGGAGGGGAGGAAGCAACGCAGGGAGACCTAGGACGAGACCTAGGACGAGACCGTGCTAGGACATGTGACGCAGACGCGCGAGTGCGGGGTGACCTAGCGGTGGTGCCACAAAGGCGACAGGTGAGTGAGCGACCGAAACGAGCAAGCAGCGACGACTTAGGTAGATGCAAGGCCCGGGGAGGACTCCCCAACCGGGGGGGAAGCAGTTTCCAGCGTAAACAAGTCAAACATCAGGTCCTGGGGGAACGTCGCAAGGGGGAAACCTGAGGCGGCCTCGGTACAGACAGCGTTCCGCTCGTGACCAGGGAACGTAGTGGTGACGCTGAGGTTCTGAAGACAGCCGCAGCTGCGGTCTCAGTGGCAGGGGCAGCCGTAGCGACCGCGGCGGAGCCGTCGGCATTCGTGCACTGGGAGGGAGCACAGCCCTGAAAGATAGGGACTGCCGCAACACCGCTCGACTGAGCGATAGTGCGTTGGCGAGTCCCTCTCTCAGACTGGTCAAGGACAAAGGCGGTCAGGGTGAGGTCACCAGGGTGTTGGCTAAGGAAGTGGTCGCAGGCAGTAGATAAGCGGTCAGGCAGGCACATGGCAATAAGGTACAGGGTAGCGCAAAACGGGGGGGGGGAGGCAGTAAGCCAGGCGGCAGTGCTAGCAGCGCGGAAGTTAGTCTCTAGTGCACTGAGCTGAGTGACGAGATCAGCTACAGTGGGGAAAACGGAAAGATCGGGGAATAACATGGGGAGGATCAAGCGGTCAGCGGAGGCGGAGGCAGGTGTGGAGTAGCGCGCAAGTACTGCATCTAGGAAGTCCTTGGCTTTTGGGACAACACTGAAGTGCGGACGCTTAGACAGGGGAAGCGCATGACTAATGGCAAGCTGCGCTACAGCATCGCGAGAATTCGAGACAGCTCGAGTGAGCGCAGCAGCATAAAAGACCTCACTCTCAGCAGTGGTGGGATCAGCAGGGAGGGGATCAAGCACGGGGGGCCAGGGAAGCAAGCCATCAACATGCATAGCCAGGGAGTGCCCATCCTGACGCTGACCTGTCAGGTGTCGGCGAAGATCGACAAGCCAGGCGGCGAAGTCAATCGCATGCCCCTCCATGTCCAGGCGAAGTACGGCGTCCGCCATCGTGCAACCTCAGCGGCACAGGTATACGGCGGTACAGCGGCACGGCGGCATAGCAGCACGGGGACACGACGGCATAGCGGCACAGGTAGTCAGCGGCACAGTGGCACAGCAGGGGTGGCGGCAGGACTCTTCGGCGAGAAGACCGGGCGGGAGGCCGAGGAGGGCCCGGGGTGCGCAGGGCCCGAGGCGCGCAGAGCCGGCAGGGCGCAAAGGTCCGGCGGAGTGCTGGGGCCCAGTGGCGCGGGAGGCCCAGTGGGCGCTCGAGGAGCCGCCGGGCGCGTGAGGAGCCGAGGTGCACGAGGGGCCAGCGAGGCGCGCGAGAAGCCGGGCGGGTGCGGGAGGGGCCGTCGCGTACACGAGGGGCCGGCGAGCACGCGAGGGGTCGGCTAGGCGCGAGGGGCCGGCTAGGCAAGAGGGGCCAGCTACGCGCGAGGGGTCGGCTTGGCGCGAGGGGGCTGGCTAGACGCGTGAGGCTGGCACGGCGCGAGGGCCGTCACGGCGCGCTACGGACCGGCTAGGCGCGAGGGGCTGGCGGGGTGCTAACGGGCCGGCACGGCGCGTAAGGGACTGCCGGCACGCTAGGGGCCGGCTAGGTGCGCTAGGGGTCGACGATACACTAGGGGCCAGCGAGGTGCACTAGGGGCCGACGGTATGCTAGGGGCCGACGGGCGCGCTAGGGGCCGACGGGGCACGGTAGGCTTGGGCGAGGGGCGGAAGCGGGTGGGCGGACCTAACCTACTATGAGACCATGTTAGAATACGAGAATGAATAGAAACAAGACAGTACGGGGGGGATATCGGGTTTGAGTTGTACTCTCTAAGAACATAGACCTATCTAGCCTATAACTTCAACATACAAATATATGTATATGTTGACAAAAACCACCCTGTATCCAGGGTTTCTACTAGGATTCAGGGCTGTCTGAGAATCAGACGAAAAGTTTCAAGGAGTCTGAGATTTCAGACGAAAATTTTACACTGGTCTTTAAAGTCAAACAAATTTTTTGCGCAAGAATTTTCGTCACTTGTAATTTCGACCTCAATTTGTTCGTTTCCTACTAAGAGCATTTTCTTACGAACTTCTTCCCAGGCTACCCAATTCCCAGACTCGGTCCTCGCCTGAGAGCGCGCTCGAAGGTTTTCTTGTCAAGCACACTTCGTTTCAGTATCACATTCTCAACCGCCTTGATTCTGCTCGAGTCATAATCGAACTGTAGAGACCTGCGCCTTTCTGGAAAATTTGCGTCTGCAAAGAAGTTTAAAACACGCCTTGAGCCTCGTCAGTCTGAACCACACAAAAGAGTCATTGCACGGCACTGAAGCGTGCGAGTCTGGGAACAGGCAGGCGTGTGAAGAGGCTGTAGGAAAACGCTCTAATTGGTTGAGGCTTGGATTCTGGCAGGAACACTCGCAGCTGGCGTGACGTGTCACGTGCAGGCAGCCCCCTCTCTTTGCCCAACAATTTTAGGGTTCCTTCCGCCCCGCCCCTAGTCCAGTCAAGCGACGAAGCAGAAAAAACAGTGTGGAAGCAAGGTAGCAGGGACTTAGCTGGAAAAACAGGGCTGCGAGGGGTGTGTGGGGGAATGTATCTCGCAGTTAGGGACTTCGCCGATTTTTTGGGCTGCGTGTGGTGTGTTGATGAATAACTCTGGTGTGGGTGACTTAACCGAAATTTTGTTGTTGCGAGGGGTGTGTGGAGGAATATCTCTTGTGTGGGGCACTTAGCCGGAAAAACTAGATATTCTAGGGGTGTGGGGGGGATGCATCTGGCAGTCAAGGATTTCTGCAAAAAAACCTCGGTTGTGGGGGGGGGGGGAGGGGGAGGGATGGGGGGACGAAGAGGAATGTCTCAGACTCTCAGACAAAAAAATACGCGCTATCTGAATTCTCAGACGAAAGTCTACACCTGGTCTGAACTTTCAGACAAAATCTTATGGCTTATCTGGACAATCAAACGAATTAATTTATCCCGTAAAAAAATCAGATGAAAGGAAAAAAACAGGTCTGATTTTCAGACCATCAGACCGGTTTCATCTGATATCTGAGACCCTACCTGTATCTCTCATTCTAGTCAATTTCGTTACTCTGAGATGGCATCACGCTAGGTTAGGTCCTCCCCGCTCAACAGCGCTTCCGCCCTAGTCCTAGACCTAGACCTAGCCGCCCGTTGCTAGCCGCCTGTAGCCGCCCATAGCCCCACGCCTGCCCGTCCCGCGCCTGCTGGCCCCGGGTTTGCCGGCCCCTCGCTAGGTCGCCCCGCGCCCGCCAGCCCCGCGCTCACCGTCCCCGCACTCGCTGGCCTCGCGCTTGTTGGCCCTGCGCTCTTGCCTCGTGCCTACTGGCCCCGTTGCCCCGGTCCTACGCTCTTGACGGCCCCAGCTCTGTCAGTCCCTTCTCCGCCGGCCGCAGCTCCGCCAGTCCCAGCCCGCCCCGGCCCTTGCTACCGCCGAGCCACGCTGAACCGCCGGCCTTGGCTGCCTCTCTGAGCCAGCGCTCCTGCTTGCAGGCTCCACCGCTCTCCACCGCACTCCACTGCTCTCCACCATTCTCCACCATTCTCTACTGCTCTCCACCACCCTCCTCCGCTTTCCTCCTCCCCCCATCAACGAAAGTCAGCTGCTGCAGCCATGGTGATGGCGGACTCTGTGCTCCGCCTGGACGCGGAGGGTCGGGCCGTTGATTTTGAGGCGTGGCTCGTCGACCTCCGCCAGGACAACTAATCCCTGGCCGTCCATGTCGACGGTAAGCTCCCCTGCCCCGTCCCGCCCGCTGCTCTCCCTCACGCCCCCACGTCTGCTGAGAGTGGGGCCTTTGCCGCTGCCGAGCTTGCTCGTGCTGTATGGGAGTCGCGCGACGCCGTTGCACAGCTCGCCATTAGTCACGCCCTCCCCCTGTCTTAGCGTCCTCGCTTTACCGCTGTAGCAAATGCAAAGGAGTACTTAGATGCAGTCATTGCGCGCTATTCCACTCCCTCCTCCGCCTCTGCCGGCCGTTTGATCCTACCCATGCTGTTCCCTGACCTTGCGTCCTTCCCCATTGTCGCTGACCTTGCCACCAACCTCCGCGCACTTGAGACTTGCTACCGCGCCGCTAGCACTGAGGCACAGCTCACTGCCTTCACGCCGCCGCTTTGTGCTAGATGACCTCACCCTTAGTGCCTTAGTCATAGCCGTGTCCGCGATAGAGACCCGCCAGCGCACTATCGCTCAGTCTAACGGTACTGCGGCGGTCCCTATCTTCAAGGGCTGTGCTGCCTCCCAGTGCACTTACTCTAACGTTTCTGCCGCTGTCGCTGAGACAGCCCCTGCTACTGAGACCGCCGCCGCGGCCTCAGCGCAGCCGTGTCAGGGTAAGGGTCGCCGCCCCAAGGGGGGGCGTGGCGGAGGGAAGGGTGGTGGGGGTGGTGGGGGTGGTGGAGGTGGGGGCGAGGACGGTGGGAGCAGCAGCAGCAGCCTCAGCAGTAGCCTCAGCAGCAGCAGCAGCAGCCGCCGCCCTAGGGACCCCCGCCGCCATGGTGGACTGGTGGCGCTGGTGATGGGCCGCGCAGCTCGGTGTCGGCTGGCGGCTCTTGTGTAGTCACCTGTCAGAACCAGCTTCAGTCCAACCCCCGCCATGGCACCGTCTGCGACCGTCCTAGTCACGCCACCGCCCGCTGCTACCGCCGCCTGGACGACCTCTTCCGTTTCCGCTTCGGCCCCACATCGGACCCCCCCGACTGGTACAGCCTGGTGCGTCGCCGTGTCCCTGTCTTTGAGCTTGACATGGATTCGATTAGGTCTGCTATGTATGTCATGTATATTGATGACTCTAGTGTGACTGGAACCTATTGCCTGCTGTTGCCTAGTGTAGGTGTGCCCACTGTGTGTAGTATAGGTTCCCTTGCTGCGTTAGGCGTAGGACCACCTGCCTTGTTTAGCCTCGGCTCCACTTTAGCTCCTCCGCCTGCGGCCGCTACAGCCGTGCTCTCGTTCACGCTAGACTCTGGTGAGTCCGCGTGCTTCTTTTGGCACAAAAGACATGCTCCCCGCCCCTCTACAGTACGCAAACGACAACGCTCCTACAACCTCATAATTGTTATAAACAATTTTGTCAAGGTCGCACAGCGATATTCTCTGAGAGTGTGTTCCTACGAGCCTCTTCCCAGGCAACCTCTTCCCAGACTGACGCGCGATCTTTAGAGCGTGTTCCCAGGACCACTTTTCGGAAACTTCCGTTTCATGTTTGCGTTCCATCGCTCTCAACCACATAAAACCAGCTGGTGTCGAAAATTTACTGTGCAGATGAGCGATTGTCTGAAACCTGCTCGTCTGAAAAGAGGTTTTAAAACACGCCCCTGAAACTCGGGAAGCCGAATCTCACTTCGCACTTCGCGAAATCGCACTGAAACATTTCGCGTCAAAATTTGCGACACTGTAGCACACGAGTCTCGGAAGAGGTTGCTTGGGAAGAGGCTTATAGGGATACGCTCTAAGTGAAATTTCCTACATCCTTGGAGCTTGCGTTAGTAGAATGCGACCAGTACCATAACCATACCATCATACCAGCTCGCACTCTGATGTCCGTGTCAGAAACTAGCTTAGCTAGGAAGCCATAGAATGGCACAAGGTTTAGCTAGGAGCTAGGAGGAGCCATGAGAATGGCGAGAGGTTTTAGGTGCTAGGAAAGTTGAGGAGAGAAAAGATGTTGGATTAGAAGAGAGGGGAGTACAAGGAGGGGTTTGTACCCCCTACAGAAAGGTTCAGTAACAACCTACCAAGCCTATATTAAATTATAACTTATATAATTTGAACACACCCCCTAGGCTTGGTAGTCACATGCCCACACACACCCACACCCCCTAACCTAGCACCCCCATTCCAGCCACAGTGACAGCGACTCTAGGGCGGTCGACCCCACGGCGCGTGAGGCGGCGACGTCGACCGCAGGGGCTGCGGCGGCGACGGCAGCAGCGGCGGCAGTGTCGACAGCGGCAGCGGCGGCGGCGTGCGGCTGCGTGGCCCCGACGCAAGCGGCGACAGCGGCGGCGGCGGCGGCTTCGACAACAGCGGCAGCGGCGGCGGCACCCGCACCTCTCGGCGACGTGGCCAGGCCCCGCGACGGTGGGACGGCCGGCGGGAGTCAGCCGTCGTCTGCGGAATGGAAGAGGGCACAAGGGAAGGAGGGGGGTGGGGGGGGGGGGCGCCACAGGCTGACATGCGGGCGGCCGGTCTAGCGGCGCCACAAGCGTCACGCGGCCGGCTGCAGCCCGACGACGCCGTCATGGAGCGGCGTCGATGCCGCAGCGGGGCGTCGACGTTGCGACGGCAACACGACGTCGCCGTTACGCCGACCGCGCGCTGTCGCGTAGACGCCGCGGCAGCGTGACGGCGCCGTCACGTCGCGACAGCATCTTGACGCGACGGCGGAGCTGCGGCACGACGGCGCGGCCACAGCAGCTGGACGCGGGCGCCATGGACGTCGACGGCGGCGCCGCGGCACGACGACGCGGCCACAGCAGCTTGACGCGGCCGCCATGGCAGCGCGAGATAGAGAGAGAAACGAGCACGCAGCGGAAACGCGAGGAGCAGGCCCACGCGGAACGAACTGCTCTGATACCATGTCAGAAACTAGCTTAGCTAGGAAGCCATAGAATGGCACAAGGTTTAGCTAGGAGCTAGGAGGAGCCATGAGAATGGCGAGAGGTTTTAGGTGCTAGGAAAGTTGAGGAGAGAAAAGATGTTGGATTAGAAGAGAGGGGAGTACAAGGAGGGGTTTGTACCCCCTACAGAAAGGTTCAGTAACAACCTACCAAGCCTATATTAAATTATAACTTATATAATTTGAACAGTCCGTCGAGTGACACTAATGACAATCTAGGTTTGCATCCTCATAAATACAGGTTTATCTCTTGGATTCCCCATGCAAGCAAACTCGTGCTAAGGTGGAACGTGTAACATGTACTGGTAATAATACGGTTACTGCCGCTGAGCACCAGTCGCTGAAGTCAAGGCAGCAGGGAGATGGCTCAGAAATCGACCGGATTAGCCCCCATTTGCTGTGGATTCATAATGTGCACTGTACCCATGGTATTCGCCACAAAATCGAACCCCTGCGGCTTGGGCCTGGCGAACGCGCGGAGATAGTCCGTCCTCTTTAAAGCGCTCCTCATTGCTCCAACCTGTTTCCGGTCGCAGCTGAGGAAATTCGGCCAGCGCTGGTACATTGCCGAATCGGTGCCCGTTACACCAAAGTTGTTATTTTCGTAGTCGATAAAAAGCAGCTCATCTATAGGCCGAGTCCACCGAATAACCTGCACCTTGTTTATCATGGGTGCTACAGGCACAGACTCGCAGTTGCTGTAAGGGAGCTGACTGTAAGGGGGCTGGGAGGATGGGGGTGGGGGATGCTTGGGTGGCGATCTGGGAGGCGGTGGTTTGGGTGACCATGATTTGGGTGGGGGTGGTGAGGGTGGGGGTGGGGTTGGCCTGGGTGGTGTTCTGGCGTCTAAGGAGAGAACAGCGAGGGTGTTTTCGGTTGGTATGCCGCTGCAGTCGCCAGGGTCAGAAGCAGAGATGCTGCTTCTACTGCTGCCAGATGACTTGAAGGATTTAATTCTAGGAAAAGAGATTTGCTGTAGCAGTGCTTTTCTTCTCCTGCTCCTGCTGCTGCTGCTGCTGCTGCTGCTGCTGCTGCTGCTGCTGCTGTTGCTGTACCTGCTGCTGCTTCGGCTTCTTCTTCTGCTGCCACCGCTGCCAGTTTGACCATAGGTGATACCTTCTAGCTGCGGGGAATCGGGACGGGCCAATGTGTGAAACGCAGTGTGGTGCAGAGATGCAGTGTGACGGGCTCCACTTGCTGGGCCTGGAGGTTTGATGATCTCGACTGCTTGCTGCTGGCCACTCCCTCCTCCTCCTCTTTCATCTTCTCGGCGTTGGTCTTGGTGTTGTTGCTGTTGCTGTTGCTGTTGGTGGTGGTGGTGGTGGGGGTGATGATGCTGACCTTCAGGTGTGCTGCTGCTGCTGCTGCTGGGGGAGGAAGGGGAGGAAGGAAACACCAGCTTGGCAGTGCCGATGCGAACCGGTGAACTCTTTCGTCGATGGCCTCCCTCGGACGATGATAAACCTGTCCTTTCCTCCCTCCCCTGCGAGTCTGACGACTCTGCCCGTGCCAATGCTGCCTTTGCGCTTTCAGCTCCCTCTGCTTCCACTATTGTGCTCGTCTGGTCCACTGCTAGTGACTCTCTTGCTCCTTCGGGGTCTCCTGGCATGGGCACACCCCCTCCTCCCTGCTGCAGCAGTGTGCCTTGCGGACTGCGATGCCCTTGGGTGCTCCCTTGAGTTGATTCAAGAGTAGTTTCTTCTTCTCCTGGTGTGCGCGTATCCCCTCTCTGCTGTGGCATTGTGTCTTTTGCGGTGGGACGGTCTTGAGTGCTCAGGTGAGCTTGGTTACTGAGGTGAGGACCGGTGGTGGTGGTGGTGAGGTGGGCCAGATGCTGGGTTTGGGAGTGGAAAGTGGAGCGGTGGGGGGATATGAGAGTAGTGGTTGCAAGAGAGGAGATGAATACAGTGGAGTGGGAAGGAGGAGGGGAAGGATGAGGGGGAGGGGGAGGCGGAGGGGGAGGATGGGGAGAACGCACACGGGGAGGAGGGGGAGGGGGAGGAACGGCAGGTGTATGGATGGGATGGGTAAAGTTCCGATTGTGAGGCGTGGCAGGGGCGGCAGCAGCAGCAGGGTTGAAAGACCAGATGAAAGAGATGGGGCGGGGGGAAGGAGGAGGAGGAGGAGGCGGAGCAGAACGGGGGGGGGGCGAGGGAGAGAGAGAGAGCACTGAGTGCCGTTGATGGCAGTCTGCTGGCAGACGTTGGACAGCCAGGGGAAGGCCTGGAGGGTGGGAAAGAATAATGCAGGGAGGGGAGGGGAGGAAGGAAGGACGATTCCAGGGGGGAAGGGAGAAGGGGCGAGGGGGCTTGTGGTTAGCAGGGGGGTGCGGAAGGAGGTGTATCAGGAGGAGGAGGCTTCGCAATCGGGCAGACGGAGAGGTTAACAAGGGGTCAGGGCGGCAATAGAAAGGTCAGGGAGAGTGGAGGTGAGAGTGCAGCGTTGAGTGAACGCGAGAGTGCTGAGGTACAGAGTATGCTGGCAGATGATTCATAAGAGATGACTTTTTAGTAGACTCAAAAGTCGCCTGAGATACCGAGCATGTTGGAAGAGGAAACATAGGAGGTTGACCGTTGAGCATTCTCGAAGCCCGCACACACCTCACCATGGGATATTCACACAGGGACCTCGGATAGGGGAAGAATAGGGCGGCTGAAAGGGTGGGACAGGGCGAATGGGACAGGGCGAATGGGACAGGGTGACAGCCAGCAACAGCTGCAGGTGGCGCCTCAACAAAATGCAGCACTCACAGAGGTGAAGGCGGGCGTGCGGTAGTAGTAGGTGCGGCGCATCCACTCCCGGTACCGCCCGATGGCTGCTGGCAAGCAGGGGCGCTGCCACAGCTGAAGCAGCGCCCGATTGACTTGCAGTAAGAACAGCTGCAGGTGGCACAACAGGTGGCACTCACAGAGGTGAAGGAAGGAGTGCGGTAGTAGGTGCGCCGCATCCACTCCCAGTACCGCCCGATGACACTGCCGCAGTTGAACTTGCTCGGCTGTGTGCAAGAGAGGGTCACGGGCGTGCTGCTGCTACCCCGCATAATGAGCCAGCGAATGTCGTTCCTGAAGGGAAAGGGAGGTGGGAGGAAGGGGAGGAGGGGGGGGTGGTGCGGGGGGCGGGGGGTTGTCAGGGGAGTGAAGTCAATAGAGATGGTTGAAGAGCTGTGAGCAGGAGAGGGTCGCGGGAGTGGTGCTGGCGCCCCAAACTGTCGTTCCTGCGGGGATGGAGGGGAAGGGAGAAAGGGGGGAAGGGGGGGGGGTTACAAATGCAGGGCCAGGGCTGTGTGCAGGAGTGTCTAAAGTGTGTAGAGTGTGTGCAGGAGTGTGTAGGAGTGTGTTGCGGGGGCATTATTGGTCGAGTTAAAAACCACCCCTCTCGTTGCCTCGCCTCCCCCTACTCCTCACGTCTTCTTACTCCTCCCCCACCCCCTCCATCCCCCCTATGCCTCATCCCTTTCCCCTCCCTCACCTCGTCTCACCCCTATATTTGAGGCGCCTCAAAAATAGACTCACCTCGTCTCACCCCTATATTTGAGGCGCCTCAAAAATAGACTCACCTCGTCTCACCCCTTTCCCCTCCCTCCCCTCTTCCCGTTCCTCACGTCTTGCCCTTCGCCCCCCCTCCCCCTCCCTCACCTCTTCCCATTCTCCACCACCACACCGCGGGGAGTGCGCACGCATGCTCCGCCCCTCACGCGCACGCCCATCGCATGCTCCCCCAGCCAGTAGCAGCTGTCCGCGCCAAACACGTAGTTGCACTGCGCCTGGTTGCCTGCAGGAGTGGGGTTTGGTGTTGAGCAGGGTATACAAACCAAGTGAGAGGAGCCTCCTAGGGAATGCTCTCCCCTCCCCCAGCCAGTAGCAGCTGTTCGCGCCCGACACGTAGTTGCAGTGCGCCCAGTTGTCTGCAAAGCGTGGATGGTTGGGAATACAGGGGTGTTGGACGGTTGACGAGCTTTTATGCTCTCCCCTCCCCCACAACCAGCAGCTGTCCGACTCAAACACGTAGTTGCGCTGCGCCCGGTTGCCTGCAGGTAGAGTGGCCAATTGGGGGCCCAGGGGTGTTGGAGGGTAGGAGAAGGAAGACACACGCTCTCATGTGCTCTCCCCTCCCCCACAACCAGTCCCAACTGTCCGACCCAAACACGTAGTTGCACTCCACGCAGTTGCCTGAGGGTGCATGTTGGGGGCAGGCAGTGGTGTGGGGTTTCAAGTACGGCACAACAGCCAGGCCAGCAGGTAGAGGGCGTGACTGGGGGCAGGTTTTGGGACACACGGCAGCAAGGGATCATTCTGAGAGAAAGCTGTTTCAAGACACACGGCAAGGGATCAGTCTAAGTAAAAGCTCCTAGGATGCTCTTCTCTTCCTCCCCCACCCACTAGCAGGTGTCTGGCAAACAGCCAATTTTTGCCTCGAGCACATGGGAAGCACACGGGGAAGCACATGTGCTCCTGATTTTTCTCTGTGCAAGCACATGTTTACCACTGTGGAGCTACCTCTGCATACCTCTGCATACCTCTGCATATCTCTGCATGCACGTAGAGACCTCCGTGCATACCGGGATTGAGCCAGCCAGTCGCAAAGTGAATGCCGGTGGAGCTGCCACTGTTCACACTGGCCGCATATGCATACGCCCTTCCTGCTGCTGCTGCTCCTGTTGTTGGTGTTGCTGCTGCTGCTGCTGCTGCTTCTGTTGCTCCTGCTGTTGTTGTTGCTGCTGCTGTTGTTGCTGCTGCTGCTGTTGTTGCTGCTGCTACTGTTGCTGCTGTTGCTGCTGTTGTTGCTGTTGCACTTGTTGCTGTTGCTGCTGCGGCTGCTGCATTTGCTGCTGCTGCGGCTGCTGCCGCTGCTGCGGCTGCTGCTTTTGCTGCCGCCTCTGCTGCTGCCGCTGCCGCTGCTGCTGCTTTTGCCGCTGCTTCTGCTGCTGATGCTGCCGCTGATGCTGCTGCTGATGCTTCCGATGCTGCTGCCACAGCAGCTGTTGTGAATCCTGCTGTTGCTGCTGGTGATTCTGCGACTCCTTTCCCCAGTCTTCCTCCCTCCTTTGCTGCTGCTCCTGCTCCTTCTGCTCCTGCTCCCTCTCCTCCTGCCCCCTCTGCTCCTGCGGCCCCTGCCTCTGCAGCCGTAGTAACAGAAGGGAAAGGCTGGGGAACGTTGAAGTACACACTCACGCCACTGCTGCCAGCATTACCAGCACTGCTGATACCACCACCGGAACCCCCAAGCCTCTCAGGACCCACATCCGATGAAAGAGCCGCAGGTGTAGAGGGTGTGGCTGTAGCAGGTGCGGCTGTAGCAGGTGCGGCTGTAGCGAGCTCGCTCACAACATGAGGTGTAGGATGATGGTGGGCATGCGCATGGTATCGATTATCGTCACTCGCATGGTGGCTGGGACGATGGAGGGAAAAGTATGGCGCATCATCACTGTTACTAAGCAAACGACTAGACAAATCCCCATCCTTCTCCTCCTCCTCCTCCTCCCTATCATCAACAGCAGCGGCAGTAGCAATATCAGCAGCAATAGCAGCGTCCCCAGCATCAGTAGCAGAGGCCTCAGATGCACTGGTAGAAGCAGCAGCAGCAGCAGTAGCAGTAGCGGCAGCAGGAGAAGCGGAGATAGCAGCATTCCCGGGCACACCTCCCCTTCTCTGTATGACATTGTTGGCAATGGTAGTCAGCATGCAGTCGCCCTGGCTGTACCCACCCGCACCGCACCGAACCGCAGCCGAGCCAAAGGAGTGGATGAGGTTGTTGGTAACACTCACTCCGACGGCCCCTGAGTCGAGGATTATAGGTGTGTCAACGCCTGTGGGGGGAGGGGGAGAGGAGGAGAGCGACAGGAGTTGGGAGCCAAGAGGGGGGGAGAGAAAGGGGGGCAGAGAGAGGGGGGCAGAGAGAGGGGGGCAGAGCCAAAGGAGTGGATGAGGTTGGTTGTGACACTCACTCCTACGGCCCCTGAGTCGAGACTAATAGGCGTGTCAACGCCTGTGGGGGAGGGGGAGAGGGGGAGAGGAGGAGAGGAGGAGAGAGAAAGGAGTTGGGGGAGAGAGGAGGGCAGAGGCAAAGGAGTGGATGAGGTTATTGGTGGCACGCACTCCAACTGCCCCTGAGTCGAGAATTATAGGCGTGTCAACGGCTGTGGTGGAGGAGGAGAGAGAGGCGTGTCAACGGCTGTGGTGGAGGAGGAGAGAGATAAAAGTTGGGGGCAGAGAGGTGGGTGGCAGAGAAGGGGGGTTGGCATGGCAGAGAGAGGGGAGAGAGAGGAGGGGGGGAGAAGGGAGAGGGGGCACGGGGGGGCTGAGTCACAAGAGTGGATGATTTGCTGAGAAGTGTGGGGTGTGAACGCCAGTACTGGGGGAAGGAGAAGGAGAGAAAGGGGGAAGAGGGGTGCTGCTGTGAAGGGATGGGTTGGCGGGGCGGGTGGTGTAAACCAGTGCCTGCCAACCACAGCACTCACCCTCCCCACGCACCCTCCCCACTCACCCTCCCCACTCACCCTCCCCACTCATCCCCCCCACTCATCCTCCCCACTCATCCCCCCCACTCATCCTCCCCACTCACCATACACCTCGTTATTGGAGATGCTAATATCAGAGCGCATGAGGGTGGGGCCATGCCCAGAGAGTGCCACGTGGATAGCCCCTGCTGACGTGTCAATGTCCAGGGATGTGATCACCATGCTGTCGATGCGTGCTGCCATCACCCGCAACAGGTCTATCCGCCCATACACTTGGCCCTGGAGGTTTGGGAGGGAAGGAGGGGTAGAGGAGGGGGGGCGGGGGGAAGGGGGAGTTTGGGTGTTGTTTGCCCACTGGTCACCCGCAGCAGGTTTATCCGTCCGTACACTTAGCCCTGGCCGCAAAAAGACGGGTTGGGGGCAGGGGGAGAGGGGGGGAGGGGAGGGGGGAACGGGATGGGGACGAGGCTGTTTGCCTAGAGCTGTCCACTCGTCACCCGCAGCAGGTCTATCCGTCCGTATAAACTTGGCCCTAGTGGCAGAAATGCAGGTTGGAGGCAGGGGTGGGGGGGCTATTTTCCTAGAGCTGTCAACTGGCCACCTGTCTATCCGCCCGTACACTTGGCCCAGGCTGAAAAACGGGCGGGTTGGGGGCAAGGGGGAGAGGAGTGAAGGGGGGAGGCGGTGGGTGGAGCGAGGTAGGGAGGGAGGGAGAGGTTGGGTGGGGGTTTGTTTGCCTAGAGCTGTCTGCATAAATGTTAACACATGTCTACTGGTCACCCACAGCAGGTTTACGTGTCCATGCACATGGCCCTCGGCGAAAGAGGGCGAGTTGAGGGGAAGGGGGGGTTGTCCTTCTTGGCCTAGAGCTCTCTGCGGCTGCGTAACAGCAAATACTTATTTCCCTCCCCACCTTGCCTGTTTACCTGCACACCGTATGACCTGCTTACCTTGGCTACGTGCGTCTTGTGAGGCGCCTTATCTAAAATCTAGGTGACTTTTGAAACGACTCAAAAGTCACCTCGTTACCTTGGCTACGTGCATCTTGTGAGGCGCCTTTCTCAAACCTCCCCCCTGACCCCCCTCCCCACTCCCCATTCCTTCCCCTCCCTTCTCGCCTTGCCTATCTGCACACCATAGGATTTCCTTACGCGGGCTAGGTGCAAGTCGTGAGGCGCCTAAAAGCCAAATCCCCTCTCCCATTCTCCCCCTTCCCCTCCCCCCCTGGCCCTTCCTGTCTCCCCCCCTTCTCACCCTGCCTATCTGCACGCCGTACGATCTGCTGATTTTGAGGCGCCTCACAAAAGGATCCCGTTTCTCTCCCCCCAGGCCCCCGCCCCTCTCCCAACCACATCCCCCCTTCCCCCTTCTCACCTTGCCCATCTGCACACCGTACCGTACGAGCCTATTTCTCACCTTGACGATCTCAAAACTGGACTTCTCACTCACCTTGCCTATCTGGACACCGTACGATCTGCTGACGTGGATAGCGGGGCAGCTGTCCCACTCGTTGACCACCACGGGCACGCTCCGGCACGGGGGTGACGTGTCGTCCATGCGGAGCACGAAGCTCACGTCGTATACAAGCACGTCGTGCGCGCCCACTATCGACAGCACCGGCTGGTCCGTTCTTATAACGAGGCGGATCGTGAAACCGCCCCACCTCCCCCCTCCTGCTGCTGCTGTTGCTGCTGTTTCCGACGCTTCTGCTGCTGCTCCTGCTGCTGCTGCTGCTGCTGCTGCTGATACTCCCCCGATTTCAGCTGCTCCTGCTTCCACCCCTGCCCATGTTGCTTCACCTGCTGCTGTTGCTCCTGCTGCTGTTGTTGGCCCTGCTCTTCCTAACCCCTCCCCATCTGCCCCTGCTGCACTCAATACTCCTGCTGCTTCTGCATCTTCTATACCCGTTCCTCCTGAACTTTCCCCCTCTGCCATTCCTGCTGCTGCTGCTGCTGCTGCTGCACTTGCCGCCCTACCCATCCCCCACATCCCCACAAACCCCGCCCACGCCCCGTCTCCCCCCGTGCTCCCCCCTTCCCCCCGCTTGGCCGATCGGAGTATAGTGCAGGAGTAGGAGGCATTGAATACAAGGCCGAAAGGGAGAGAGAGGGAGGCGTTTAGGATAAGGAAAACGGTGGTGGATGGAGGGTACCTGAGGCGCTTAGAGATCTCCCAGGGCCTGTTTATAAAGAGGATGGGGGCGGATTGCCAAGGGGTGCAGGCGGAAGGGGGGCCAGTCGAAGGGGGGGGGGAAGAGGGAGGGGAACGGGGAGGGGGAAGGAGAGATGGGGGGGGGGACTTGCGAGGAGGGGGAGGGGTGGATTTGGGGGGAGGAGGAGGGGTGGGGAAGGGAGTAGGGAAGGGAGAAGGGGAGGGAGCGGGGGAGGGACCAAAGGCGGGGGCGGGAGAAGGGGCAGGAGAGGGGGCGTAGGAGGGGGCGGGGGAATCCGCTGGGGACATAGCAGGAGGGTCGGCGGGCAAAGGAGCGGGTGGAGGGGAAGGGGAACGGGGGGAAGGGGTGAACGGGGAAGAAGGGGGAAGGGGAGCAGGGGTGGGTGGGGGAGTAGGGGGGCGGGGAGGGGGGCGAGGAGGGGGATTCGAAGGTGGGGAAGGGGGAGGGGGATTAGGAGGTGGATGCGGGGCGGGGGGGCTAGGAGGGGGGCGGGGAGGAGGGGGGCGAGGGGCAGGGGGGCGGGGGGGAGGGGGTCGGGGAGGAGGAGGACGAGCGGGAGGCGGGGGGATGAGGCCAGGCAGGGGGGCGGGGGCGGAGGCGGGAGAGAGGGGGGAGGGTGCAGGGGCGGAGGAGGGCGCCAGCAGCAACTCGGTTACGGCAGCCTGAAAGCCTCCCCACAGGTTAGCAGCATTAGCGGCACTAGCAGCACTGCTAGCCTGGCGGCTCGCTTGGTCACTCTGCAGGAGGGAGCCAGCAGCTACCAGAGGGTCAGTGGATTCAGCTCGGAACCTCTGATCTGCGGATTCTGTCTGGCTGCCTTGCCCCTCTCCTGCTAGCTGCTGCCCGCCAGACGGCGCGATTTGCTCCAACCACCCGGTTCGAGCCCCGTCCCCGTCCCCCTGCCCCTCCCCGGCTGCGTCCCCTGCACCTTGCACGTGCAGGTGGGTATGGGCGGCGGCTGCTTTCTCTGCACCTTGCGGGAGCTGGTGGGAATGGGCGGGGCCTGCTTTCTCTGCACCCTGCACGTGCGCGTGGGTATGGGCGGCGGCGGCTGTCTCTGCAGCCTGTCTCGCCGCGTCTTTCCTCTCCTCGGCGCGGATCACCTGCAGAAAGTGGTCCGTTCCTTCCGCGCCTTCCCCCCCCCACTGTGTTCCGCCCATCCGCGAAACTCTGCTGCTCAAGTGAATGCGCTGGGGGAAGGAGGAGGAGGAGGAGGAGGAGGAGGAAGTAGCAGCAGCAGCAGCAGCAGCAGCAGCAGCAGCAGGAGGAGGAGGAGGAGGAGGACCCTCTCCCGCACCCACCGCCGCACCCTCCCCGCTGCGTGCGCTCGCCTCTCCTCCTCCCCGTCCACTCCCCCAGGGAGCGGCTTCGATCTGAGGCGCCAGTGTTCCATCCGCATCCCTTTCCGCGAGCCTCTTCTCCCCATCCGCTTGCCTTTCCCCGTCCCGCTCCTCCTCCCGTCTCCCCCCCTCCTCTTGCTTTTCCTCCCCTGCCTCCTCCTCATCCTCCTCCGTTCGTTGCCACGTGATGTGCCACTGCTGCCGGTGCAGCAGCGGCAGCGGCGACGCTGCATCTTGCTCCTCCTGCGCCCACTCACTCGCTACCCCTGAGTCCAAATACCTCCTCTCCTGCTGCTCCTGCTCCGCCTGCTGCTGCTGCCGCTCCTGCTGCTTCTCCTGCTGCTGCTGCGGTTTCCCAGCAGCACCAGCACCAGCACCAGCAGCAGTCTCTCTCCCGCCTGTTTCCCGCGGCATGACGCACGGCGGCAGCAGCAGCAGCAGCGCCACCGCGCCGAACGCTACTAGCGGGAACCGCAACCGCCGCGGCCCTCGGGCGGGGCTCGTCACAGTAGCGCGCCGAACCACGTTCGCCGTCGCTGCGGCTGAGGCCATGGGGTTGCTCGCCCGCCACGGGAGCATGATAGGGCCGAAATCACGGTGCTTTTGAGTCGACTCAAAAGCTGGACCGCGGGAGCATTTTAGTGGCGAAAGCACGGTGCGCCTGCGCGTGTATTGTGTACGTGGCAGGTATCGGCCTCACCCTGTAGAGGTGCTCTTAGAGTGTGTGATTATAGAAAGATGTTGGGCTAATGGATGTGACCTTGACCTAACTAGACAAGACCTCCGCCCGAGTCTCGAGTCAGCGACGCTTCTACGGATAAAGTGACAACCAGGTGACTCCTTTTATGAAAGGACGACCCAAAATCAGACTCGATATGGGCGTTTGCGCTCTACGAGCAGGGACCCTTGAAGCAGGCCTCATTGACTCGGGAAGTGGGTTTGACGCAGTTTCCCGCGTAACCGGGGGGGCCGCGTTTCAAGTGACTGTTTGCTCGCGACGCAAGGATAATACGAGAAGAAATGCCGCTATGCATTCCCGCAGAACAAAAGGGAGTCAAATCGAAGCCCGTGCCTCCTGCGTGCCGCCTGTCGCGCGGACCTGTCTGCCTGAAGTAAGTGAGGAGCAAAAACCACTGAGGAGTGAGGGAGAGAGGAGGCTGGAGATGAGATGAGACAGCGCATTCCTATGTTTGACCGACAAACGAAGTTCGCCCAAGAACGTAGCTTTCACATGCAGTAAGCCTAATTACCCGAATATGAACAGACTGGAGGGCTGCTTTCCACAGATATAAAAATGACTCGATGGCGGTCTCGAAGTTAACGTACATTCGGGCTGTACAATGCACCTGAACATATGTGGAGCGTCGGAGAACTGGAACTGCGTCGGTTCGGGATGGACAGTATCTGCACCTGTAAAATTATGAACACATGCTATACAGACATAAGTCACAGGAAAAAAGGAAAGCTACACTCTTTGGCAAACTTCGTTTGTCGGTCAAACATAGGAACGCGCTCTGAGACCGGACTGCCCCACACAGCGGGTCATATAGAACAGGTGGGTGAAATGCAGTGGGTTGAGATGGTGGTGGTGGTCCTTTCTGAATGTGCACCTGCCATACAGACTTCGAGGGTGCACTTGGCCAAGTTTGTCGGTGGTGTGGTTTAGTGTGACTTGGCGTGGTTTAATGTGGTGGTGCCAAGTCGTGAGGGATGAGAGGAGAGGGGACAATTGAGGAGCGAGAAGATACTAAAACTGGATTGGATGGGGACAGATAAGAGGGACAGCCCGCCATCTCCCATGAACTGTAGTGTGCACTGTACAGTGCTGTACAGTACTGTGATGGTCTGTCTGTACAGTCCAGCATGAATCTGTCCGTCCCATCCCGTTAGTTCTGGATTCTACGTGGAATGTGTTGGTTGGTTGTTATGTATTGGTCCGACTGGAGTTGTCAGTCTGTCAGTCCTTGTCTTCCCAACCAACTCGGTGTACACAGCAGCACACACGTAACTGGTTGTTGGAAAAGCTACACCAACTGGCGGCCTTTCTGGTTCGGATCGGACCCAGAAAGGCTTGTTGGGACCTAGGTTTGTGTCATGTCAGTGAGCGGTGCGTTTTGGTTATGGCGCTTTCAGAACGTTACAGACAATTTATACTTCGGTTCTGTGACATGCCCTAGGATGTCGTACCAAAGAAATAGAATTATGTATGGATTGGTGCAGTAGCTAGCCATAATTTGCGAAGGATATGGAGCACAACTTGCCTTTAGCGTATTAGACCTTTGCCAAGTGCAAAATTCAAGTGTGTGTCTATATGCGTACTTTATACATACTAAAAAAAGGACAATATATGTGTCCTAGCTTTATGCTTGCTGTCTAACAAGCTCCTCCTATTCCTTGCACCCCTTGACTCTTCCAACTCATTAGCATCACATCCTTCTTGGCACATGTTGCCCTCTCCCAATGATGCTGCAGCTGGAGCCAGATGGTTTGACGATGGGGTGCCATCAGCTTCTGAGAATTCCTCAGTGGGGAACAGATAACTCCAGGACTGAACAGTTTTGAGCTGGCTGAAGTGCAGCAAAGTAGAACCTCTCAGTGTCTCCAGTGCTGGCAGCTGCTCCGCTCAATACCACTACGTCACACAGCAGCTGTATGTCTCGCAGCTGCATCTTCCTCGGCCAAACAAATCGGACACCGGCAATAAGCCGTCGCACTAACCGGGGAGTAAAAACCACTAGAGCCTTCACGTAACTTGAACCCCTCCCCATCCATCCCTACACCCCTCCCCTCCTTCGCATAGCCCCAGCTCCCCCCTCTGCCTTCCCACACCCGCCGCGTCTTCTCACCCAGCAAGTAATAAGTCCCTCCAGGGCGAAGCACGGCGGAGGGTTCCAGCGGGCTCTGCGCGCGCGAGGGCGAGGAGCAGCAGAGGCGATGGCCTGGGAAATCCGCCAGCACGTCGGCTGCTAGGAGCGGGGTGACTAGGGGCGGCATTGCCTCCTTGGACAACTGCGACAACTGCGTCAGGGGGCTCTGCTCGCCGCCCAGGCTCCGGCTGTGGTCGCTCGGGCTGCGGTTCTGGTCGCTGCTGGCGGGCGGGTTTCCTCTGCACCATGATTCGGCGGCATTTTCTGCTCCGCCGGTGCTGTTACAACTACTGCTGTCGCCACTGTCGCCGCTGTCGCAAGAGGAGCTGTCACGGGGCGAACTTGACTCCGCATCATCCGCATCATCCGAGGAAGACTCGAACGAGTTGGAAGCGGCGTCGGGACGCACTCCTGGAAGTGGCAGTGACGGCATGGAGTAGATTCGCATCGTCCCGTCGTCCAGGAACACCATAATGGCTGGCTCATCGTCGCACTCCACGTCTGCCGCCGCCTCCGCCGCCTCCGCCGCCGCTTCCGCAACTGGCCCCGCGAATTTAACCGCATCTGCCGCTTCCGCCGCTGGTTCAAACGCGGAAATGCCGCAGTTTCCCGACGTTCTCGTGGAATTGCGGCTCGGCGAGCTGCTGCTGCAGTTGCTGCCGGCATAGCGCGGTCTCAGTCGCCCCACAACTCTTACGGCGGCGGCGGCGGCGCGTGCGGCGACCGCACGTAGGCCGCCGCTCCCGCTATCGCTGCTGCTGCTGCTGCTGCCAGTGCCAGTGTTGCCGCAGCGACTGCTGCTGCAGTGGCTGCTGCTGCGACTGCTAGCGCTGGTTGTAGCGCTGGTTGTAGCGCCGAAATCGGCGCCGCCGATACTGATGCAGGCGGACATTGGTGAGTTGAATTGGAGAGGCATGCGAGACTCGCGGCGCAGGGACCCAGCGGACGACAGCGTTGGGGGTGTCGTCGCAAGCATGGCAACGATCGCGAAAAGGGCGCCAATGCTGTGCGACAGGAGTTTCTACGGCGGCTAGCTAGTCGCGTTAGAGCCAAATTTAGTCCAGCGCGTTGCCCCAAACTAACATTCGAAACTAGAAGGTGCGATATGAGGGACGCTTTCAAAGCGACGTATCGCAGCCAGCAATCAGCTCTGCTTCCTGCGATCAGAGCTAGTTAACGTTAAATGACAGCCACACAAGGACAAGGGTGCGCTTTAGTTGGGGGAATGCCGTTGTAGCATTACTGTACTGTACTTGGAAACAACCTCCTCCGGAGCCGCGGATCGCAGGTCCTGTCTGAGAGAGTCGCGTCGATTTCATCGGGTGGTTAGAGTAGTTAGGTTGTGTGCTTGGTGTGCTAGCTGCATTTACAAGCATACGGATTTTGCCTTGTACCGTTCCTCTCTTGGCTTGTTGTCTCCTCCTGCGACCTCGGTTGCTCCAACCAAACCAACGCGTTTCCCTCCCCCCGACTCACTCTCCCCCGATCCCCTTCCTCCTCCCCGTCCCCCCCGCCTCCCTCCCCACCCCCAGATGCATAGCAGCACTGTTGCTGATTTCAAGCCTCCAGCGTTTGCACTGCGGCTTTCGAGCCTCCAGCGCCTACTTTTGGTTTTAGGCCACCCTTAGAGATTCGGGTTCATCTGAGCCAAATCCGTAATTTTCCGAATTTTCATAAGCCCCACTCATAGACGCGTGGGGACAGCTGATTTTTTCGGCCTATACTCGCTGGAGGAAGAAGCTATTTCGCTAAGGTAGACACTCTAGTACAGATGTAGACAGGTGGGTGGAACATCTGGGGAGGGTGTAGCCAAGGCAGGCGAGTCTGCGCCTATCACTTAAAATATGAAGGGGTCATCCAGGCTCGACCCTTAATCTCAAGGGCCACAAAACATCCAGCTCTTAATGTTCCGGACTGTCCTTAAAAATGCATATTAAACGACCCAAATTCAGGGCAGTAGCCCTTGAAACATAGGCCCTCGACTCGGCTTGCAGTTGTGGATAGCCGAGCCGCACATTGCGGGGCGTGGGAATCTGGAATTTGGTTTGGGCATGTGGGAAGGAAAGCCAGATGCGGTGTGGTGCATCACGTGAATTCAAGCATGCCAATGGGGGCCCTGGCGTCGATGAGTGCTGGATACCTACCAACAATCACTTTGAATGATGTGGGTAAACACTCTTAATGTATCAGATGCACTAGGCTGTCATGTCACAAGGCGAATCTCTTGTTTGTAAGTATATTACGATTGAGTTGCACAATGTGATCGCAGTTCGTGCCCCTTTTGGACTCTCTCGAAACCACTCAAATCAGGGATAGAATATTACCAGTGAAGGTCTCCTCTAAGTGACGGCACCAATTGATGACTAGAGTCTGTGTGTTAGGTCTGGGACTCAGTGGAGTCTGGGTTGAGGTGTTAGGGGCACACAGGGGTAGCTTGGGTGCAGAACGGGTTTCCCGAGGTACAGGATATCAGTTGGGAGGGGCTGAAAAGGCCAAGAACAACGGAGCTCAAAAGTACACGACAGTATCTGGGCTAAGTTTTGGCCAAACATAGGGCTGTTGGGAGTTCCAAAACACCCCTGTCTAACCTCGTGCCTAAAATCAATGCGAGTCCCCACGAAACTCGACACGTGCCACGTGCAGTGAATGGCTGGGATTGCTGTTGGGAGTTTCGACCAGGGCACGTGTTAACTGGGTAATTATCCTGACTTGACTGTAAATCCAAGGTTATTTCTTGACCGGCCCGGTGTTTCACAGGGCTTTTTCAATCCCAGCCCTGACGAACTCGGGGAGATTTTCCTACTCACCCGTAGAGTCCAGTAGGATTTTGGGAGGACCTGGACCGGACACCAGGGTAGCCTCCAGGAGGTATGGGAATATCTCAAGGTCCCCAGCCCTCCCTTTCCCCCTAAGCCCCACCCGTCCCTTTCCCAAACTTGGGGAAAGTTGTATAACGGCAGGGATCGAATAGCTTAAACTGGAATATTGCCAAGGTCCCTATACGTTTCTGTGTGTTGCTGTCGTTTTTTATACGATTCAGTGCGGTAAGAATTCAAACGAATGTTTCTTGGGAAAGAGCCACGCCCTAAGATGCCAAGGAGCTAGAACTTCACTTGTATTTCCGCATGCACTATCAGATCAATGGTCACTTAGCAGCAGGTTTTAAAATGAGCAGCCACGAACAGTTGTTCACGCCACTCAAAATCAGCCCAGCCCTTCCTCCCACCCCCCTTCTCCCCCCCGCCCCTCTTGGCCCAAATTTAGCTCCTTCACAGGTGCGTCTGTGGTGGCGGATTTCCCAACCCGAAGCTCTCCCAATCGCAACCCCAGTGTCTCGTCCCACGCTCTATCAGGCCTTTTCGAACGCGGACCCTGAAGAATCAGGGTAATTTCTTGAAGAAATCGGATTTTACAAGGTGATTTCTCAAGGGGCTCGGATCGTCCGAGGTGGGAAAAATCCTAGCGAGAGCCCTGGTTTCGACAACCCCTTGTGTGTTTCGATACACATGTTCTTGGATTCAAACTCTCGAAGTTTTTGCGCGGTCCGTGCATGTATCCTCTGGCCAAAACGCCGGGCAAAATGTGCTTGTACACTTCTAGGGCGGCAACGGCCGCAGTTTTACAAATAAATAGGGCTGGAGTGGCGCGTCTGTTCTGCCAAATTGTCGGGTAGCCTGCCCCATCGCTAGGGCTGCAAGACCTTCGCAACTGAAACGGAAGTCTGTCTCGAAACTGATGAGCTGTCGCCAATCGATAGTCAAACTCTTCGGCTTGAGATGACGTGTCGTAAGATTAACCAACCTAAACCTCCTGAACATTTCACATTAGAACATTCGTTCTTTACGTGGCGTAATGTCAAGACAATGGCTGGCGACAAAACTGTTAGTGTTTTCGTTAGTCTCAAACAATCGCTAATCTGATCCTTTCGACGCCTCTCATTGGATGATTCCGAATCTCAATGATATCTTGAGCAGTAGAGCCTTGGGGTGCGTTTCATGCTACACAGTGAATGTGCTCTTACACTGCGTGAAAAGAGCAGGGCATATACAGCATTGTGTTTTTATCCAGATTGTGCGAGTAGCTCGGATGTCTGTAAGAGGGATCATGTGTAATCTCCAGAAACGAGTAGAGTAATGCAATACAGCGGGTATGCTCTATGCTCCAAATCCGCGACTCGCAAATATGGACTACGACGAATAGGAGCGGTTCACAACGGGCAAAATGGATAATCGAGTAGCACGAGTGGTTTTAGGTGGGGTGGCGTAGGCCGTTTTACTCGTTTTGTTCACGATGGGTGCCTTGGCGTATTGGCCAATGGGCCAGGTTACTAGCGATTTCGCCGCGTGTCATGTCTGGGCTCATGTGGCTTCTTAAAAAACGCTCAGCGAATTTGTCGTCTGGTCAGAATTATCGCGGAAAATAGAAATAACACCTCCTTCTTGACCTGCCCGCAAGCAACGCAGACTCAAAATGCGCAAATCAAATAATTTGGAAAACCCTTTTCGTGGTCTCACGAAAAGGGCTTAACGGAACGAAATTTTGATGACTGAATTGAGCGGTTTCGTTAAAACCACAGGCTAAAATAGCACACCTTGGGCGCTCTTGAAAACTGTGATTTTTTGCGGTCAGAATAAACGGCCCGTTGTGGAACACTAATCTCCCCTCTACGCGAAAAGAAACGTGTTGCGACAATGTGAAACACTGCAAGTGGACCTCGGCACTCCTTGCGAGGGCACAATTTTGTTTGAACAGGGTGCGACGAACCCTAGAGTCGCACGAGTCAACTGAAACTGTCCTCCATGCGACCACACCCCCACACCTCGTCGTTCAAGAGCTCCATGTGTGTGCAACCGGTTTTCAGACGTAGATTATTCCCATACCTAGAGTATCTTAGACAGCCACACTTGACACCAGGGAGGTATTTAAAAATGTACAGCAGACGCAACGAGATAGTAACTGCCCAAGGCACTGCCATAAAGTTTTTGCTGCGGAAAAAATCGATCAGAGGTGTAGTGGTGGCGTCTTGAGCTTTGGAAACGAGTTTTGATTGTCGGATATGACGAGTATTCCATCGTCGTGGCACGGGATAAATACCTTAGATCCCGCCATTAGCCGCACGTGATCAAGCGCGACATCCCCTAGTCCCGATAGTTCAAATTATATAAGTTATATATATAATTGATAGGCTTGATAGTTGTTACTGAACCTTGCTGTAGAGGGTACAATCCCCTCCTTGTACCCCTCTCTCTTTCTAATCGTCCCTCTTTTCTCTCGACACTTTCCTCCCCTAACTAAACCTCTGGCCGCCATTTCATGGCGGCCTTTCTTCCTAGTTAAGCTAGCATTCTGACACCGATCTGCTAAAAAAACCACAATGTTCCGTTTGCTTCATATGGTACGTTGCCAAGTCCTCCGCGTCTAGTCCCTCTCGTCACTTCCCTCACCTTTGGTCCCTCGCATCTAGTCCCTTGTGCCTAGTCCTGTATGCCTATTACGTCGCGTCTAGTCCGCCACGCCTCGTCCTCCAATCCTCATCCGTCGCGCGAGGAACCCCACGGCGCCACGTCCATTGTATAGCCCTGGCGTTTTTCCCCTGACCGCCCCCTATCTCAACTCCTTACCTCTCATCGTCTATCACTTCACGTCAAGTATCACTCAACATCGTCGACTGTATGACTCACATCGGAACGAGAGAAAGTGGTAGGCGGAATGGGGGCGGAATGGGGAAAATAGGTACGCGGAATGGAGGGAAAATGGTTGGCGGAGTGAAGGGAAGAGGGGGGGAAGAATGAAGGGAAGAGAGGGGGAAGAATGAGGAGAAGAGGTGGGGAAGAAGGAAGGGAAGAGGGGGGTAAGAATGAGGAGAAGAGGGGGGGAAGAATGAAGGGAAGAGGGGGGGAAGAATGAAGGGAAGAAGGGGGGAAGAATGAAGGGAAGAGGGGGGGAAGAATGAAGGGAAGAGGGAGGGAAGGATGAAGGGAAGAGAGGGGGAAGAATGAGGAGAAGAGGTGGGGAAGAAGGAAGGGAAGAGGGGGGTAAGAATGAGGAGAAGAGGGGGGGAAGAATGAAGGGAAGAGGGGGGAAGAATGAAGGGAAGAAGGGGGGAAGAATGAAGGGAAGAGGGGGGGAAGAATGAAGGGAAGAGGGAGGGAAGGATGAAGGGAAGAGGGGGGGAAGAATGAAGTGAAGAGGGGGGGAAGAATGAAGGGAAGAGGGGGGAAGAATGAAGGGAAGAGGTGGGGAAGAACGAAGGGAAGAGGGGGGGAAGAATGAGGAGAAGAGGGGGGGAAGAATGAAGGGAAGAGGTGGGGAAGAACGAAGGGAAGAGGGGGGGAAGAATGAAGGGAAGAGGGGGGGAAGAATGAAGGGAATAGGGGAACAGAATGAGAGAGAGGGGGGCTAGGGAATATGCAGGTTGGGAGATACCTGCAGGGAGAGGGGGTACAGAGGGCAGGGAGAGGGGGTACGGTTTGATATCTGCCCGACCTGACCCCTTCCCTGTCTCTGGATTCCCTACCACCCCCTCTCAATTCCCCCTCAACCTCTCTAGTCGTCACCCTTTCCCTCACCATTCTATTACCCCATCTCTCCATCCCAAGCGCCACCCATATTCTCCCTTCTATCTGGCCAGGGAGGAGGGATTTCCCGACACTGGCCATGCAATCCCTTCTCTCAGCGGCAACGAGTGGGAGGCATGTGAGGAAAATCCAGCAGACATAGCACCAGCAACAGCGCCAAAATAACAGGCAGCAGCGTGCCGTCCCCCCACCGGCCTGGAATCCCCTTCCCTTCTCCCTGCAGTAACCACTGCTGCTGCTGTCCCTCCTCCCCCTGTCATCACGTCTCTCTCCCCTGCCGCCTCCCCTCCCCCCGCCCACCCTCCATACACCCCTGAACCTGCACACCACTCCCCTTCTCCACGCCCCGCTTCCCCCCCCCCGCCCAGCGCCTGTGTCTCTCTCCCCTCTGGACTCGGCTCAACAGCTGACCTTCTCCGCTGCTGCAACCACGGCACCTGGAGTTCCTCCTGCCCCTGCTGTGGCAGCAGCTGCAGTGCTTTCAGACAGCATTTCAGAAGCAGAGAAGGGCACTCTAGGGTGGGGCCACAGGCTGAAGAATGGAGAGGTGCAGGATCAGAGTGGGAGGGGGGGAAGGGGACCAGGGGCGCGCATGGGGAGGGTAGTATCTGGAGCGGCCAGAGAGTGCAAGTGGGCAGTGAAGTGGAGGACAGGCACGGAGACACAAATGGCTGGTTTGGCAACGGCAACTGAAGCCAGAGGCTATGCCAGCACTGCCGCCAATGCTGCATTACTATCTGCTGCCACTGGTGCGGGGAATTTTGCCAGTGCTGCCATTTCAAGCTCTGCGAATGGCAAAGGCAGTGATATTGTACGCGCTTGTCACATTTTTTCATGGCATAATTTTGCAATAAATCGTCGACTTTCTCTATAAGGAAGCCACAACGGTATAAAATGCATTGTGCATACTAGTCCATTGTAATATTGATGAATTTATATAATATTCATATTGTTTCCCAAGGTATGAGTTACACACCACTTAGATTTTACAAATGAGTGTCGAGGTTGCACAAGCCCTTTTTCTTATGAATGAACAAGCAGAGTAGCGCGGAAATGAATAACGAAGTGTTCACTCAATTAATGACGAGACAAGGAATGGCAAGCCAAGATATAGGAACACCAGAGCTAGTCTAACCCTGCGATGGTAAGGTTCGGGAAGGAGATCGAAGGGTCTCGAAGTGACGAAGCGAGGGCTGGAGAACTCCCGAAGGTCGAACCGAAAGGTTTGGAGAAGCCGAGGCGGTTCTGTCAGAAGGTCTGGAATAGTCCCGAGGCTTCGGGTGTGTTCGAGCGTACGCGATAGCAGTACCGCTCGGTAAGGAATGGAGAATTCCTTACACTTTTGGCGTCAACCTGATCAGAACCCCGTTCTCACTTTACGCAGACTGACGCAAATAGCCCCCTCTCTATGCATGTTTCGTCAGAGTCTTGCCCATTCGCGTAACTTGACCCGGGACCCGATCCGACCTAAACATGCCCCGGACACAATCGAATTCCTGTCTTGCCATTTTGGCGGGAAATTTGGTCTGTCGCGCATGGCTTCGCCGCCTCGTCGCACGCGTTTCCATATCGCCCAACCCAAAGTAGGTGCGTAATATTGTGGTTCAAATCTACACATCTGCCCCAAACTTCTCATGGCAGTTTTTTTCCAGTGTGCCCACTTTAAAAAACGGCGCTCTTGAAGCCCCCCCCTTGCTATTTTAGCCCGTGGTTTTAACCAGTCACACGTTTTAACGAAAGTGAAAAAAAAAACCCATGAGAAAAACCCTTTTCGAAATGTGCAGTTGTTAATGGTGATTGAGGGACCGTGGGTCGTGTTTTCGTATTCGAGACGGACCTGTTCGTGTCACGCCGGAAGCCTGAATATTTACGTGATTGGTTCTAAAATATGGAAAATGCCTCGAATGCTCTTTATGTCTTGAAGTGAGCTAGCAAGAAAGGAGAAGGCCGCCATGGAATGGCGGCCGAGGTTTAGCTAGGAAGATTGACGACAGAGAAGAGAGTTTAGGAAAGAAGAGAGGGGGATACAAGGAGGGGTGTTGTACCCCCTATAGTAATGTTCACTAACATCTAATCTACCAAGCCTACACATTATATATCTATATGTATTATTTAACACACCCCCTAGGCTTGGTAGCAAGGACCCACACACACCCACACCTCCTAACCTAGCACCCCCATTCCCATCAGCAACGACTTCTCCAGCAGGGCCAATCCCAAGGCCTTGGAGATGGCGACGGCGGCCGTCCCGGCAGCGGCGACAACGACGGCGACGACGGGTGTGCGGCGGCAACAGGCCTGCGGCAACGAAAGCGGCGACGGTGACGGCTTCGGCATACGACGGCGGTAACGGCAGCGGCCCCTGCCCTTCCGGCGGCGTGTCCAAGATCTGCAACAGGGGGACGACCGGCGAGAGTAAGGCGACGGCTGTGGCGAAAAGGAGGGGACAGAGGAAAAGGGGGAAGGGGGCGGGGCCTCGGATCTTCAGCGCGGCGCCATTGCTGGTGCTGCGCTTACTGGCGGGCGGGCGGGCTGCAAATCCAGCAGCGACGCAGGTGGCGCGCGACGACACCAGGCCGACGACACAGCCACGGCATCACGATGACGCCACCACAGCGTGGCGCCGGCGCCGCGGCTGCTTGTCGACGCTGGGACGACAGCGCACAAGGGCCGCCGCGGCAACATCGAAAATGTGCCACTGCAGCAGGCAGTAGGAAGGCCGCGTCGGCGGTGAGCAGGGGACGGAAACGCAGCGGACGCGTGGCCCGTGCTACGCGACGGGGCCAGCACGGATTGACGGGGCCAGCGCAGCCCGACGAGGCCAGCGCGGCATGACGGGGAGGGAGTGCGCGGCAGAAGCGAGGGGAGCAGGCCCGGGAAGGGAACCCGCTCTGTTACCATGTCTTGAAGTGAGCTAGCAAGAAAGGAGAAGGCCGCCATGGAATGGCGGCCGAGGTTTAGCTAGGAAGATTGACGAGAGAGAAGAGAGTTTAAGAAAGAAGAGAGGGGGATACAAGGAGGGGTGTTGTACCCCCTATAGTAATGTTCAGTAACATCTAATCTACCAAGCCTACACATTATATAACTCAATATATAATTTAACACTTGACACGAGGATTAGAATAGGGCCGTAGTAAGACAGAATGGATGAAAAGGGGGTACGGATTCATGCCCATGTCAGCGCGCACGCAAAAGTGCCAGGTGGACGGGGGTCTGTGATTTTGTGTTCGCCCCCCCGGTCCGTCGTAATAACGTCGGATCGCCCTGGCAAGCACGTATTGGCCGGGCAATTCCAAGCACCATTCACGGGGAATTTCTGAGCTCGCACCTGCGGGTTGGTTGGCGACGCTCGCATGCTGCGATCGCACCCAATTCGGGTGGCGCAAATCGATGGTCGGTGGCATTATGCGACTATCGTGATTGGTCATTATGTTCTTTTGCGCTTTTAACAAAGTATAACAGTAGATGTATACCATACAGACGGAGTACATCGTGGGGGATCTTATCAAATTCCGGACCTTGGAGTATTATATGGAGTAAAATGTTACGGACCTAATGGCATACCCGTTGTACTGAGGTCGTGATTAAAGCCCGCTGCCCAGATTGTTCATGCGCAGTGCGTGTGAACTTGAGCAATGTTTTTACATAATCCAGAGAAAACATCGCAAACCCATAAAAAATTCGTTGTCGTAACTAGAGAGGTGGATGCTGACAGCCAATCAGAAGTGAGCCATCTTCGTCAGATTATTAACGATGTCAAATATCGCATCATTGCAGCCATCCTTGGCAGGCACTCCTTGTTAAGGAGCTAGGTTAGGAGCTACGCATAGGAAAGTAGCGAGAGGTTTTAGGCTAGGAGAAAATATCGAGAGATAATAGATATGGACTAGAAGAGAGAGGGATACAAGAACGGGGTTGTACCCTCTACAGTAGGATCCAGGATATGCAGTACACCTACCTAGCCTATACATACATATACATATAATGGTAGGCTTGGTAGGTGTTACTGGATCCTACTGTAGAGGGTAAAACCCCCCTCTCTCTTCTTTTCAAACTCCCTTTTCTTCTCTCGACATTTCTCCTTCCTAAACCTCACGCCATTCCATGGCTTCTCCCCCTAGCTAGCTTACTTACTGGTTTTTGTAGTAATGCAATTCAAAAGAAAACACACCACGCACACAGCACACTAAGCCACACACCCATACTCAGCAGCATCGACGGCTTCTCCTGCATGGTCAACCCCTCGGCGTGCGAGGCGGCGACGTCGGCAGCGAGGGCAGCGGCTGCAACGGCGATGGCGGCGGCAGCGACGATAGCGGCGGCGGCGAGGCCAGCGGCACCAGCTGCGGCGGCAGCGGCTTCGACGACAACGCCAGTGGCGGCGGAGCTCGCAGCACTCGGCGACGTGGCCTGACTCCGCGACGGTGGGGAAGGCCCGCGCGAGTCAGCCATCAGCTGCGGCGAGGAAGGGGGGGACGTAGAGGAGGGGGGCGGGGCTTCTGCAGCGGAGCCAGGGAACGTGCCGCCCCATGTGGCATGCTGGCTGCATGCGGGCGTGCTGGCCAGCGCTAAGACCGGGCGCTGGCCGCTGCCGTCTGTGGGCTGGCGCGTCGACGCCGCCACGCCAGCAAGACGTCGCCGTCACGGCAGCACGACATGGCTGTGGCGGCAGCACGGAGAGGACAGGAGGAAGGAGAGGACGCTGCGGAGGCATGAGAAGAAGGCCCGAGCGGAAGGGCATGCTCTGATACCATGTCAAGGAGCTAGGTTAGGAGCTAGGCATAGGAAAGTAGCGGGAGGTTTTAGGCTAGGAGAAAATGTCGAGAGAGCAGAGAGATGGACGAGAACAGAGAGGGATAAAAGAACGGGGTTGTACCCTCTAGAATAGGATCCAGGATATGCAGTACACCTACCTAGCCTATACACATATAGAGTATGTATATATGTTGACAGTCGTGTGACGAAGTCCATTGCACCTGCTGTCACGCACACTCTGGCGGCGGAATCGGCTGCAACTGTCCATCTGGCTTTTGCTTCAACGATTCCATGGTCTGGCAGGTTCAGCACGAAATCACATGCCACTGCATGTCCCCTTCCATGTCGGGCCATAAATAATATCCGGTCAACTGCTGTCGTGTTTTCTTCACTCCGAAGTGCCCCGAAACAGTACTATCTGTAACAGTAATTCCTGTGATAAGCTGTACTCCGCTACCCAGAATCTGTCAGTCCCTGTCTTTAGGTAATAAGACTACCTTAGCCCTTACAAGCTGTTCGTACACACCGGACGTAAAGAATTTGTCCGTCTGGCACCCATGGGTAAATACCGTATTCCCCCGGATATACGCACCGCCGGCTAAAACGCACCATGGTGCGTATATTCGGAGGAGATCTAGTCAACAATGCTCTGTTGTCATGTCAAGCGAGAGAACTGATGGCCAGGATCACCCCTGCTAGCATGCGCGCTGGCAAACTGCAGCGATCCTTCTGCCTGGCTGACGCGCCAATCGAGTGTGAATCATTTTTTACGAGACTGCACTTGGTGTTCCTGTTTGGGAGCATTCCATTCGTTTAAAAATCGTCCGAGCAACATCTTCATGCTTGTTTTAATATCTTTCATAAAAAACGTGTTTAACGCACCGTGCCATATACAAAAATCCAAATAAATGCACCCCCCAAATTTGAACTAAAACCCCTAAACGCACCTAGGCGCGTATATCTGGGGGAATACCATAGTCATGTTAATAATGGGGATATTTGGGCAAGGAAAATGGAGTAGAGATGGGCGGATGGGCGAGAAAGGGGGTCTGGAATATTTGATGCCCTTTTTTTGTAGGTGACTATGTAATGGAAATTGGATTCCATAAAATCCAACCACCTGATCAGCCGTGGTTTGAGTAGTGGCTGTGCACCGATGTACTGTACGTTGCGATGGTCTGTCCGTATTGTCACGTCTGCGCCCGTCAAGTAGCATCGCCACACTTTGAAGGCGTGCACTATCGCGAGCATCTCCTTGTCATGTATCGGGTAATTTCGCTCGGGCGGGTGTAATTTTTTATGACTCGTACGCGATTGGCTATAGACCCTCGCCGAAGTCCTATAAGAGTGTTGCTCCCATGGCGATGTCGCTGGCGTCTGTGATTACTTCGAATGGACAGTGGGGATCGGCAATGCGAAGGACAGGGGCTGAGCACAGGAAAGTTTTGAGCGCATAGAAAGCGGCTTGCTCTTTCTCCCCCCACCTATACTAAGTCCCCCGCCAGATTCGGGATAAATCGCCGAACATATTTGACGAATCCTAAAAAGCTTTGCAGCTCCTGCAGGTTCTTAGTCGGTAGCCAGGCTTGCACTGTCTCAATTTTGTCCAGGTCCACTTCGACGCCCTTAGTGGAAATAATGTGTCCCAGAAATTCATTCGGCCTTTTAAAAGCTCACACTTAGACCCCTTCGTCAGCAGCCGATGCTCCTGCAGTAGTGTGAAAACTGCTTCGAGGTCCTTTAAGTGTTTCTCCCGGGTCTCACTGTAGATCAGGATGTCATCCAGGTAGACTATAACACACTTATCTACGAGCGAACTAAAGATCTGGTTCATGGTCATCTGAAATGTCGCCGGGGCGTTCGTCCGACCGGAGGGCATAACTACATACTCGAAACTCCCGTACCTAGTACAAAACGTGGACTTGTGACAGTCGGCTGCGACTACACGAATTTGATGGTAACCCCCTCGTAAGTCTATTTTCAAAAAATTGAATTCAGCTCCACAGCGTACCCTTATCCTGTCCGCCTTGTCTTTTATTGCTAGTTGGGTCCCGTCGACTAGTCAGGGGTCAATCTCCGGTAGACACATATCTATGGGTAACTTCCATTTTTTTTGCCGTTGCGAGGTTGATCAGGCTGTGGCAGGCTCCCCCGTCAACGAATATTTAAATCCCCCCCCTTGAACCCTACCCTCTAAATAAATGGGATAATCCGCCGCTGCACCCTCCTTATTCAACCAAGTTTGGTCAATTGCGTGGATCGGTACCAGTACTCGATGAGGTTTGTCAGTCACGAGCGAGCAGGTTCCATCAGCAGTAGGCCCGTTAACTCGTCATACTATGGGTTTCCCTGATCGGTGGAACACCTTTGCCCCTGATTTCGCTTCTTCCGCTCCTCTGGGCATTTTGCTTTGTGGTGTCCCAGACACTCATACCCGAAACAGTGACCTTTGTACGTCTCTCGGCGCCATGTTGATACTTGCAGTTTGCAGGCCGGTTGGAGAGGCAATTGGGGCCAACAGATATACATGTATATTCGCCCCTTTGCTAGCTTCTGCTCGTCGAATAGCCGGTGGCCGGTTGTCCTTCGAGCCCTCGGGCGAAGCCGCATGTGGTCGCTGATTGTCGGCAGCTATTTCGAAATGCTGTTGGGTTACCAGCTCCAGCTGTCTTGGGTTTGTCGTTGGTGTGATCGTGTTGTGTCGTGTCTGAGGCATCCGACTCCGCAGTGCATATGTCTCAGATTCAGCTCGGGCCATTTCAGTTCGCAGATACGCCAACTCCTGCATATACAACTTGTGAGTGAGACGGACTTCTTTGAGTGCTGCCGCCCTTTCTTTAGGAGTTGGTGGAAAGTTTTGGGCGGCTTTCGGCACTCTGGTGTCAACATATATACTTTATATATATTGATATATTTATATATGTGTGTATGTGTGTGTGTGTATGTGTGTATATGTGTGTGTATATGTGTGTGTGTGTGTGTGTGTATAGGCTAAAGTAGGTTGGTGTACTACTTGTATTGGCTCAACCCCTAGAAGGGGACAGTTTTTCTCTTGTACCACTCTCTCTTCTCTAGTCAACACTCTTTCTCCTTGCTAACCTCCTCTCTAGCCAAACCCTATCTTGACATGGTTTCAGAGTAGGTCCATCCTGACGAGCCTCCTCCCCATGCTTCCGCATCTTACTCTCCGCTCTCCTCCCACCGTCGCGCCACCATGGCGCGCCCTGTCGCACTGCCCCTGGCCCCGACGCACTGCCGTGGTGGCCTCATCGCGCCATCGTGGCACGGCCTCGTCGCGCCGCCACGTCGTGCTGTCATGGTGGCCTCGACGTGCTGCTGTGGCGGCCTCAACGCGCCAGCGTACGGACGGCAGCGGCCAGCTTGCTGGTTTAGCGCCAGCCAACACGCCCTCACGCCGGCCAGCACGCCCGCACGCCAGCCAGCGCGCTCTAGCCTCCCCCTGTCCCGCTAACTGCACCAGCCGCCAAACCCCCTCCCCCCCCCACACTGCAGCTGATGGTTGTCTCAAGCCGTCCTCCCACTGTCGTCGCAGAGACGTGACACGCCGCCGGGTGCCGCTGGCTCCGCCGCCGCCGCCGCCGACGTTGCTGCCTCGTACGCCGAGGGGTCAAACGGGCTGTAGAATGCCACTGCTGCTGCTGGGTATGGGGGTGCTAGGGCTCGGGGGTGCTGGGTATTGGTGCTGGGTGTGTGGTGTGTTCTGACATTTTCTTACTTCCAATGGACAGACTAGTAGTGCTGCCCTGGTGTCTTGCTTTTGTGAGTAGCGCCTACCAAGCCTAAGGGGTGTGTCAGCATATATACGTATAGATAAATGTGTGTGTAGGCTAGGTAGGTGTACTATTCATGCCGGTTCTTATTTTAGAGGGGACAACTCTTCTCTTGTGCCTCTCTCTATTCTCTAGTCAACACTTTTTCTCCTTGCTAACCTTCTCTCTAGCTAAACCCTATCTCGACAGTTGGCATTGCGAACACAGCCGTGGCGATAGGTAATTATCAATAAATATTACCACGACAGCGGATCTACAGTAAGCACAGGGCGTCAGCCTCCCTAAGTGTCGGTATTGCAGCGGAACTAGAGCGCAAGGCTGAGGATCGTTGGCTCTGATGGCCAGGTGTAATGAAGCGGAAAGAGTGTGTATCGAAGGATTGGGTAACGAGGAAATAATACAACTGAGGCAACATCAAAACAGCAGGGAGCATGGATATAGCTAGCCTAAAGCACACGATCGTGGCTTGGCAGAGCTGCGATGTGTGGTTCGTAATTGGCGCGAAACACTTCCATTCCTTACTGAGTCATACGCTAACGTGTACACCCAAACTCCTCGACTCGTCATGTTCGGCCTCATTTATCGGCGCAACCCTTTCCCGAGTCGCGTCCGGCACTGTCGCCACATTGCCGAACCTACCCACGTTCCGAGGTTATTGCCCTAGCACGCCAACGTCTATGTAACCTCGTGCCTTCATTGCAATATCGACCTTTTATTCTCACGTTATTATTCATTGACAATTCCTATATTATAATAGCTCGTATCAGAGCCCGACCTTTCCAATAACCTTCCGTTTTCATTTACTTAGTTAAGGGTGGTCAAAGGGGATTAGCACGCCTGCACAGCAGTTGCCTTGGGTCGTAAAAAAAAAACTCCAGCATGTGCCCTAGATTCTGCCTCGTCCAGACCGCCATGGCCCCGGTAGATTCGACATTTGAGGGACAGTACACCTCGACTGCTGCGAACCGTGCATGGGAAACTGTGGACCTGCAAGCATTAATGGAGCAGTTGAAGACTCTGACAAGCATCATCAACGGCCTCCGCGACGAGAATCCGAAACTTCGCCAAGCGCAAGAGAAGCGTCCAGAGGAGCCGTGCGACGATGCTCGAAGCGAGGCGGGTGAGCAGCGACTGTCGCCAGATCCACTGGCACGACAGGTGACAACAGCCCCGCGCTCGACAAGTCGTAGCATAAGATATCAGCAACTCGCTCCTTTCAATCCAGCTAATATGAGTGTGACAGTGCGGCAATGGATATTCGCCATGAATATATATTTTAACGCGGTGGGCATTAACGATCAGCCACATGTTAACACTGTTGCAAGGGGCTGCCTTACAGTGGTGGAAGGTCATCTTCGACTTTGCGGCAACTCGCACAGAAGGACAGCATGAGTGGTCCGAAGAATTCGGCGACGAAGACGAGGAAGACCTGTTCAGAGCGACCCATATTCGCACGTGGGCAATGTGGTGCACAGAGCTTCGCAAGCAGTTTGAGCATGCCCCTGACTCAGACAAGGCACGCGTAACTCTACGCATGTGGAAGCAGCTGGGATCTGTGTCCGAGTACACCGCTTCGTTCCTGACGTTGGTGGACAGACGTGGCTACATGCACGAGTTGGAGAAGGTCGACAAGTACATGAGCGCCATGAAGCCCGAAATACAGTACCGGATAAAACGACAACGTCCTGCAGAACAGTTACAAGACTACATCCAGCTCGCGGAAGCCGCTGATTCGATCACGAAGCCGAGGACAAACTTCTACAACGAAGGTCGCCCTCAAGAACAGTACCAGCGTGCCATGATAAAAGGGGTGGACGTAGTGGATATATACACAGTTTCTCCGCAAAATACGGGGCTATGCTACCACTGTGTCACATCCGACGCGACAGCCAAGAATTCATAGCCCTACAAAATTCTATGGGGAAGAAGCCGAAGGAGCGACCGGGAAATGGGTCACGTGAGTAAGTACCAGGCCCCTTACTGACGAGCATGCTTCTCCGCCCGAACCACAAAAACCCCACCGGGTCGTGATCTCGATTGCTGCTATCAACCGGACCCGAACGAATAAGGGGGATGAAACTGCTGATCACTCTGTGTTGGTGGAGGGTAAAGTCAACGGGTTGTTCTTGAAGATTTTCGTTGATGGAGGTGCGAGTCGCAGTCTCATATACATTGGCGGAAACAATTGTCCACATGTTTAGCATATTTTTACATTTTGACGAGCTGTACGCTATAAACATTAAGCCTTAATTCATGGTGGCCATACACGTAGAGAGGAGAAGTTAGAGCACTCACTCAAATCTTCTAAAACCAGAGTAGTATATTTCATGGTCCTTCAAGATGACAACATTTAATAACAGCACATCCGGACAATTTGTACCGAGGACAGGCAGCAAACTAGTTACTAGCAAAACTAGTACCTAGTCAACCGACACTTGGCCTTGATCACCACCTACACCCTCCTATGCATGTTATCTACGAGGTTAGTGCAAACCTTTACAGGGATCTTCTCGCACTCTTCCTGGACCCACGCTTTTGCATAAGGGGGTGAGCACTAGGAAAATCGCGAAGTATTTGAACGTATGCAAGAGTACTGTGCACGATTTCATATTGAATGTTATCTCTAAGACTAGCCATGCTGAGGTGTGGCCAAAGATGCCATTAGTCGATTGGTCTCATCTTATCATGCATCGTCTTCATCGCACCGTTGTAGGTAAAAATTACGAGCAGAGTGGCGAAAAATTGCGTATCTGCCACGAAACCTAGGGTAACATAGCACGGTTGACAGTGCATCCTTGCACAATTAGAATCACGCTAGGATCCGTAGGTCTCTGAGCGGTGCAGCAGTCAAAGTAGTCGTGACTGGTGGGGAAAAATATCCGGGTTCAGGTCTGGTGAGGAAGAGGGTCACTCCAGTGCTATAAACTCATGCTCTCCAAGCCATTCCATGCCTAGGCGAGACACATGGCTTAGAATGGCTTAGAGAACACGAGTATGTTACGCTGGAGTGACCCTTTTCCTCACCAGATCTCAACCCGGATATTTTTCCCCACCAGTCACGACTACTTCGACTGCTGCACCGCTCAGAGACATACGGATCCTAGCATGATTCTAATAGTGCAAGGATGCACTGTCAACCGTGCTATGTTACCCTAAGTTTCGTGGCAGATACGCAATTTTTCGCCACTCTGCTCGTAATTTTTACCTACAACGGTACGATGAAGACGATCCATGATAAGACGAGACCAATCGACTAATGGCATCTTTGGCCACACCTCAGCATGGCTAGTCTTAGAGATAACATTCAACATGAAATTGTGCACATTACTCTTGCATACGTTCAAATACTTCGCGATTTTCCTAGTGCTCACCCCCTTATGCAAAAGCGTGGGTCTAGGAAGAGTGCGAGAAGATCCCTGTAAAGGTTTGCACTAACCTCGTAGATAACATGCCTAGGAGGGTGTAGGTGGTGATTAAGGCCAAGTGTCGGTTGACTAGGTACTAGTTTTGCTAGTAACTAGTTTGCTGCCTGTCCTCGGTACAAATTGTCCGGATGTGCTGTTATTAAATGTTGTCGTCTTGAAGGACCATGAAATATACTACTCTTAGGAGATTTGAGTGAGTGCTCTAACTGCTCCTCTCTACGTGTATGGCCACCATGAATTAAGGCTTAATGTTTATAGCGTACAGCTCGTCAAAATGTGAAAATATGCTAAACATGTGGACAGTTGTTTCCGCCACTGTAGCTGGACAGGGCAAAACTTTTGGGTATACCCTTACTAAGGTGTTTACCTGAGATTGACGCCTCACTGGTAGATGGCACGCCGCTGGCAATACGGGAGCGGGTGGAGATCATCAGTTTTACCTACGGAGAGCACGTAAATTTTGGGATGGGGCTGCAGGCGACGACTCTTGACGTGTTCGACGTATTGCTGGGACATGATTGGTTCCAAAGGTATGACCCGAAGATCGACTGGACGACGGGTGGCTGCAGCATCAAGCTCGATGGGATTTCCCGCAAGCTACCCAAATGGATGGGGCCTCGCATGCAAAGAACCCAAGTCCATGCAATCTCCTTCAAGAAGGCGTCGCGGGTTGGAGCTGAGGCGTACGCCATTGATCTTTGTGAGATGGCATCGGCGGTCGAGGACGAAGACATTGAGAAGCTGTGCGAAGCCGTCCATCCGGATTTAGCGGATTTGATTCGGAAGTATCCGGGGATTTTTCCGAACGACCTGCTAGCTTGACTCTCGCCAAGTTGACATGAGGACCATATGATCAAGCTGGAACCAGGCGCCCAACCGACTGTACAGCGCCAATTTCGGCCCAGCTAGCCATAACTGGAAGAATTACGGCAGCAGTTGGATTCTCTTCTGGAGAAGGGATTTATCCGACCCAGCACATCGCCATACGCCGGCCCAATACTGTTCAAGCTGAAGAAAGATGGAGGATTCCGAATGTGTATTGACTACCGCGTGCTCAATCGGATCACAATCAAGTCGTTTTACCCGATCCCGCGAGCCGATGAACTTCTCGACCAACTTCGCGGAGCCCGGTTTTTCTCGAAGATCGATTTACGATGAGGTTACCACCAAATTCGCGTCGTCGCCAAAGATTGTCACAAGATCGCATTTCGAACCTGATACGGCAGCTACGAGTACCTGGTAATTCATTTTGGACTCACGAACGCACCCTCAACAATCCAAATGACCTTGAATGGAAATTTCCCCGAACTTTTGGACAAATGCGTCATCATCTACCTCGACGATATTTTGATCTACAGCCGAAGCAGGGAGCAGCACTTAAAGGATCTTGATGTAGTCTTCACGCTGCTGCACAAGAACCGCCTCCTCACCAAGGGGTCCAAGTGCAAATTTCTTAAGTAAGAGTTGGAGTTTCTGGGCCACATTGTCTCTACTGAAGGAGTGAAAATCGACCCGAAGAAAATCAAGACAATACAGGAGTGGAAGCCGCCGCGAAACGTCAAGGAGCTGCATAATTTTTTGGGGTTCGTAAATTACGTCCGCCGCGTTATCCCCAACATGGCGGGGTTATCCGCCCCGCTAACCGACCAACCGAAGGACCACAAATAATTTTTGTGGGGGGAGAAGCAGCAAGCTGCATTTGACCAATTGAAGATCGCCCTCACCTCGCCGCCCGTACTTTGCATCTCTGATCCTGGTTGTCCATACAAAGTCATCACCGATGCTAGCGACATCGCCATTGGCTCGGTTCTCCTACAGGATTTTGGCGAAGGGTCACAGCCAATCGCCTACGAATCACGGAAGCTGCAGGGTGCGGAGAAAAATGATACAGTGCACGACAAGGAGATATTGGCGATTGTCCAGACGTTCAAGACCTAGCGGTTCTACCTGACAGGCGTTGACGTCACCGTGTGAACCGACCACAAATCCCTACAACACTGCAAGCCCAACCAAATCTCAACTCACGACAGATCCGCTGGCTCGATTTCCTCGAGTCAAATTTCCACTACACCATCACCTACAAATGCGGCGCCAATAACAGTGCTGATGCCCAGACCCGACCCACTGCCCATACAACCGCCACACTAGTTGCCCAGACCAGCCTACTCCTTACCGAACTATTTACCCACGGCAACAAAATCGACCATTCACAAAGAGCATGCAACTGCTACTGGACATTACTTCACTAAGCGCAACACTTCCCGCACCCGTGTTCCCGGCTACGAGTTACTTCGTACCCTCCTAATCCAGGAATCCCACAACAACCCAACCTCCAGACATTTTGGAGTTGACACAACCATGAAGACGTTGCAGCGCAAGTATTACTGGCCGAACATGGCTGACGACATGCGTAAGTACGTGTCCTCCTACACCGCTTGTAAATAATGAAGTCATCCCATCAGCAAGCACCCAGACACTTGCAGCCGTTTATATCCGCCTGAGTGACCCTAGCAACACGTCACGATGGACTATGTGACAGGACTGCCGGCCGGTCCCCGCGGAAACGACGCCATCCTCGTGGTCGTTAACCGACTCACGAAAATGGCGCACTTCATCGCTTGCCAACAGAAGATTACAGCTAAGCAAACTGCCCAGATGTTCATCGCCAACATCATCAGACTGCACGGACTACCCGCCGCTATTATTTCTGACCGAGACCCAAAATTCACATCAAATTCTTGGCGCCAGCTGTGGGACCAGTTCGGCACCAAACTACCTTTTTCCTCCGCCTACCATCCACTGACCGACGAGCAGACCGAACGAGTCAACCAAACTATGGAGCAACTCATTTGGACTACCTGTACTGATCCACAAACCTGGGTGAAATCCATACGGCTGCTGGAATTTGCGTATTACAACCCGCCTTCCGCAACGACCCATTAGACCCCATTTTTCCTAAACTACAGACAAGACCCCGTCATACCAGGCCTATCGTTATCAGGGTATTTTACCCTGATTCCCTGATTTCACAAGGTATTTTTTTTGCCAACCCTTAATTTTCAGGGTTGGGCATTTTTTAACCCTACCCTCTTCAGGGTTGTGTGTCTGTGAACACTTGGGATTTCAAGGTTTGCGTTATCCCTAAACTGAGTTATCAGGGAGTAACGCGTACGAACCCTGAATGCGACATCCATGCGGACCATGAGTTTCGGCGAAATGGCCCCTTTACGCGTGACGGGTCCCAAGCCCATGAATACGACTAGCAGGCGTCACGTGGAGAATCTGCACTTGACAACTTTCCCGCCCTGTACACGCTGTATGTTGCCATTTCAGCAACATTTCCAACCGTTAAGTGTGGGATGGTGCACTCTGTCATGCCCTAGCCTGGCACGCAGCAGACGAGGACAGACGATGCCAGCGCAGGAGCGTCCCGCCATCGACGATATTGCCATGGCGATGCGGGATCCCGGATGGGTTGTGCACCGTCCATGACAAGCGAAATCTGGGGATTCTTGGTCCTCTTCCCATCTTCTTCACCAGCCTCTCCTCCAACCCAATTTCCTCCTAATCTTCATAGCGCAGATGTGAGATGCTCCAATCTTGTTTCTCGTCCAGTTTCGTCGCGCCTAGTTCTCGTTTGGATCTAATCCGCCACTACTAGCCATGGCGGATGTAGGAGAGTCTGGTGAGTCTCCCGCCGACGATGATGGTTCTGGACCAGGTAGGAACCCCCCCGTGGAGGTCCGTAGATACACTCTAGATAACTTGCGGTCTCCCACCGTAGTCGCAATACCGTCACAACCCGTATCTACTCCCGCTCCCTATGTACCTCCGCCCGCTGTCGCTTCGTCTAGATGCAGGGTTCCAGACTGCGAGACAGCCATGACCTTGCGTTACACGGTCGAGTGTGCTTCCACGATTTCATCCACGAAAAAAGCACGCATCCAGAAGTACACCCAGAGCACGATAGTCCTTGGCGGGAAGCTACGTCGACCGTCGCCGCCTCGCACATCGCCAGAACCTCAGGCCCCTGCTATTCCATAACCCCAGCCGCCAAACCTCTCGAAGAAAGAACTCATCGAGCAGAAGTATCTCATGGCTGAGCACAAGTATAAGATCAGCTGGCTTCCATTTTTCCCTTGGCTTCTGTTAACGAAAACAAAAGACGGTTACCCTGCATTGAAGTGCAGTGTGTGCAAGGCTTTTGGCAAAGAGACAACACCGTACTCCAACAGCCGCGACGGGGCACGTGACCTGCAGGCGCAAGCGATGCGGTTCCACGAACACATGACAGCCCACGAAGCAGCAGTCAAGCATCAGATGGAGATCGCCGAAGACATCACAAGCACCCAGAGGCGCATGGAGAATTACGCGCGGACTGACATCGAGGGGAAGCGCGTCATGAGGCTCCTACGCTGCGTCGACTTCCTGTGCAAGTGTGATGCACCCATCAGCATGTACTCGAGGCTACTCCGCTTCATGGCCGAGTAGGAGACCCCACACATTCCGCTGCAGTCTTACAGAGTCTACCTGACACGGTAATGCACTGATTCCAAAAACACCATATCCTTGATTCATTTAATAGGTCCAACAACCTCCCTCTTGCTACTTCTGCTACTACAGGTATGGCTTCTGTCAGCTCGTCAATAGCTTGGCATCCTACCTGCAGCACCGACAAATGCAACACATTCTCGCCTCACCCTACCTCGGCATCAGCTGCGACGAGAGCACTGACCATACTCGTGGTAAACATCTCATTGTTTACCTAACCTTGATGCGTGCGCATCGTGTTGTCACATAGTTTTTTGCTCTCTTGACCGTCGAAAAGTGCGACGCCGCGTCTCTCCTCGCTGTTCTTCTGGCTCACTTGCGAGCAACTGGCATCGACCTCTCCCAAATCACCGGCATGAGCACCGACGGCGAGACAATGGTCGGCCGAGACAATGGTCTTGTAGCCTGACTTTGTGAGCACATCCCCCATCTCGTCTCTTCGCACTGTGAAGTTCATGTGTCTGGAGTCAACGCTTCAAGAACCTCCAGCGGGCAATACACAACACCAACCTTGAAGTGCAAGGAATTCACACCGTGCGCTGGCTTTCAAGGGGTGAGGCTGTGCGGCGCCTCTGTAAGGTCCTTGGCGCCGCTATTATTAGCACGGTGTGAATTCCTTGCATAATGAGCATGGGCATGAGTTGTATGAAGTCGTCATCTGTTACAAGTTCCAGTTCTGTCTTTTTTTCCTGCTGACATGCTCGGAGTGATGAATGAGCTCAATCTCAAATTCCAGAAGAGGGAGGTGAGCTTCTACCACTGTGCATGTTGTAGTTTTTGTCCCATGCATGCACGTTTGGAATCACCCTCTGACTCCCCTCTCTTGTCTGTCACTTCCACCAGGTCGATGTCACCGAAGTGACCAAGGATATCGACGAGGTGACAGAGGTCGAAAGCCACGTGCCTTCTTGGCCGTCTACGGGTGCGGAGGGAGCAAGCGCGTAAAGGTGCGGGGCATCGACAAGGACGACAACCCAGTCACTCACACCTACACCATGCACGAGAAGCAGATCGAAGGGCATGCCTTCCGCGGCAAGTACTGCGACTGCGAGCGGCTCTGTGCGCAGTTCGTGAAGGACACGATGACCTTCCTGCTAGACCTGAACAATCTCGCCCCGACAAAGCTCTTCCGCGTGTCGAAGTGGCCCCGGATGAAGCAGCAGAGAGAGAAGAAGCTGAAGGAGTACCTACATGGCTGCAGTACCCTTTCGACAACAGGCTGCCAGGCTTTGCCTTGCAAGCTGCACAAAAGGAGCTGGTTACGTGGGCGCTACTGATGCTGAGCCACCATGCCGACGAGGGATTCCATCAAGGCCTGACAAACTATCTGGGCTTGACGGAGTCGAACTTGTGAGTGACTGCTGTTCGAAGGAATTTTGTTGCATGTTTTCGGGCCGCTTCTAATCTTCCCCTAGGAACTCTGTCGAGTAACAGGCGCACAATGGGATGTTGTTTATCGCTTGTTGACTAGTTGCACTAATGCACTGGTGTTGTTCTCTGCATTCTGATCCACCAACCCTTTTGGCAGGCGCTGCCCAACCTGATGCGCTTGTGGCAAGCGTGCGCTGTCCTGCTGCTTAGCACAGTGGAGTGTGAACGAGGCTTCTCGCGGCCGAACGTCATCAAGTCATGGGTGCGGGGCACGTTGTGCAATGCGCGCCTCAGCGAGCTGGTGGTCATTTCCCTGCTGGTGGTGTAGGCGCAGTGCGGTCACGAAAGAAGCAGGCAGACGCACTAGAGTCTAGCGTGAAGGAGAGAGCAGCGGTAGCGTTAAACGGTGGAGGAGCTAGCATAGACCCAAGGCTAAACAAGGCAGCACCGGAGTCGCTGGGCCAATGTTTTCGGCGGGCTTAGGGTCAGCGGACTCACGGTCAGCGGACGAGGGGTCAGCAGGCAGGGGAGCAGGGGGGTCAGGGCAGGGTAGCGTACCATCAAGGTGGACCACCAGAGAGTGGCCGTCCTGCCGCTGGCCAGTGAGGTGACGGCGGAGGTTGACCAGCCACGCGTCAAACTCGAGCGGCTGACCCTTTGCGTCGAAGCGTAGCACGGAGTCCGCCATCAGGAACGATGCAGTAGCGGTGCAGTGCAGTGCTGTGTGGTGCAGAGCTGTGCAGTGCAGTGCGGTGCTGTGTGGTGCTGTGCAGTGAAGAGTGGTATAATGCGGTGCTGTGCGGTGCAGAGCGGTACAGTGCAGTGCTGTGTGGTGCTGAAGGCCGGAGGCGGGTCGACTGACGAGGAACGGGCGCAGGGGCCGTCGAGAGCGGGTGCAAGGGCCGGCTGGAACGAGCGCTAGGGGGCGAGGGGCCGGCTAGGACAGCGCTGGGGGCCGGCGAAAACGGGCGCTGAGGCCAGCTGGAACGAGCACTAGGGGCCGGCTGGGGCGGACGCACGGGCCGGCTAGGGACGGGCGCTAGGAGGCCGGCATAACGGGCGCGAAGGGGGGGGGGCGGCTAGAGCGGGCGCGAGGGCCGGCTAGGACGGGCGCGAGGGGGGGGGGGCGGCGCGGGCGGGCGCAGGGGCCGGTTAGGTGAGGCGCGAGGTGCCGGCAGGACGAACGCGAGGGCCGGCTAGGACGGGCGCGGGGGCCAGCTAGGACGGGCGCGGGCGGGCCGGCTGGAGCGGGCGCGGGCGGGCCGGCTGGAGCGGGCGCGAGGGGCCGGCTAGGGCGGGCGCAGGGGCTGGCTAGGTGGGGCGCGAGGGCCGGCAGGACGGGCGCGAGGGCCGGCTAGGACGGGCGGGGGGGGGGGGGGCAGCTAGGACGGGCGCGTGGGCCGGCTGGAGCGGGCGCGAGGGCTGGCTAGGACGGGCGCGAGGGGCCGGCTAGGGCGAGCACAGGGGCCGACTAGGTGGGGCGCGAGGGCCGGTAGGACGGGCGCGAGGGCCGGCTAGGACGGGAGCGAGGGGGGGCAGCTAGGATGGGCGCGTGGGCCAGCTGGAGCGGGCGCGAGGGCCGGCTAGGACGGGCGCGAGGGGCCGGCTAGGGCGAGCGCGTGGGCCGGCTAGGTCGAGCGCGGGGGGGCCGGCGATGGCGGGCGCGGCTAGGACGGGCGCTAGGGGCCGGGGGAGAACGGGCACGCCTAGGGGAATGGGCGGCTAGGACCTAATGCAGAAGTGTGGGCGGGCCGCGGGACCTACCTACTGCTGATACCATCTTAGAACTGAATAATGACTAGGAAGAGAGAGAACAGGGAGATATAGCCTAAAGTGTTGTACCCTCTATTGCACAAACCAATATTGTCTATACTACCATACTTATATATGTTTGACAGTACCCTCTACAGTAGAGTTCGGTAACCTACCAAGCCTACCAATTATATAACACAATATATAATTTAACACCCCTTGCTAGTCACATTCCCCCCCAGTCAAGTTCGGTTCCCCCCATCCCTCCCAATTCCAATTTCCCCCGTCAAGTTCGATTCCCCCCACCCTGCGAAATCCAATCCCCTAACACAAATCCACTTCCCCTAGTATCACAAGTCAATTTTCGCCTCTACAAAACTCAGCCCAATTCGCGTCAATGTTTTCCTAACGCAGCACCGGAGTCGCCGGGCCACCCAGGCGGGAGGCGACCCCACTGCTGCTGCTGCACGGAAGGGCAGCCACCGTGGCCACCACCACAAGAGCCACCGGGCATCCCCGGCGGGAGCCGACCCCACTGCTGCTGCTGCGACTGCTGCTGCAGTGGCTGCTGCTGCTGCTGCTGCTGCTGCTGCTGCTCTGTGGGATCAGCCCCGGTCCCCTCGTCAGTACCGCCAGCAATTGAACCACCTCCACAACCCCGTCACCCCCACCACCCCTCCCTCCGCCAAACCCCCCCTTGGGGACGGCCCTTACCTTGACGAGGCTACACTGTGGCAGCCGCGGCGACGGTCTCAGCAGCAGGGGCTGTCTCATCGACAGTGGCAGAAACGTCAGAGTAAGTGCAATGGGAGGGAGCACAACCCTAGAAGATAAGGACCACCACAGTACCACTAGTTTGAGCGATAGTGCACTGGCGGTTCTCTATCGCACACAGGGTGGTGATGAAGGCAGTAAGGGTAAGGTCCCCTGGGTGCTGACTAAGGAAGTGGTCGTGGGCAGTGGTGAGGCCATCAGGAAGGCGCATGGCAATGAGGTAAAGGGTCGTGCAAAGGGGAGGAGGGAATGCAGCGAGTTGGGCCTCAGTGCTAGAAGCGCGGTAGCTAGTCTCAAGGGCGTGTAGATGAGTGGCAAGATCAACGACAGTGGGAAAGGACGCAAGATCGTGGAATAGCATGGAAAGGATCAAACGGCCAGCAGAAGCAATGGAGGGAGTGGAATAGCGCGCAATGACTTCATCTAAGTATTCTTTCACATTCGCTACAGCGGTAAAGCGGAGACGCTGAGACAGGGGGAGGGCGTGACTGATAGTAAGCTGCGCTACGGCGTCGCATGACTCCCAGACAGCGCGTGCAAGCTCAGCAGCGGCAAAGGCTTCACGCGCAGCAGACGTGGGGGCGTCAGAGAGGGTAGCAGGTGCATCAGGGTAGGGGAGCTTACCGTCGACATGGACGGCCAAAGAATAGCCGTCCTGGCGCTGACCCGTCAGTTGACGGCGAAGGTCGACGAGCTAGCGAGCGCGGTCCGGCGAGCGAGCATCGATGAGCTGGGGCTGGCGAGCGGGGGCCGGCGAGCTAGGGACGACGAGCGAGGGCCGGCAAGGTAGGGTCGGTGAGCTAGGGCCGGAGAGCGAGCTAGGGCCAGTGAGCTAGGGCCAGCGAGCGAGCTAGGGTCGGCGAGCGAGCTAGGGCCGGCGAGCTAGGGCCAGCGAGCAAGCTAAGGCCTAGCTAGGAGCCAGCGCATGGCAAGCGAAGGGCCAGCGGCGAGCTAAGAGCTAGCCGCGAGCGTGGGGCCAGTGGGCGAGCACGGGGGGCCAGTGGCGAGTGCGGGGCCAGCGGGTGAGCGTGGGGCCAGCATTGAGAGCTCTCGAGGTGGGCGCAATGGCCACTGGCAAGCGTTGGGCCAGCGGCGAGCGCTCGCGCGGCACGCTTAAGGGTCAGCGGCTAGCGTGGGGCCAACGGGCGAGCGAGGGGCCAGCGGGGAGTGGCTAGCGATGGGTAGTTAGCGACCGCGGCTAGTGTCGGGTGGCTAGCGACGGGCGGCTGGCGACGGGCGGCTAGTGACGAGCAGCTAGCGACGAGCGGCTAGCAGCTAGGGTCGGCCAGCGGCGGTGAGCGGGGCAGCAGCGGGCTAGGAGCCGCACAGCGTGCTAAGGAGCGAGCGGGCGAGAGCGAGGGCTAGGGCTAGGGCTAGGACTAGGGCTAGGGCGGAAGCGCGGGTGGGCAGGTAGGGCCTAACCTAGCGTTATACCATCTCAGAGTAATGAATTTTACTAGAATGGAAGGTACAGGGTAGTTTCGTGCTAGTGTTGTACTCTCTAAGAGCATTCACCTATCTAGCCTATAATAACATATGCATATGTCTCATCTGTCTTGTTTGGCTGGCGAGTCTGAGCTTCCAAAGTTGGGGTTGTGGAGGGAGGACAAAGGGAAACACAACACACCATGGTAACCAAGCCCCCAAGTTGCAGACTTTTTACTCTGATTCGGTATTTCTTCAGCATTTTTTGGGGTGTACTCTGATTGCGAAGACTTTTTTTTGTACCTTACTCTGGTTTTTCATGGATGATTTATGTACCTACGCTGATTTTCCAGACTCTTTTTTCTAGTGTACTCTGATGCCTCGCTCTATATGGGGAGTTGAATTTGATTCCTCGTAATACCGTGATTGAGGGGAGCATGATTAATGCTACCCCTGTGGAGGGCGCTGACTAGCACTTAGCCAAAATCAGGGAGAACCCGATGCTTGCTAGAGGCTTTGTGAGGGCGCCAATTGGAACTTGACCAAAATTAAAGGCCAATGCGTACAGGGGGGCGTATGAGGGAGCTGACTGGCCCTTCACCAAAATCACCTCCCAATTTGTGCTGGAGGCAGTGTGAGGGGTCGATTGGTCCTCCAAAAAAAAAAAAAAAAAAAAAAAACATTTGCTGATGTGTGCCGCCCGTGGCCTGTATGTGTGAGGGCGCCCATTGGCCCTTCGCGAGATTCCCCTCTCCTCTGCAATTTTGTTTCAGCCGCCCCAATTCCTTTCCTCCCCCCGTTCATCCCGCACGCACATGCCATTTGCCACGAACGAGTCCGCCCCATTTCATCGCCTGCTGGCACGTGAAATTAGCGCGGGCCGAGTCTTGGGTGGTGTGACTGTGCGCTTTTGCCGGCACACAAATAGGACATGCCATGCCATGCTTCTAGCGTGCCATGCCCAAGGCCCTGATAGCAATAGGAAATTGAGTTGGTAGATGAGGCTGAGTGCGGGACATTCTTTGACATGTGACAACGGCTTTAAAGCCAGCGTTAAAAAACTTAGTGGCTCTGATTGATCATATAAAAAATCTCTTGTTACTCTGATTTTTCAGAATTTTTTTTAGGGGCAACTCTGATGCCCATACCAAGGGATGGCAGGCAAGTCTGACGAATCAGACAGCCCCAAAACCAATTTGGGAACCTGATGGTAAGTGCCCAAAACCAACTTGTGACATATTTGTATATATTACTGTATACTAGATAGGGGCATGCCTTAGTGAGTACAACAATTTAGGTCAAAACCACCATGTACCCTATTTTCTAGGCATTCCGCTACTCTAAGATGGTATCATAGTAGGTTAGGTCCACCCATCCGCTTCCACCCTCGCCCTAGCCTAGCACCCTGCCGTTCCCTTAGCGCGCCGCGCTGGCCTTAGCGCGCCCCGCTAGTCCTCAGTGCCCCGCCAGCCCCGTTCCCTCGCCCTGCTGGTCCCTTACGTGCCCCGCCTGGCCCTAGCACCCCGCCGGCCCTTAGAGCCCCGCCGACCCCTCGCGCGCCCGCTGGTCCCTTAGCGCCCCTCGCGCCCCGCCCGGCCCTCGCGCCCCGCTGATCCCTCCTGCGCCCTGCCTGGCCCTAGCGCCCTGCCTGGCCCTAGCGCCCCGCCGGCCCTTAGCGCCCCGCAGCCCCTTTCGAGCCCCATCGGCCCATCGCGCCTCGCCAGCCTTCTTTGTGCCCTGCCGGCCTGCCGTGCTCTGCTGGCCCTGTGAGCCCCGCTCGGCCTCCTGCCGGGGAGTTCTGCCGCCGCGTCGCTGTGCCGCTGTGTAGCTATGCTGCTGTATTGCTGTGTAGCTGTGCCGCTGCGCCGCTGTGTCGCTGTGCTGCCGTGCCGCCGTGGAGTTGCGTCGCTGAGGTCGCACGATGGCAGACTCAGTACTCCGCCTGGACGCGAAGGGGCACGCGATCGACTTCGCCACCTGGCTCGTCGATCTACGCCGTCACCTCACAGATCAGCGCCAGGATGGGCACTCCCTAGCTGTGCATATTGATGGATTGCTACCCCACCCCCCCACGCCCGATCCCCTCCCTGCTGACCCCATCACTGCTCAGCGTGAGGCCTTTTCTGCTGCTGCACTTGCTCGCGCTGTCTGGGATTCCCGCGATGCCGTAGCGCGGCTAGCCATTAGTCATGCACTTTCCCTGACTGAGCGTCTGCGGTTCACTGTTGTCGCGAATGCCAAGGATTTCTTGGATGCAGTAACTAGCAATGACGCCCAGCTCATTGTCTTCCCCATGCCAATCTGCGCTACCCTGTACCTTATTGCCATGCGACTTCTGGACCGCTCAGCCACTGCTCGCGACCACTTCCTTAGTCAGCACCTAGGTGACCACACCCTTACCACCTTTGTCACCGCCCTGTCTGAGATAGAGACTCGCCAGCGCACTATCTCTCAGACAAGGGGTACTATGGCAGTCCCTATCTTTCAGGGCTATGCGCCCTCCTAGTGCACGTACGCTGACGTTTCCACCACGATCGTCACGACTGCCCCTGCAGCTAAGACCGCAATTGTGGCGTCCATGCAGCCGCGCCCGCGTCGGGGCCGTCGCGGCCCCAAGGGGGGGCGTGGTGGCGGGGGTAGTGCTGGTGGTGTTGGTGGTGGCGGGGACAGTGGGTCCGACAAGGGGATCGGGGCTGGTGCCCAGGAGCAGCAGCAGCCGCAGCCACCGCAGCAGCAGTCGTGGGCCCGCCTCCCGCTGGGGTGGCCAGGAGCCTTTGGCGGTGGTGACCGCGGTGGCGGCCCTCGCAGCTTGGCGTCGGCTGGCAGCTTCGGTGCTGGGGGCTGCTAGTACCATCTCCAGACCGGCCCCCTCCCCGGCACTGTGAGTCGTCGCCCGCACCCGACCGCCCACTGCTTCCGCCACCTCGACCACCTCTTTCGTCGCCGCTTCGGCCCGGCCCCGGACATCCCTGACAGGGCCAGTCTGCTGCGCCACGGTGTGCCTGTCTTTGAGTTAGACATGGATCAAATCTGTTTTGCCCTCCCTTCTCTGTATTCTGATGCTTTTAGTGTGCCCGGATCTTATTACCCTATGTTATCTAGTTTTTGTGTAGTATTTGTGTGTAGTACACACTTCCCTGCTGCATTAGGCGTAGGACCTTCTGCCTTGTCTAGCCTAGGCTCCACGCTCGCTCCTCCTCCGACCGTAGCTTCTGCTTCGCTATCCTTTACGCTTGACTCTGGTGCGTCTACCTGCTTCTTCCGTGACCACGCCACACTCACGCCGCTTACACCGCCTGCCGCTGTCACACTTGCTGACCCCTCCTTTGGTCCTGTCGTTGCCCGTAGCTACGCAACCCTTCCCTGTCCAACGGTTCCCTTGGGTTCTCTTTCAGGCCTGCACATCCCTTCATTCTCCAGGAACCTAGTTGGTGTTTGCTGTCTTCGAGACCTCGACGTCACCACTACGCTCCCTGGTCACGAGCGGTACACTGTGTGTACCGAGGCCGCCTCAGGTGGCCCACTTGCGACGTTCCCCCCAGACCCGGTGTCTGGCCTGTTTACGCTGGACACTACTTCCCCCTCGGTGGACATGTCCTCCCCAGGTCCTGCGTCTACCCAGGTCGCTGCAGCTTGCTCGTGTCGGTCGCTCACTCACCCATCGCTTCAGTGGCACCACCGCCTAGGTCACCCCGCACTCCCTCGTCTGCGTCACATATCTCAGCACGGTCTTGTCCTAGGTCTCCCTGCGTCGCCCCGTACCCTCCTTCCCTTGCCTGCGCCGCTGTGCACTCCCTGCGTCGAGGGTTAGCTGTGCCATGCCCCTCATTCCTCCTCGCTTCGCCCTGCCACCGCGCCACTCCAGACCGTGCACCTGGACGTCTAGGGCCCAACCCCCATCCCCGGGCCACGTCGAGAGCGCTACTTTCTCGTGCTCGTCGACGACTGCACGCGCTACACCACGGTGTTTCCCTTGGAGCGGAAGGCCGACATGTCTGACGTTCTTATCCCAAGGGACGTAGCTGCATGCCTCCACCGCAGTCTCCCTGTGTTGTGTCTCCACTACAACCGTGGTGGCGAGTTCGCCTCCGGTCGGCTACGAGAGTTCTGTCATGCGGAGGGCATCACCCAGCCGTACACCCTACTGGACTCCCCCAGCATAATGGGGTCGCTGAGCGACGCATCGGCTTGGTCATGGAAGTGGCTCATACCTGAATGATCCATGCCGGTGCACCCCATATTCTGTGGCTGTTCGTCGTTCGCTACGCTGCTCACCAGCTTTACCTGTGGCCGCACTCCCATCGGCCGCAGGTTTCACCGACCCTTCTTTGGACCGGGTTCCCTGGTGACGCGTCCGCGTTCCACGTCTGGGGCTGCTTCGCTCACGTCCGTGCCTCGGGCACGGACAAGCTCACTGCACGCACTATCCCCTTTGTCTTCCTTGGTTTCCTCCATTACTCGTCTGACTGGCACTTTTACCACCCACCGTCTCACCGCTTCTTTCACTCCCGTGACGTCACTTTCAATGAGTCTGTCTCCTTTTATTACCGCTATCCCCACCAAGGTCTCCTGGTTTCCCCCCCCCTGTTTCTGGTTCCCACTCCCCCGGTAGCCCCTGCTCCCCTCCCTCCTCGTCCTGCTCCGTCTGGTGTGTCTCACGTCACTCCCCTCCCGTCGGTTGTCCCGGTTGAAGAGTCGGCTCATTCTGGTGGCGCCGCGGCGCAGTTCTCGCTGTCTATTTCTCCCCCGGTGTCTCCTCCTCCGCCATCGCAGAAGCCGCCACCATCACCACCGCAGCAGGAGCCACAGTCGTCGTCGCAGCCGCAGCAGCAGCCGCCGCCGCCGCCGCAGCAGCAGCCGTTCATGGAATCTGGGGGTGTGGGCGTTGAGGAAGGTGTTAGTCCTGGGGTTCCTGTCGTGGCTCATCCCGGCGTTCCTGGGGGTGGCACTGGTGCTGGAGAGGGTTCTCCTTCTGGGGGTGCTGGTTCTGGGGGTGCTAGTCTTGGGGTTCCTGTCGTGGCTTGTCCCGGCGGTCTCGGGGGTGGCGCCGGATCTCGTTTTGGGGATGCTGGGGTTCCGGAGGTAGCCGTAATGCAGCTGGCAGTCCTGGTGTCGGCATGGAGCAGCAGTAGCAGCAGTCGCCGTCGGTGTCCGCCCTTCGCCTGCTCGGCCTTCCCTCCCCTGACCGCCCACCTGCGCCTCCCTTGCCACCTCCTCCCCTTCCTATCTACGACCCTGTGTTTCCTCCCTCATTCCCCTCCTACGACTCGGCTCCTGACCCGACGCCTCCGTCCCACTTCTGGTCTCGCCGTCCCTCTTGCGCTCGTCTTGTCTCTCCTGTCCAACGCTCTCATCCCATGTTGCTCCATTCCCACGTGTCTGGACTTCCCCTCCTCCCCTCGCCCCCTCCGACTAACTTTCCCTCCAGGGGAAACACCGTGGTGTAGAGCGTGTAGTGTCCACAAGCACTAGGAAGTAGCGCTCGCGACGCGACCCAAGGAAGGGGGCGGGGCCCTAGACGTCCATTTGTAGGGTCTGCATCGGTACGGCGGTGGGGGGGAACGAGGAGGAGTGGGGGGCACGGCGGAGCTGGCCCTCGACGCAGGGCGTGCACAGCGGTGCTGGTGAGGAGGGGAGCGCAGGGAACGACTCAAGGAGACATAAGACAAGACCGTGCTAGGACATGTGACGGAGACGAGTGAGAGCGGGGTGACCTAGACACTGGTGCCACTGAAGCGATGGGTGAGTAAGCGACCGACACGAGTAAGCCGCAGCAACTTGGGTAGACACTGCCACCTAGGGAGGCGTCCCAACCGGGGGGGACGTGGTGTCCAGCGTGAGCAGGCCAGACACCGAATCCTGGGAGAACGTGGTGAGGGGGGCACTAGTGGAGGCCTCAGTACAGACAGCGTACCGCTCGTGCCCAGAGAACGTAGTGGTGACGCCAAGGTCTTGGAGGCAGCCGACACCAACTAGGTTCCTAGAGAACGAAGGGATGTGCAGGCTTGTAAGGGAGCCCGAGGGAACCGCCGAACATGGAAGGGTGGTGGAGCTATGGCAACTACAGGACCGGAGGAAGGGTCTGCAAGCGCAACTGCGGCGGGAGCGGCAAGCGGCGTAAGCATAGAGGAGTCTCGAAAGAAACACCGGGAAGCGCCGGAGTCCAGGGTGAAGGAGAGCACGGCAGTGGCGACAGGGGTCGGAGGAGCGAGGGAGGACCCAAGGCTAAACAAAGCATGGGATCCTACACCTGACATAGCAGGGGAGCCTGAACTAGGCACACTGGGCACAACTACACTAGGCAACACAGGGTAATAGGAACCGGTCATACTAGAGTCATCAACATATAGCACATGCAAAGCAGAGCTAATCTCATCCATGTCCATATCAAAGATCTGAACACCACGGCAGAGCAGACTGTGCAAGTCGGGGAGGTCTTGCGTCGGGCGGAAGCGGGGACGAAACAGGTCGTCTAGGCGTCTGAAGCAACGAGTGGGGGTATGGCCGATCTTACCACACACGAGGCCGTGGCGAGGACCGGTGGCAAGCAGGTAGAGGGTAGAGCAGAGGGGGGGCTGAAACACACGAAGCTGGGCCTCAGTGCAGGCAGCGCGCCAGGTCATATCTAGCGTGCGCAAGTGGGCGGCCAGGTCAGCGATAGTAGAGAAAGACGCGAGATCGGGAAAGAGCATGGGCAGGATCAGGCGACCGACGGAGGCAGAGGGCGGGGTGGAATACCGCGCGACAACAGCCTCTAGGAACTCCTGCGTAGTCCTGACTTACCTAAAGCGGGGGCGCTCAGACAGGGAGAGGGCATGACTAATCGCGAGCTGTGCAATAGCGTCACGTGACAACCAGACAGCACGAGCAAGGGCAGCAATGGCAGCAGACTCACGGTCAGTAGACGAGGGGTCAGCGGGTAGAGCAGAAGGGGGGTCAGGGCAGGGGAGCGTACCGTCGATGTGGAAAGCCAGGGAGTGGCCGTCCTACCGCTGACCAGTGAGGTGACGGCGGAGGTCGACGAGCCACGTGTCGAACTCAACCGGCTGACCCTTCGCATCAAAGCGCAGGACCGAGTCCGCCATCATGGTCGCTACAGCAGCAGAAAGGCGGTAGTGGGCTGTACTGTGCGACAGAGTGCGGCTGGATGCAGTGGTGTGCGGTGCGGTGCAATGCGGTAGACGGCGGTAGAGGGAGGTGCAGTACGGTAGGGTGCGGTGCAGTGCGGTGAGGTGCGATGCGGTGCAATGCAATGCAGTGCGGTGCAGTGGGCCGATGAAGCGAGGTGGGGGGCCGCAGGGACAGCTGAGGGACAGGGAGGCGTGAGGCAGCTAGGAGACGGGGCCGCGGGCGGCGAGGCGACGGGGCCGCCTAGGCGGCGAGGTGACGGGACCCGCTAGGCAATAGGGGCTGGCTACGCAACAGGGGCCGGCTGAGGGACGGGGCCGGCTAGGCGACGGGGCCGGCTGGGCGACAGGGCCGGCTGGGCTTCAGGGCCGGCTAGGCGATGGGGCCGGCTATGCGACGGGGCGGGCTGCTAGGCAACGGGGCCGGCTGGGCAACGGAGCCGGCTAGTCGACGGGGCCGGCTAGGCGACGGGGCCGGCTGGGCGACGGGGCCGGCTAGGCAACGGGGCCGGCTGGGCGACGGGGCTGGCTGGGCAATGAGGCCGGCTAGGCGACGGGGTCCGCTAGGAGGCGGGGCCGGCTGAGTTACGGGGCCGGCTGGGTGAGGAGGCCGGCTGGGCATCGGGGCCGGCTAGGCGACGGGGTCGGCTAGGAGGCGAGGCTGGCTGAGCGACGGGGCCGGCTAGGCAACGGGGGCCACTAGGGGACGGGCCAGCACGGGCAGGAGGGGAACGGGGTGGATAGGACCTAGGACGGAAGCGCTAGTGGGCGGGAGGGACCTAACCTACTCATGATACCATGTCAAAGTTAACGAATGACTAGAACCATGGCATACAAGGAAATATAACCTAGTGGGTTGTATGTCAAACATATCAAAGTATATTAGTATAGACAATATAGGTTTGTGCCTTAGAGGGTACAAGACTCTAGGCTATATACCGCTGTACTCTCTCCTGATATGGTATCATGAGTAGGTAGGTCCCACCGCCCGCCCACGCTTCCGCCCTACGTCCTAGCCGCCCGTCCCTCCCCCCCTAGCCGGCCCGTTCCCCCTAGCCGGCCCGCGCCCGTCCCGTAGCTGGCCCGCGCCTGTCCCGTAGCTGGCCCGCGCCTGTCTCCTAGCCGGCCCGCGCGCCCGTTCCAGCCGCACCTCGTGCCCGTTCTAGCCGGCACTCCCCCTAGCGCCCGTTCTAGCCAGCCCCTCATGCCCGTTCCCGCCGGCCCCTCGCGCCCGTTCCTAGCCGGCCCACACGCCCGTTCTCGCCAGCCCCTCGTGCCCGTTCCTAGCCGGCCCCGTGCGCCCGTTCCTAGCCGGCTCTCGCGCCCGTCCCAACTGGCCCTCGCGCCCGTTCCTCACCGGCCCTCGCGCCCGGTCCTAGCCGGCCCTTGCGCCCATTCTAGCCGGCCCCTCGCGCCCGTTCAAGCCGGCCCTCGCGCCCGTTCCCGCCGGCCCTCGCGCCCGTCCTAGCCGACCCTCACGCCCATTCCAGCCGGCCCTCGCGCCCCTTCTAGCCGCCCTCGCGCTCGTCCCTCACCAGCCCTTGCGCCCGGTCCAGCTGGCCCCATTGCGCCCGTTCCTATTCGGCCCCCGCGCTCGACCCTTCTCGTCCGCCGGCCCGCCGCCGACCCCAGCGTCCATCGTGTAGCTGCGCGCCATACAGCACCGCACTGCACCACCCTTCACCACTCGGTACCGCACTGCACCCCACAGCACCGCACAGCACCACACTGCACTGCACAGCACTGCACTGCACCGCACTGCACCCCACAGCACTGCACTGCACCGCTCCGCACTGCAGTGCACCGCTGCTGCATTGATCCTGATGGCGGACTCCGTGCTCCGCTTCAACGCAGAGGGTCAGCCACTCGAGTTTGATACGTGGTTGGTCGACCTCCGCCGTCATCTCAATGGTCAGCGGCAGGATGGCCACTCCCTGGCGGTCCACCTTGACAGTACGCTCCCCTGCCCAGACCCTCCTACTGCCCTCCCCGCTGACCCCTCGTCCGCTGACCGTGAGTCCGCTGCAGCTGCTGCCCTTGCCCGCTCAGGCTGGTTGTCGCGTGACGCCGTAGCACAGATTGCAATCAGTCATGCCCTCCCCCTATCTGAGCGCCCTCGCTTTAGGTCGGTTACGACTGTGCAGGAGTTCCTAGATGCTGTTGTACAGCGCTATTCCACCCCGCCCACTGCCTCTGTAGGTCGCATGTTCCTACCCATGCTCTTTCCTGACCTTGCGTCTTTCCCCACTGTCGCTGACCTGGCCGCTCACCTGCTCACGATAGACGCGACCTGGCGCTCTGCCTGCACTGAGAGCCAGCTTAGAGCCTTTCAGCCACCCCTCTGCTCTACCCTCTACCTGCTTGCCACCCGCCTCCCTGACCGTCTTGCTACTGCACGCGATCGCTTTCTTAGCATCCACCCCGGTGACCTCACCCTAACTGACTTTGTTGACACCCTGTCTGCCATAGAGACCCGCCAGCGTTCTATCGCCCAGACCAGCGGTACTGTGCCGGTCCCTATCTTTCAGGGTTGTGCCCCAGCTCAGTGCACCTTCTCATACGGTTCCGCTGCTGTGGCCGAGACCGCAGCTGCAGCGCAGTTACGTCCGGGGAAGGGTCACCGCCCCAAGGCTGGGCGCGGCGGTGGGGGTGGTGGTTCAGGTGGAAGTGGTGGTGGAGTCAAGTCGCCCGGTGGTAGCGCGGACGAGGGGACCGTATCTGGTGCAGCAGAGCAGCCGTCCTAGCAGCCGCCGGCGTCGCAGCCGGTCCAGCCCCAGCCGCAGCAACAGCCCCAGCACCAGCCGCAGCAGTTGCAGCAGCAGCAGCAGAGGCGGGAGGGTGGTCTTCCGCCCGAGTGGCCTCGCGCTGGTGGTGGCGGTGGACGTGGTGGTCACGCGCGTGGTGTCCCTCCGGTTGGCAGTTCGGGTGACGGGCCCTATCAGTACCAGCTCCAGTCCGGTCCTCGCCGCGGCTCCGTTTGCTGTAAGATCGGTCACACCCCCGTCCGCTGTTTCCGTCGCCTGGATGACCTGTTTTGTCTTCGCTTCGGCCCGGCGCCCGACCTCCCTGATTGGTACAGCTTGCTTCGCCGTAGTGTTCCGATCTTTTATATGGACATGGATGAGCTTAGCTCTGCCTTGTATGTGCTGTATGCCGATGACTCTAGTGTGACTGGTACTTACTACCCCTTGTTGCCTAGTGTAGGTGTGTCTAGTCTTTCCTTCCCTGCTGCGTTCGGCGTAGGATCCCCTGCTTTGTTTAGCCTTGGTTCGTCCCTTGCTGCTCCGACTCCGGCCGCCACTGCTGCGCTCTCCTTCACCCTGGACTCTGGCGCTTCTCGGTGCTTCTTCCGCTACTCCACTACGCTGACGCCACTTACTGCCCCTGCCGCGGTTTCCCTTGCTGACCCCTCCTCCGGTCCGGTAGTCAACCGTAGTTCCACCACCCTTCCCTGTCTGGCAGCTCCTTCGGGCTCTCTTACAGGACTGCACATCCCCTCGTTCACCAGAAAACTAGTTGGTGTCGGCTGCCTGCAGGACCTTCGCGTCACCACTACGTTCCCTGGTCACGAGTGGTACGCTGACTGTACCGAGGCTGCCACTGGTGCTCCTCTCACCACGTTCCCCCGGGACCCAGTGTCCGGCCTGTTAAAACTGGACACCATGCCCCCCCCCGTAGGGACGTCTTCTCAGGTAGCTGCGTCTCCTCAGGTTGCTGCGGCCTGCTCGTGTCGGTCGCTAACTCACCCGACACTCCTGTGGCACCACCGTCTTGGTCACCCTGTGCTCTCGCGTCTGCGTCACATTTCTCGGCACGGTCTTGTGCTAGGTCTCCCAGGGTCGTTCCCCGAGTTGCCCTCCTCCCCTGCACCACCGTGCATGGAGGGTCGGCTCCGCCATGCCCCTCACTCCTCCTCATTCCCCCCCACTGCCACACCGCTACAAACCCTGCATATGGACGTCTGGGGCCCCGCCCCCGTCCATGGGTCGCGTTGAGAGCGCTACTTCCTCGTGCTTGTCGACGACTACACACGCTACACCACGGTTTTTCCCCTGGAGCGAAAGGTCAACGTGCCTGACGTCCTTATCCCCTGGCTTGTCTCTGCACGTGTCCACCACGGTCTCCCTGTGTTGCGTCTCCACTCTGACCGTGGTGGCAAGTTTGCCTCCGGCGTCCTTGGTCGTTTCTGTCGTGTGGAGGGCATCACCCAGACGTTCACCCAGCCGGACTCCCCGCAGCAGAATGGGGTCACTGAGCAACGCATCGGTTAAGTTACGGAGGTGGCTCGTACGTCCATGATCCATGCCGGTGCACCCCATTTTCTGTGGCCGTTCGTTGTTCGCTACGCCGCTCACCAGCTAAACCCTGTGGCTGCACCCCCAGCAGCCGTAGGTTTCACCGACCCTCCTTTGGACCGGGTCCCTTGGTGACGCGTCTGTGTTCCACGTCTGGGGCTGCCTTGCTCACGTTCGTGCCTCTGGCACAAACAAGCTCACTGCCCGCACCGTCCCCTGTGTCTTCCTCGGTTTCCCCCTCGACTCGTCTGATTGGCACTTCTACCACCCGCCGTCTCACCGTTTCTTTCACTCCCGTGACGTCACCTTTGATGAGTCTGTCTCCTTCTACCACCACTTCCCCCACCGTGGTCCCTTTGTTACTCCTCCACTGTTCCTGGTTCCCCATTCCTCGGTCCTCCCTCCCCCTCCCCTTCCCCCTCCCTGTCCTGCCCCGTTTGGTGTGTCTCACGTCACCCCCCTCCTGTCGGTTGTCCCGGTCGAGGATTCTGCTGACTCTGGTGGCCCTGTGGCGCAGTCCTCGCTACCTGCCCCTCACCAGGTGTCTCCTCCTCCGCCGCCTCCGCAGCCGCCGCCGCCGCCGCTGTCGCAGCAGCCGTCACCGCCGCTGCAGCCACCGCAACCGTCGTTGCAGCCATCACAGCAGCAGTTCGTTGACTCTGGGGGTGCTGGCGTTAGGGTGGGTACTAGTCCTTGGGTTCCTGTCGTGGCATGTCTCGGCGGGCCTCGGGGTGGTACCGTTGCTGGAGGAGTGTTCCGGAGGTAGCCGTGGAGCAGCTTGCGGTCCCGGTTGGGGTCGTGCCGCCGCCACAGCAGTCGCCGCCGGTGTCAGCCCTTCGCCTGCTCGGCCTTCCGTCCCCTGACCCTGTGTCTGTGCCGCTACTCCCGTCTCCTCCTCTTCCTGTCTACGGCCCTGTGTTCCCTCCCCCGGACTCGTCCCCGGCTCGTCTTCCCCCTCGTTCCCCTCCTGTGTCCCCTCCCCTATCTCCTGACCCGACTCCTCCGTCTCACGTCAGGTCTCGCCATTCCTCCTGTGCTCGCCCCGTCTCCCCTGTCCCGCACTCTCACCCTATGTTGCTTTGTTCCGCCACGTCTCGTCCTCCCCTCCTGCCGTCGCTTCCTCCGTCCTCCATTGATGTTGCGCCTCCCCCTTTGTCTGACTACCTCCATGCTGCTCGTCCTCTTGTCCCTCGGGTCCTTGCCTCTCTCGTTACCGACCCGTCTGTTCCGGTCTCGTGTCTTGACGCTCTTGTCGCTACGGTAGCTGACTTTGCCTCTACCCACTGCCTTGACTACTCCACCCCTCTGGTCTCTGACCCTGCCTGTCCTCCGTCAGTCAGGGGTGCTCCTGCCCCTCGGCAGTGACGTCCTGGAGGACAGGCTATACGAGCTTGCTTTCCTGTCCGAGGCTGCTCCCCATCTCTGTTCCATGCTGCTACTCCCTTAGGGTGACCCAGACGCTTTCGATATCCCGACCCCTCGCACTTACGCTGAGGTGACCTCAGGACCTTGGGCCTCTCAATGGATAGCTGCCATGGAGCAGCATATGACATCTTAGAGGTCCACCGGCACCTACGTCAACGCAGTTCCCCCACCTGGCTCTTCAAGGTGAAGCGCCCTCCTGGAGAACCGCCTGTGTTCAAGGTGCGCTACGTGGCTAGAGGCGTTAGTCAGTGTGAGGGGGTGGACTTCTTTCAGACCTTCGCCCTGACCCCGAAGATGACTACTCTTTTGGCAATACTATATGTAGCAGCACAGCGTGACTATGAGTTACACTCCCTTGACTTCTCCACTGCGTTTCTTCAGGGCAGTCTACACGAGCAGGTCTACCTGCGCCGCCCTTAGGGCTTCACTGGTACCTTCCCTCCTGGGACCCAGTGGCTCCTCCGACGCCCAGTCTACGACGTGCGGCAGGTGCCCCGTGAGTGGCACAACACGCTGCGTGCTACCCTTGCAGACCTGCAGTTCTTTCCATCCTCTGCAAACCCCTCGCTCTTCGTTCGTTCTGGCCAGACTCTGTTCTTCATCCTCGTTTACGTAGACGATCTGATCTTTGCCACTGTAGACACTGACGCACTGGCCTCCGTGAAGGCCGAGCTGCTGAGGAGACACACCTGCACTGACCTAGGAGAGCTGCGCCGCTACCTTGGCTTGTAGATCTCCAGGGACAGAGCAGCGCGCACCATCACCCTCACCCAGTCACACTTGGTGCGCCTGGTCCTTCAGAGGTTCGGTCTTCAGTTCTCCTCCGCATAGCCCACACCTCTGCCAGTAGACCATAGGCTCTCTGCTCCAGTTCCTGCGGAGTCAGTAGAGCCCAGTGGTCCTTACGCAGAGCTGGTGTGTTGCCTCATGTACCTGATGACTTGCACTCGTCCAGATCTCGCATACCCTCTCAGCATCCTGGCTCGCTTTGTGGCCACAGGCAGACACCGACCTCAGTACTGGTCTGCCGATAAGAGGGTTTTGCGTTATCTTGCAAGTACATCGGGCATGGGGTTAGTGCTAGGAGGACGCAGGCCAGCGGTCCTTACTGGGCACACAGACGCTTCCACCTAGGGATCATCAGCGGCACTGTGTACAGCTAGGTCTTTACCTGTTGCATCTCATTTGCTAGGTCCTTGACTATGTACTGTCCTTTATATATTTTACCCTGACTGGCCTTGTGGCCTATCCCAGTGGTTGGGCTAGTAGTGCCACCTTGGTCTTGCTCTTGTTGTACCTGTCAAACATAGCTTATGCAGTTACTGTAGACTATATATGTTTTTGCCTTAGTGGGTACAACACTCTAGACTATATTGCCTTGTATCTCACCACTCAAGTCATTCATTCTTTCTGTTATGGTATCATAGTAGGTTAGGTTCCCCCCTAGCCCGCCCTCGCTTCCACCCCCTAGGCCCTAGCCGCCCCCTGGCCGTCGCGCTCGTCCCTAGCCGGCCCCCTGGCCGTCGCGCTCATCCCTAGCCGGCCCCTTGGCCGTCGCGTCCGCCCCTAGCCGGCCCCCTGGCCGTCGCGTCCGCCCCTAGCCGGCCCCCCGGCCGTTGCGCTCGTCCCTACCACGCCCCCTGGCCGTCGCGCTCGTCCCTAGCCGGCCCCCTGGCCGTCGCGTCCGCCCCTAGCCGGCCCCCCGGCCGTTGCGCTCGTCCCTACCACGCCCCCTGGCCGTCGCGCTCGTCCCTAGCCGGCCCCCTGGCCGTCGCGTCCGCCCCTAGCCGGCCCCCTGGCCGTCGCGCCTGTCCCTAGTCGGCCCCCTGGCCATCGCGTTCGTCCCTAGCTGGCCCCCTGGCCGTCGCGCTCGTCCCTGCCAGGCCCCCTGGCCGTCGCGCTCGTCTCTAGCCCGCACCCTGGCCGTCGCGTCCGCCCCTAGTCGGCCCCCTGGCCGTCGCGCCCGTCCCTAGCCGGCCCCCTGGCCGTCGCGCTCGTCCCTAGCCGACCCCCTGGCCATCGCGCTCGTCCCTAGCCGACCCCTTGGTCGTCGCGCTCGTCCCTAGCCCGCCCCCTGGCCGTCGCGTCCGCCCCTAGCCGGCCCCCTGGCCGTCGCGTCCGCCCCTAGCCGGCCCCCTGGCCGTCGCGTCCATCCCTAGCCGGCCCCGTGGCCGTCGCGACCGTCCCTAGCCAGCCCCCTGGCCGTCGCGCTCGTCCCTAGCCGGCCCCCTGGCCGTCGCGCTCGTCCCTAGCCGGCCCCCTGGCCGTCGCGTCCGCCCCTAGCCGGCCCCCTGGCCGTCACGTCCGCCCCTAGCCGGCCCCCTGGCCGTCGTGCCCGTCTCTAGCCAGCCCCCTGCCCGTCGCGGCCGCCCCTAGCCACTGTCGCTGCCGTCTCCAGCCGCCTCACAGTCACTCCTGCCATCGCGGCCGCCCCTAGCCGCCATCGCGGCTGTCCCTGGCCGCCGTCGCGGCCGTGTCTCTTCGCCGTCGTGGCCGGCCCTACTCGCCGTCGCTCCAGCTTCTCGCCAGCCCCCGTTGCCGCCGTTTGCTGGCCCCTCGCGCCTGCCGTCCGCCGGCCAGCTCCTGCATTTGCGTCGTTGCCAGCCCGCCGCAGCCTCGGGTTTGGCCCGTTCTTCCCGATCAGCACCGCCCTGTGAACCCCCCCCCCCCGGTACCATACTCAACCGCACTACACCGCACTGCACCACACTGTATCGTACTGCACCGTATTGCACCGCACTGCACTCCACTGTACTTCACTGCACCGCACTGCACTGCACTGTACTGCCCGGCGGTTCCTTCGGGCTCGCTCACAGGTCTGCACATCCCCTCGTTCTCCAGGAACCTAGTTGGTGTCGGCTGCCTTCAGGACCTTGGCGTCACCACTACGTTCCCTGGACACGAGCGGTACGCTGTCTGTACCGAGGCCGCCACTGGTGCCCCCCTGTCCACGTTCCCACGGGACCCGGTGTCCGGTCTTTTCACACTGGACACGGTGACCCCCCCGGCTGGGACCCCCCCTTAGGTGGCTGCGTCTCTTCAGGTTGCTGCTGCCTGCTCCTGTCGGTCTCTCACCCACCCGACCCTTCCCTGGCACCACCACCTAGGTCACCCTGCGCTCCCGTGTCTGAGTCACATGTTACAGCACAGTCTCGTCCTAGGCCTCCCCGGGTCGTTCCCTGACTTTCCCTCCTCCCCAGCCCCACCTTGCACGTCCTGCGTCGAGGGCCGGCTCCGCCTTGCCCCTCACTCCTCCTCATTTCCCCCTACCACAGCACCGCTACAGACTCTGCACATGGACGTCTGGGGCCCCACCCCTGTCCATGGGCCGCGTCGAGAGCGCTACTTCCTAGTGCTTGTCGACGACTACACGCGCTACACCACTCTGTTCCCCCTGGAGCAGAAGGTCGACGTGCCTGATGTTCTTATCCCATGGCTTGTCGCTGCGCGTGTCCACCGCAGTCTCCCTGTCTTGCGCCTCCACTCTGACCGTGGTGGTGAGTTTGCCTCTAGTGTCCTTGGTCGTTTCTGTCGTGCGGAGGGCATCACCCAGACGTTCACCTTGCTGGACTCCCCGCAGCAGAATGGGGTCGCTGAGCGACACATCGGTTTGGTCATGGAGGTGGCTCGCACCTCCATGATCCATGCCGGTGCACCCCATTTTCTGTGGCCGTTTGCCGTTCGCTACGCCGCTCACCAGCTTAACCTGTGGCCGCACCCCCAGCAGCCTCAGGTTTCACCGACTCTTCTTTGGTCTGGGTCACCTGGTGACGCGTCTGCGTTCCACGTCTGGGGCTGCCTTGCTCACGTTCGTGCCTCTGGTACGGACAAGCTCACTGCCCGCACCCTTCCCTATGTCTTCCTTGGCTTCCCCCTTGACGCGTCTGACTGGCACTTCAACCACCCGCATTCTCACCGATTCTTTCACTCCCGTGACGTCACCTTTGACGAGTCCGTCTCCTTCTTCCGCCGCTTCCCCCACCGCGGTCCATCGGTTACCCCCCCCCTTGTTCTTGGTCCCCCCTTCCTCGGTCGTCGCCACCCCTCCTCCTCCCCCTCCCCGTCCTGCCCCCTCTGGTGTGTCTCACATCACCCCCCTTACGTCGGTTGTCCCGGTTGAGGAGTCTGCTGACTCTGGTGGTCCTGCGGTGCAGTCCTCGCAGCCTGCCCCTTCTACGGTGTCTCCTCCTCCGCCACCTTCGCAGCCGCCGTCGTTGCAGCCGCCGCCGCCGCAGCCATCGCCGCAGCCGCTCGTTGCCTCTGGGGGTGCATGAGTTGGGGTGGGTACTAGTCCTGGGACTCCTGTCGTGGCTTGTCCTGGTGGGCCTGGGGGTGGTACCGATGCTCGAGGGGTTCTGAGCTCTGGGGGTGTTCCTTCTGGGGGTGCTGGCGTGGACTGTTCTGGAGGTAGCCGCCAGGCCGCTTGCGGTCCCGGTGTCGGTGTCACAACCGCTGCTGTAGCAGTCCCCGCCGGTGTCCGCTCTTTGTCTGCTCGGCCTTCCTTCCCCTGACCGCGTGCCCGTGCCTCCTCCTCCTCCTGTCCACAGCCCTGTGTTCCCTCCTCTGGACTCGTCTCCGGCCTGTTTTTGCCCTCGTTCCCCTCTTGTGTCCCCTCCTCTGTCTCCTGACCCGACTCCTTCCGTCTCATGTCTGGTCTCGCCGCCCCTCCCGTGCTCGACCTGTCTCCCCTGTCTCGCGCTCTCACCCTATGTTGCTCCGTTCCCATGCGTCTCGTCCTCCCCTTCTCCCGTCGCCCCCTCGGTCCTCCCTTGTTGTTGCTCCCCCCCCTCTGTCTGACTACCTGCGTGCGGCTCGTCCTCTTGTTCCTCGGGTCCTTGCCTCCCTCGTTACTAACGCGTCTGTTCCAGTTTCGAGTCTTGACGCCCTTGTCGCTGCGGTCGCTGACTTCGCCTCTACGCACCGCCTTGACTACGCCACCGCTCTGGTCTCTGACCCTGCCTGTCCTCCGTCCGTCGGGGGTGCTCCTGCCCTCTGTAGTGACGTCCTGGAGGACCGCCAGTACGAGCTTGCTTTCTTGTCCGAGGCTCCTCCCCATATCTGCTCTATGCTTCTAGTCCCTGAGGGTGACCCAGACGCTTTCGACATCCCGACCCCTCGCACTTACGCTGAGGCGGTCTCGGGACCCTGGGCCTCTCAGTGGATAGCTGCCATGGAGCAGGAGATGGCATCTTGGAGATCCACTGGCACCTACGTCGACGCATTTCCCTCACCTGGGGTGAACGTAGTCGATGGCCGCTGGCTCTTCAAGGTGAAGCGCCCTCCTGGAGAGCCACCTTTGTTCAAGGCGCGCTACGTGGCTAGAGGTTTCAGTCAGCGTGAGGAGGTGGACTTCTTCCATAGCTTCGCTCCGACCCCGAAGATGACTACTCTTCGGGTGTTACTACACGTAGCAGCTCAGCGTGACTACGAGCTTCACTCCCTCGACTTCTCCACTGCGTTTCTTCAAGGCAGTCTATACGAGCAGGTCTACCTGTGCCGCCCTCAGGGCTTCACTGGCACCTCTCTCCTGGGACCCAGTGGCTTCTGCGGCGCCCCGTCTACGGCCTGCGGCAGGCTCCCCGTGAGTGGCACGAAACGCTGCGTGCTACGCCTGCTGACCTGCAGTTCTTTCCGTCCTCTGCAGACCCCTTACTCTTCGTTCGTGCAGGCCAGACCCCGTTCTACATCCTTGTTTACGTAGTCGACCTGGTCTTCGCCACAGCAGTCAGGGACGCACTGGCCTCCGTGAAGGCAGAGCTGCTGAAGAAACACACCTGCACTGACCTTGGAGAACTGCGCCACTACCTTGGCTTGCAGATCTCCAGGGACAGAGCAGCGCGCACTATCATTTTGACTCAGTCACACTTGGTGCGCCAGGTCCTTTAGAGGTTCAGCCTTCAGTTCTCCTCCGCACAGCCCACTCCTCTGCCCCTAGACCATGGGCTCTCCGCTCCAGTTCCTGAGGAGTCTGCAGAGCCCAGTGGTCCTTACGCAGAGCTGATGGGTTGCCTCATGTACCTGATGACTTGCACTCGCCCAGATCTCGCATACCCTCTCAGTATCCTGGCTCGCTTTGTGGCTACAGGCAGACACCGACCTGACTGACTTAGGTGAACGGCCTAGCTCTGTCCCGTTCCTGTACGCTGACAACAGGGCCATGATCCTCTTGTGTCAGGAGCCTCGACTCCAGGGCAGAGCGAAGCACATCCAGCTGCGGTTCTTCCTCCTGCGTGAGCTCCAGCAGCGCCGCCAGGCGCGCGTAGTATACTTGGCCTCCGGTGCCAACACAGCTGATATCTTTACGAAGGCGCTTGCGCCTAAAGATCATCAGCGGCACTGTGTACAGCTAGGTCTCGTTCCTGTAGCCTCTCACTTGCTAGGGTCTTGACCTTCTACTGTCCTTTATATATATACATATATATATATATATATATATATATTTTTTTTTTAAACCCTGACTGGCCTTGTGGCCTCTCCCAATGGCTGGACTAGTAGTGCCGCCCTGGTCTTGCTCTTGCCTTGTCTGTATTCCTTTGACTGGTCTTTAGACCCTTGTCTCAGAGGCTGGACTAGAAGTGCCGCCCTGAGCTGCTTCTTCCCTTGTTAGGCACTGCCCCTATATAGTCTAGGGGGTGTGTCAAATATAGCTTATGCAGTTACTGTAGACTATATATGTTTGTGCCTTGGTGGGTACAACACTCTAGACTGTATTGCCTTGTATCTCACCACTCTAGTCATTCATTCTTTCTGTTAGTACCTGTACTCTGTTTGACTGGTGTTTAGACCCTTGCCTCAGTGGCTGGACTAGTAGTGCCGCCCTGAGCTTCTCGTTTTCCTGTTAGGCACTGCCCCTATATAGTCTAGGGGGTGTGTCAAACATATCAAAGGATGTTAGTATAGACAATATAGGTTTGTGCCTTAGAGGGTACAGCACTCCAGGCTATATACCCCTGTACTCTCTCCTAACCACTTGTTCAATTCTGATATTGTACTCTCTAAGGCACAACCCTGTGTAGTCTATAACAACATACAAAGATATGTTTGACCGGGTTTTCTCTTTTCTTACAGATTAGTATCTCCATTCTTACAGATGCCGTAAGTACCAAATCGGAATATTTGAAAAGCAAGTACTGCCGTGCATTTGGCAGCCAAGTGCAAACCTCAGTGAGCACGAAACAAAGGGCAGTCACGAAAGAACACCAAGCGCCGGTGCTAACCAACACACAGAGGTCATTTCACCTCATGCTATGCTGGCCTGAATGCCTCCTCAAGGGAGACCGTGAAAAAGCCGGGCCACAAGTCATAAACACGCCTCTGCTGCTTCCCCCTTCCTCCTGACTCTCCGCATCAGAATCCACTTCGCCCTGCTCCTGTTCCTCCTCCCCACAAATCCGACTGTCAAACACAAGGTCACTGAAGAGCTCGCCATCGCTCCTGCTCCCCTTGGTCTTCGGCTTCCTCCTCTGCTGACTGGCGCATGACGGCAGCGCCTGCTGGCTTGCCACCTCATAGCAGCTTCCTCCACTGGTCGGTTCAATTATGTCTGCAATGCTTGCACCGCCACCGCCGCCCCCGCCGCTGCTGCTGCTGCTGCAGAGAAAGCTGATGCTCCGGCTGCGCTGGTGGAGTGGGGCCTTGCGGCTATGCCTGCGTGCAGAAGGCTCGTGTGCCTGGCTCCCACTCGCAGGAGAGCCATCTCCCCTGGTGCGAGGAGGCGTGAGGCATGCTGGCCACAACTTGCTGCTGCTTCTGCCCCCCCCCCTGCCACTGCCACTGCCGCTGCTGCTGCCGCCATTAGACCTCCCTGTGCCCGTGGCCGCATCGTAGCCCAGATCCACAGCGGAGCTGGGATTGGTGCACGAGCTGGTGCCATCGCTGCTGTCTGCTGACTTGGAAAGGTGCCGACTGATCCGAGTGGAAGAGGAGGGAGACGAGGACGAGGCAGATTTGAGAGAGAACGGCGAGGAGACAGGGAGAGGCGAGGTGGAGGTGGAGGAGGCGAAGGAGGAAAAGGAGGAGGAGAAGGAGGAGAAGCCAGAGGGAGTGCCGGTTGAGGAGCAGGAGGAAGGGCGGGAGAGTGACACTGACGAGCCGTGCCTGACAGACTGTGAAGACGCGGGAGTGGCGCAAGAGAAGGATGGGGAGGACGAGACGGGAGACGAGGAGGAGGGAGAGGAGGACGATCTAGGGTACACACCCCCGCCGCGGCCGCGACGGCTAGTGCTAGTACCCGTGCTACTCCGCCTCGCGACTGGCTGCCCGGCCGCGTCGCATGCTAGGGCATCGCGATCACCGTCGTAACGGTTACGGTGTCGCCGGTTGCGCGGATCCGTTCGCGACCGCGAGGACAGGCGCGGGGAGGAGGGGCTCGCGGGCGCCGGCGCAGGGGGGGGCGTGGCGGGCGCAAGGTGCAGGCGCGGGGGCGGTTGAGCGGAAGCAGCGCGGGGGCTCTCGGGGGGGGAGAGAGGCAGGGGGAGCGGGTTTAGCGCAAGACTGTTTCTGGCAGCGGAGGGAAGCGGTCCCGAGAGGCTCAACGCCAAGCCGTCGCGACCACCACTATTAGCATTACCGCCGCGTGAAATTCTTCGGCTCTCATCTTTGAAACTGCTCGCCGCGTCAACAGGCTGAGGCTGAGAAATCGCAGCTGCTGCAGCTACTAAGTCCGAGTCGCCTCCGTTGTCCAACGGACGGCCGAAATACAGCGCCGGATTCGCCGCCGCAGCTGCCGCCGAGGCGGGCGCGTCGCCGGTCGTTGATTCCCGCCGTAGCCGCCTCTCGAACCGATTGAGCTGAATCTCGATCCCGCGAATGCGATCTGCCGCGTCGTCCACGGCGGCGCGAAACGCGGCCGTGTCGACGGCTCCAGCGCGACCTCCGGCGTGAATTGCGGGGACGAGATCGTCCGTAGAACTCCAATTCTTAGTACTACTACTAGACGCATTACTACTATTAGTAGTGATACTACCGCTGAAACTGCCAATGCTGCGGGTGCTCTGGTGTTGTGGCGGGTGGAGAAAATAAGTAGCGCTGGGGGCGGGAAGAATGACGGAGAGCGGATTAAGGTGGAGCGACGTGCGGCACCCGGACGCGACGCCCACGTGCAGGCCGGGATACTCGCGCATGACGTCAGCGACGCGAAGCAGCGGATCGCGCGCGGTGCGGCAGAAGAAGCGCGCCGAGCCGTCGGGAAGAAGGAAGATCACGGGGTCGGGATCCGGAAAGTGTTGCCTCCGAGTCGCCATGGGGCGAGTAGGAAAGTCACAAGCCCCCCACGGCGGCGGCGGCGCCGCCGCCGCTGCGACAAAATCGTCCGCTGCTTGTGGCAGCAGCAGCTCGGAAGAGCCGAAATTGAAGTCCGAAATAATGTGGCGGCCGCTTTCGAACGTGCTCGTCGTCGGGAATCCGCTCAATGATCGCACGAACGCTCGTCCTCGCGATTCGTGCACGGCGGCGCGCGCGCCACTCGCGGCCGAGGCACTCGCGGTGCTCAAAGCGATCGACTCGATCGAGGGGGCGGGCAGGGGTGAGGACAACTCGAAAGAGTTTTCTTGGAGGAAGTGGTTGAGCTCAAACGCGCGACGGTCGAATATCCTCGAAGCTCGTTCTCCGGGTGCGGCTCCGGCGGCGGCGGGCTCGAGAATCGGACTGCTATCGCAGCTGAGGCTGTTAGTATTCGATGATAAGACGATATTGTCGCAGCTTAGGCTGCACTGCTCTGCTGCGAACCGCTGCGACGCGCGGTGGCGTGCTGCGAGCAAAACCGCGTCGCTCGACTTGGAATTTTGTCTGTGCGACATCTGGGACAGCCCGGCGACAAGGCCCTGCGATGACAATGCGTCGTCGCCGTCGAACGCAGAAACAGGTCGAGGCAGCGGCCGGGTAGTAGTGGTTCCGTCAAGCTCGCGTGCTGGAAGGGCTTGAGGTGGCGGGGATCGCGTTGAACACATGGTGGGAGAACTAAGTTGTGACTTAGCTACGGAAGCTAGGAACTAACAACAGATTTGTCGAATGTGGTGTCGTGGAGTTTTCTACGTGAGATCTAACTGATCTCTCTCGATCTAGCGTGAGAGAATGACGAATTATGACGTGGAATTTTTGTTAGGAGCAGCACGCAGCCACAGAAGTCATATTTCTAGAAGCGAGGGTAGTGAATTCGTGAATTTCTTCGTGGCTCGCGTCGCTTCGGCTCGCCATGTCGCTCCACCCGTCGAAAATGCGTTGGACTTTCGCTCCCCTCCGATCTCCGAACGAGTTTGAACAGAATTAACCAACTTTGTCTTTTACTGCAAATTCGACTGATCAGCCATGGTGGCAAAAACCTGGCAAACTGCACAAACGGTGACATGGCATGGCCCGCAACAAATGGCTATGCAAATATGGGCGGTAAAGGGCGCAGGTATCCTGGCCACAGACAGCCACTAGATTCGTTGTGCACAGAGCACAGAAGCATTTGCAGACTGAAAAGAGCTGCAATTTGTGACATTGACATATGCTGTATAACTGGCAGTGCTTGCGTGAATTTAGAGATTGTATCAGATAAGTCAGGACACCTACTTACACTTCATGTGGAGGGCGGTCAGACGACAGTTTTCGATGGGACTCACATCGGCGTCTAGTTTGTGGCCAGGTGAGGAAGTGTAATACAGTAGTGTTCACGTGACGTGACGTGACCATTGGGCTTGGTGGGACTGCATGGGCTGGGCACTGTGAAAGTCTTGTAGAGCATGTCTAGAGTGCAGTTGTGCCAGTCACTGCCATCCGACGACCAACTAATCGTAGCCGTTGTCATCCGTCCGTACATGAATCGACGGACTATACTTGTTCTTTCATCCGCTGCCATCTGCTGTCATAACACTTTGGACACGCTGTTACGACCCCCAACACATTTTTAGGGCGGCTTGTAGGCTTGTCCTGAACAAAGAAACTGAGCGAGGAATGAAGGAACCAGGGCGGACGCTAAGGTTTTTCGATACTGTACTCTGTTTCTCCGGGAAATCCCCCCCTCCCCTCACTCTGTTCATCCAGATTCGGGGGATTTTGAATTCTGTTTAAGCCGGATTTGGTTCTGATACTACTATACTATGCCTGAGTTCTGCACATAAGGCCAGACGATATTTTCTACCACATTTAGCTCACTTATGCAGAGACTTGACAGAAATACCTGGTGTGAAAGAGCTTGAAACTTTCGCAAAATTATCCTTAACTATTTACGTTAGCCGCACCGAGGGTTGGATTCTGCTGAACCTGTTCTCACCTGTGCTGCGCTTGTTGGCAACATTCAGGGATGCGGGGAGGGTGAGCGAGGCACGTGTGTGCCGGTGAAGGAGCCAGGGGTGTGGTGGAAGGGATGCCTTTGTCTGTGAGGGACTTCATGTGGCTAGAGGTGTGGGTCGAATGTGCCAGGGGTGTGGGGAGGGACTCGGCGAAATTTGCCATTTTGCGAGGGATGTGGGTGTGATGTCTCCGGCTGTGATGCATGTTGTCGGGGTGGTAGGGGGATGAATATCTCTCTCTGTGAGGACAAAAACTTGCGCCCCAGATATCGAATTCAGGGTGGGAGGGGGGGGGGGGGTGGGGGGAAGGCATTCCCAGAGGCTGGGTCGTCCAGAATGCCCGCCCCGAGAATTCTGTTTCGTCCGGAAAACTCCCCTCACGCACTAATACAGATTCCAGGTTCCCGGATATAACTACCCGTTCATTTTCTGGAATCAAGCCAGACGTTACTCTTAATGTTTTCATTTTCCGGGAAACTGTCCTTGAAACGTCGGCGCTGGAAGGAACCAAACAGAATGCTGATGCATTTGTTTCATGACAGCTTCTCCTGGCGGAGATCAGAAGCTGGCCTTGGAAGATCTGAACAACACACCGCAGGGAATGCCTGATGGATGCTTCTGTGGCCGTAAATTCGACTTCGATTCAGGCGGTTGGGAGGGAAGCAACCATTATTAGGCAACGACTTACTGCTGACGCATGGCTCGCCTCCTGACAAAGGGCATGGCGCTTATAACGAGCGCATTAAATCAACAATACTTCCATGGAAAGCATCGCACCCAGGGCTAATTTTTCGTTTTACAGGACCCAACGGTCTCAGGATTCGCGTCAATAAATACCCTGAAAATTCATCATTCCCAGGGAAATCTCTCTTTATTTCAGGATTACTTTGACCTTTCAATCTGAATTTCAGAGTGTTTTTTGGAACTCCCTACACATAGGCAGAATCTGCGGGCACTTCGAGTACAAGCAGGACGGACATCTATGGAAGAAACGATGGAAAAGAATACAGAATACACACTTGCTGCTGTTCCTGTCCCTCAGCACCACACCAATTCGACACTTTCCTTGTCAATTGCGACAGAAATGCGTACAACTTAGAGAGACAGTGCGAAGCCTGCCTAAGGTGATATTAAGGGGTTGTGATAGTCTGAAAGCCCTGCACTTCTGTAGTTGTGAAGTTCCACGGGTCACACCTTCAGATTGTGTGGAAAATTGGTCAGGGCTGCAATGGGGGGGAGAGAAGGGTTACAATTCCAGCACGGGTAAGTTTCCATTCCACTCGGATAGTCAGTATAATTTTTCGCGCAGTCCGGATTTCTCAGAGAGTTCCTGGGAAACGCCCCGAATCAGTCAGGAGGTTTGTGATTCCAAAACCATCAAAATCAGGATTTCAGTGGGAAAGACCCGGAAAGTACCTGAAATTCCGGCTGTTTACCCTTGAACCGAGAGCCCTGATCCCACCCAAGCAGTTTCCAGCTGTGCACGTGCGAATCGATGCGCAGTACCTAGAGAAGCATGCTCGTGAAAACGTGGCAAATGACACTTGTTATGAATTAATCAGAGTAATAATAAGTAGTGTAATCAAGTAATCGTGATTCAAGAGTGTCGATACAAATGAGGGCCTAGGCATTTATAGGCACGAACAGAGCTAACCGAGAACCACGCGAACAGGTTGGGGCGGTCCGGTTGACGAAAGCTACGGAAGCGCCGCACGTCTAGGTTTGGGTTCGCGCAGTGGTTTGGGAGGGACCGAAGAGTTGGCCGGGTAAGGAAAAGGGGATTTCCTTACACCACCCCACCCTTCTGGAATGAGACTACCCACATCCGGGACACGTCGTCGGTGTAAATAGTCATGGCCAACTCTGTTTTCACCAAGCCTGGCTGCAGGAACCCATAAGGCGTCGTCACTTGTGCGATCAACCCATCGTACAAGGAAATCTACGGTTGCTGTGTCTCGATGTCCCCGTACACGATGAGCGAGGATCTTGGATGGTGTTGTCGTCAGCTCTGGTACTTGGTTGTCTGTTGGATTAATATGTTGATGGTCGAGATTGGTCGCACCCGGGATGAACGGTCGCAGGAGACTGACGTGGAACGAATCATGAATTAGCCCGTTGGTCGGCAATTGCAGCTGGGTGGTGACTGGTGTCACCATGTGGATGATGCGCCAGGGTCCGCAAAATATTGGTCGTAATTTATTTGGGAGGGGGATTCCCAAATTCCTGGTGTCGAGCAGGACCAATTGCCCAGGGACAAGCGTTAAGTCTCGGCGTCGTCGGTCAGCTTGCTCTCACTTAGCCCTCTGGTTGGCTTTTAGGATGGCGTCGGCGGCTTTTTGCTGAGACTGTCGGAGATTTTCGACGAATAGTTGAGTTCTTGGTGCCGGGTTCTCTATCGGGGGCGATAGAAGGGTTGTCGAATCTATCTCGTGATTAAGGAAGAACGGGGACTGCGTAGTCGTGGCCGATGGGGCGTTGTTGTACGCAAACTCGATCAAGGGAAGGGCGTCTTCCCATTGGGTTGGGTCTGTGCACGTCGTGCGAATCAGCTGCTCCATCGTCTGATTGGTGCGCTCAGCCTGGCCGTCCGATTGCGGGTGGTACGCCGTGGACAGATGCAGACGTGCGCCGTACTGCTGCCAGGTTTTTGTCCAGAAGTTGGACGTGAACCGTGGGTCACGATCGCTGATGATTGCCGATGGGATGCCGTGTAGCCGCACGATGTTCATGAGGAACATTTATGTTGTCTGCTCGGCAGTAATTGTCGTCTTGTAGGCAGCGAAATGAGCCATTTTGGTCAACCGTACCCTACGGAAGGCAGGAACCCAAATCCGATTAGTACCTGATTTATATAATAGGCCCCTTGCTTGACCGTCAGTAAGGGATGACTGTTAGTGGTGAAGAATTGGTCAGTATTGTATCCGTGGGTGAATAGGCCAGTTAGCAACGGATTAGCTTGTGTAATTAGGACGGCGGCGGTATGGACCAAGGGGCGGGTCAGTGCGTCGGCGATGTTGCTGACCCCTCGTTTGTCGGTGACTCTGTAGTGGAAATCGGACTCGAGGTAGTCGAGCCAGCGAATATGTCGGGGATTCAGTGTCGGTTGGGCGCGGATGAACTGTAGCGACTTGTGGTCTGTTCTGACTGTTACATTAGTGCTTCTCATGTAGCCGCGCCAGACCTTGAAAGCGTGAACTATGGCGAGTTACTCATTGTCGTGGACATGATAATTTCGCTCGACCGGGTTCAGCTTTCGTGAATCATAGGCGATCGGTTGTAGGCCTTCGGCGAAGTCTTGTAGCAGGACTGCGCCAACGGCCAGATCGCTAGCGTCGGTGATGAGCTCGGAAGGACAGTGAGGATCTGCAATCCGAAGAACCGGTGGTGTAGTCAGGAAAAGTTTGAGCTTTTTGAACGCAGCCTGCTTCTCTCCCCCTCACTAAAAAAATGAGCCCTTCTTAAGGAGATCCGTGAGAGGGAAAGTTACCCCCACCATGTTCGGAATGAAGTGGCGGACGTAATTAACAAACCCCATAAAACTCTTAAGTTCACGGAGATTAGTCGGTGGTTGCCATTCTTGGATTGTTGCGATCTTCTTGGTGTCGATTTCGACACCGTCGATGGAAATAACGTGACCCAAAAACTCCAGTTCGTGTTTTAGAAACTCGCACTTGGAGCCCTTGGTGTTGAGTCGGTTCTATTGCAGGGGAGAGAAGACTGCTGCCAAATCCTTTAAATGTTGCTCCCGGGTTGTGCTGTAGACGAGAATGTCGTCGAGGTACACGATAACGCACTTATCCAGTAGTGGCCGAATAATCTCGTTCAAGGTCAACTGGAGTATCGAAGGCGCCTTTGTTAAGCCAAAGGGCATGACCGTGTACTCGTAACTCTCGTACGTGTTCGAAACGTCGCCTTGTAGCAGTCAGCTTCGTGCACATGAAGTTGGTGGTAATCGCCCCGCAAGTCAATTTTCGAGAAAAATCTGGCCTTGCGAAGTTGGTCGATGAGGTCGTCTGCACGTGGAATGGGGTAGCGATACTCGATGGTAACCCGATTCAAGGCGTGGTAATCGATACACATACGCAGGCCGCCATATTTCTTCCGTGTTAACAGGATCGGAGCTGCAAATGGTGATGTGATGGGGCGGACGAAACCTTTCTTGAGCAGGTAGTCCAGCTGGCGTCGAAGGTCATCTAACTCGGGCTGAGTCATCCGCCATTGGGTCCGAACATTAGGCTATGCGCCGGGCTTGAGCTCAAATTTGTGGTCATGCAGCCGCTGAGGTGGCAATCCTGTTGGTAGGTCGTCAGGAAAAATGTCGGCGTGTATCCGAATTACCCTTGGCAAATCATCTGGGACAGCTGCGCAGAGTTTGTCGATGTCGGTCGGCGAGTTGATAGCCATTGATGCGATCCATTGGATGGAGAAAGGAGATTTTTTACTGAATTTATCAGTAACCCAACGGATGTGCGGATGTGTTCCGCATTAGGGAGAAGCATCAGTGCAAACAGGTGTGGACGAAGCGGAAGTGAGAATGTCGGCTTGAGTAACGCAAACATTGGTGAGAATCCAATGCCCCGAAAACCCAAGGGTTCCTCCGCAAGGCTCGTCCACGGAGGGTGAGTCAGGACCTAAGATCAAGCCGAACGGCGCAGTCGATGGACAACAGGTCAAGATTCCTGTACTGCCCCTTGCTGGCAATAAGAGGGACGGAGGAGGCTAAGCTAGCCGAACAATGGTCATCGGTTCAAGGGCCAAAAACCTGAGTACTAGGCACCTACGGGTCCGAAGTAGCTGATGCCACGCTCCCAAGAAAAGCTCTTACGCCGATACAGGCACAAACCTTCTGGTTTTTGCCAAGAGAAGCAAGGCAAGTGGAATCATCACGCGCATAATAGTCCTTGTGCTGACCGTCGATGTTGTCGAGTCTTGATTGCTCCATTTGGATAGCTGTCACTACTCGCCACTCCACTTGATGCGACAATCGCCCATCCGCCTGTCGATGCTCGGGTTGTATTCTCATAGCCAATCGCGTCTCAGCAGCATGTCGCACCCGTCCAAAGTCGTCGTCACCATCTTCGTCGTGAAACTGAATTTTTCTCCACAGGTGAATCGCACGTGAGGCACCTGCTCCCAAATCGCCAGTGGGGTGCCATCAACCAACCTTGCATCGATTTCGAGCATGCAGCGTTCCAGCTGCAATCGGAGTTTCTTCGCTTTTGTTACATCCATCAGACTATGGCTTGCCCCACCATCAACAAATATATAGATGCGGGTGTGACCAATTCTTCCTTCAACAAGCACAGGGCGATCAACCGGTTCACCCCCCTTATTCAGCCAGGAATGGTTGATAGCCCAAATCGGCACTATAACCTGCTGGGGGTGTTGGCGTTTGGGCGACACAGTCAAGTCAGTAGGTGGCCCATCTGCTACTGGCGATCTCCATTTCCCGACTGCTTCCCATCGTTAGCTAAGTGCTTCTTCAGCTGCGGGTAGTCCCTCACCATGTGGCCAGGCAGGTTGCAGTGGAAGCAGCATCCGGAAAATACTCGGGCTGCAAACACATCCACACCGTTGATTGATGTGCGTTGGGGCTGGCCTCGAAAGCAATTTCCCTCCCGAAAACCCGCCCTTGCGAGTCCACGCCTTGCGTCCTACGCATCCGCGATTTGAACAATTTCGTTGGATGTTGCCGGGGCTCGCAGGACAATCTTTTGCTGAATCTCTGGCTTGAGACCACCCACGTAGTGATCGATCTTCTCGTCTTCGCTAAGCCCTCCAATTTGATCGCATAATACCAAGAACGAAGCCATGTACTCTTGGATAGAGCCCAACTGTCTCCACATCTGAAGCCTTGTGCGAGCGTTTTCGCGCATGGATATGTGCTCGAATCGGCTCTTCAATGCTTCGCCCCACGCTTTCCATGTGCGGATCGTGGACGACCCAAAGATCAGTTCTGCTTGAGCCGTTGATGAACCGTGCTCCCCATCTACCGCCCGTTGACTCCCTACGGGGGCTCCTCCCTTGTCTAGATGCATGCGCCACCAGTCGAGTGCCGGTCCCCTCATCAGCGACATAGCCAAGTTGACATGTCACGCGTTGTCTGTTGTGAAGAAGATTTCCATAGCGAACAGCCAACCGCTCACCGTAGTTGTTCTGTCGGTCGGGTTGAACGGCGGAGGCATCGGAGGTTTGATTTTAATGGTCGCCCGCGGCTCGCTGTGGACTTCTTCAACTGCTTCAGGAGTCGCTGACGCCCTCGCTTCACTCACAGCATCTTCATCTCGGGTAACACGCCGCCCCTGACGCGTTTCATCCCGCGCATGGCGAAGCGATGAATTTTCATTGCGCAGCGTCTGTACTTCGCTTCCCAGCGACTTGAACTTATCGGCGAGTTGTTGAAGCTGGGCCTGTAGCGTCGTCACTGTAGCCGCCCTGGCTTGCAACTCGTCAAACTCCTCCTGAGTCACGTTCCTAACACTACGATGGGCAGAGGTTTCCGGCGTGATAGACATGCTGGAAATTTTACCTGATTGATCTGAGGGTGCACATGCTTCTAGTCGGAGGAGTTTTAACGAGCTCATCTACCAACCGCAGGCCAACCCTCTATTCTGTCGGGTCCTAAAAGGGAATTGCCTTACAACACTCATGTAGCTCTTTGTTGATATTCTCATCAAGGTCTCACATTCCAGGCTAAAAAAAGCCTTAAAGCGAGGATCTCAAGAAGCAGAAAACCAAATCCAAAAGGTTTGGAATCGGGTCGGCGAAATGAGCAAAACAGTAACATCGCCCCCCCAACACCCTTCACTACATCTCGCAGTTTCACCTTCACCCTTCGAGTCTAGAATGGTAAAAATCAATATTTACCGACCATGAAACCAGTGCCAAAAATACTGGGCGAAACCAATTTCGACATAGCTCCTCTAGCGAGAAATGTTTATCCGCGAAAAATATATGTTGCTCGCGGCACATAAGAAACCCAACAACTTGCAATCAACAGTGCGCAAACAGTGACGACTTTGGGGGAGGGGGGGCGAACTGTTCTTGTGTCACAAGTCTCGGCAAAAAATGCGTTTAGAATGGTACCGGGCGTTTTCAACTTCAGTATGAGTGAATAATGAGTTCGAGGTTTGTCTCAAATAGCAAATTTCGCACGCTGCCCCATTTCTCTGAGAGTCGTGACGTGGCAGTCCCCTACTTTTACGAAAACAGGTTCAGGAATCTTGAATTTGATAGCCAACCAATGTAGACTCGGGCTTTAACCAAACCTGATATTTATGTGTTCCCATCTTGTAAGTCCTGAAAAATAGGATGTTCTTTTAGCTAGCCTGACGAGTTTCAGCCTCAAACAGAATCTTATCTCATTGGGCCACGTTACCCCCCCCCTTCCCCCCCGGGTTATGACAGTTTCGCCAGCGCTCTAGAGCAGGTGCAAGGGGCGTGATTGGTCCTTCACTAAAATCACGCAGGTGGTGCAAGACGAGTTACAGCAGGTGTGAGGGGCGTGACTAGTCCATAGCCCAAAACACGCAGGTAGTCCGAGGTGTTGAGTTGATGGGGAGGTGCCTGACGCAGATAGAGCTACTCTAGCTCTATGTTGGGCTAAGTCCTTGTAACAGAGTGCTTGATAGTACAACAGAAGTCTTGAGTGAATCCTTGTACTGGTATATGAACAAGCGATTGATTATAGCAAAGGGATACAATGGTTTATATAATAATACAAAAAGTGTAACTGATTATGCTCTTTGAGGGGTAAATTCTCTTTTAAGACTCGATACGAGCGATTCGGGTAACCACCCGTGCTGTAATACTGGGACATCTATTTGTGCTTGATGTCGTGCTGACTTGACTTTTGTACTTCTCACTTTTGGGTTGCACGGTCAACGGTATGCGACCGTTGCCCTTTCGTAACCTCTTCGATGTGTCATCAAACTGCGTCAACCGTCGGAGGTATTGTAGCAGGATTTGACTCGTTGGTCCTCGATGCTGTGTTGTTCACGTATTGTTATAGAATGCGAGACTCCTGCAATGCGCTTAAGTCATTTTATAATTTCCAACACCCTCCTTCATGTTTGGAGTGTCGATGTGGTCGAGGTTGCTGACGTGTTGTAGTCCAGTCAGCAGCATGCATTACTGGAAGTTCGATTTCATCAGCTTCTTGGTGAAGAAGTTGGCTACGATTACGGTGGTGGGGCAGTAGGCCAATTGGAGACGTCCCTGCTCGATCTAGTCTTTCACAAAGAAGTAACGAAGGGAGATGTGCTTCATCCTGTTCGCGAATCCATTTTTGTTGGCAATACTAATTGCCAATTGGTTGTCGAAGAAAAGAGAGAATCTTGGTAACTCGGCAATCTTCACTTCTTCAAGCATCTCGCGTAGGTAAATTCCCTCCTTTGTGGCTTTGCAGAGGGCGATATGTTCAGCTTCAGCAGAGGAGTGGGCGATTTGTTCTTGTTTTCCCGAGTGCCAGGAGATAGTGTCGATAGGCTCCAAGCTGTAGACGGAGCCGGTGCAAGAGTGCCTGTTGTCCTTGTCACCTGTGTGATCGGCATCGACGTAGCCAATGAGCTCCATCTTGGTAGTGGCATTCTTGTGGTAGGTGAAGCCGATCGTCGGGGTCGAAATAAAGTAGTGGAGCGCGCGATCGAGTTCCTACAGATTCCCCCCTTCAGGTCGCTTAAGGTACGTGGCGAGCTGACTAGCACCGTAGGAGAGATCAGGATGGCAGGTGACGGCAGCGAAGGGTAGACAGCCTAGCTTCTGCTGGTATTCCTGGATGCCGGCCGGGGTGAGGGGTGAGGAGGATGGTGCGGGAGCCGACGACGCGTAGAGGTACGGAGTAGCGAGGGGTAGCGGGGAGAGATCGAACCGCCAAGCGATATCCTCGGCGTACTTGGAGGATGAGAGGTGGATGGTGTCTAGGCCGTCGGTGATGTTGAGCCCCAGGTACTGTGTCATGGTAGGCGACACCGTGATAGTTTGTTCGAGCTCTAGCTCCCCTTCAAACCAGACGGTGATTGAGGTGGTGAAGCCAACGTAGAGCAGATCATCGACATAGATAATAAGCAACACGTAGTCGTCGTTGCGGAAGAGGCGATACATGCCTTGGTCGTGGGGCAACTGGGCAAAGCCCATGGCGGCGGTGCAGGTACTGTTGCCACAGGCGCAGAGCCTATTTAATCCCGTTTAGGGATTTGACAAGCTGGCACACCAGCATGGGGTCATCGACATACGCGTGGGGCTGCTTGACGAAGATATCAGCATCGACGGGGTCGTAAAGGAATGCCGTGGTGACATCGATCTAGCGCAAAGGGAGCTTGTGGGTGGCAGCAATGGCAAGAAGGATTCGAAGGGACGTGTGGCGACTAACGGGAGCGAAGGTCTCAGTGTAGTTGCGACTGTGCTGCTGGCCGAATCCGCGCACTACCTAGTGAGCCTTGAAGCGTTTGATGGTCCCATCTGCCTTTGTCTTTACGCGGAAGACCCATTTTCCTGAGAGGATTGTCTTTCCTGTCGATTGAGAAATTGGAATTAACTTCCAAGTGTTCCGCTCGTGTAATGCCGCTAACTCCCAATCCATTGCCTCCCTCCATTTTTCCCAGTGCGGTCCCTCCATAGCTTTCTTGACAGTCTTCGGCTCCTCAACTGTCGGCGTGGAAGGCGGTGGATGTACGGCTGCGACAAGTCCAAGTATCTGTAGGCCAGTTTTGGTGTAGCGGGGAATGGTAGGATCCTCGGGATAGGCAGCTCAGGTCGGAAATCAGGTCGTATGCGTTTGGAGACGTTGCTGTTGACGCAGTGGGGTGTAACGTAACCGTTGTCGGCGAAATGGTAATATGCTTCAGCATTCGCTCTTGCGCGAAGATTGTCGTCGTCCATCTGCATGTCAACAGAGCAGTAAGGTAGGGGTCCTACAGTTGCAGATGCGTCCGGAATGTTTTGCGCGTCTAGGTCAGCTTCTTCGACTGCCGATGCAAACGCTCGTGCACTTGCGAAACCACCAGACGGATCTTGATTGGTGGTGATGTTCTTGAGGTAATGGTTGAGGGTGAGGTTCTCATAGAAGATCACATCACGTGCTGGTACTGTTTCCTTGTCTTCCACGTCGAAGATTTTCCAAGCCTGCTAAGGTTTTTCCACACCGATGTGTAGACCCCATCTTGCCCGCTGTGAAAATCGTCTAGCTCGTGCAATGTGCGGTCGGTACTGTACCATGCAGCCGAAAACTCATAAAAGTTTTGTGCTGCCGTGCTTTCTTGTCCACAGCAGTTGTGATGATGTGTTGTTTGGTAGGGAGCTTAACGATAAAAGATTCTGCAGCATCACAGCGTCATTCATCACCTCCGGCCACTGCGAGTTGGGTAAGCGCATGCCTCAAGGTGTTCTGGAGAGTCCTGTTCATCCTCTTTGCTACTGCGTTCTGTGGATGAGCGTAGAGGAGTGTGACAAGCAGGGCATATGTTATCAGGGCATTTTCCCTAACTTGACTGAAATTCTTAGGTAGTTTTCAAGCCAGCCCTGATTTTCTCCGGGTTCTTTTTCACCCAGCCCTGAGTGAATCCAGGAAGTTCGCAAGGCGACCCTAGAAACTTCAAGTAGGTTTTTTGGTGACCCTGATATTTCCCACTACCCATACCCTCCCCTTCCCGATGCCCCCCCCTCCCCCAGCCCCCCTATAATACAGGTTTCTCCCACTCTCCTAACACCCGTCACTCTTCCTAGGACCCAACAACCAGGCTCTAGTTGGGAAGGAGTACTTGCCACACACCTGTAGAACACATGAGACTCCGATGAGCTGCGGGGCATGGAACAACCTCAAGAAGAATCCTTGGAAATGTGCGTCCTCCAATCATTTCTTCGGCTGGCCCTGAAAAAACAGGGTAGTGCATATTCGGACCCTGGGTTTCAGGGTGAAATTTGAAGGGAGCCCTGAGCTCCAAAGCTGTTCAAAACCTAACATAAGCCCTGGTGACGAGCCTCTTAATTTTCCTCTCTGCAAGGTAGTCATTGAAGCGCTGTGACTACTATTCCCTCACTCCATCTGTTTGGAAACGCTTAAGCTTCACATCTCCCTCCCGTTTTGCTGCAACAAGCCATGCGATGAAGGCAGAGAAGGCGAGGTCGCGTGACGGCAGGTTAAGATGCAGGTGTAGTGTGGCAGCATCGACAAAGGTGATGATGTAGTTGAGGTTGGCCTAGCCGGCTTCGCGCGGGATATACAGTATGTCACTGTAGACTTTCTTGAGAAGAGTATACTCAGGTGCGCTTGGGTTGTGATGCGACGGGAACGGTTGACGAGGAAGATCTGCTTCGGGACAGACAAAACAGGTACGTTGAGGTCGTCATTGTTCGCGGCCATCGAGAAGTAGGAGAGCGTCCTTTCTGAGGACGTTTGCACAAATAGTGTCAAAGAGTCTTGAGTTGCCGGGGTGACCTAACCGTTGATGCCATGTTTCTTCGCTTGCCTTGTGTCCCACAGATCGACAGTACAAGTCCGAGTTGGCGTAGAAGGCGGAGACAGTCACGCTGCTTCGGTGCTGCTCGCGAGGATGTGCCTTCAGCTGTGCGGCTTCGGTCGGCGGCGGTTCGTCAGGGACCAGTGTATTAGGCGAAGCTTCTTTGACGGGTGGTGTGGACGAAGTCCCAGCTATGGGATGTGCATGGAGTGCTTGTGGTGGCGCTTGTTGCTCGATTGCTTGGGGGAGTTCCGATTCTCGTGTTTCTTTTGCTTCGTGCATCATCTAAAGCTCGGGTGCTCTCTGCTTCATGTATCGTGTTGGAGTACCAGAAGCCATCGCGGTCAAACACGGGGTCGAGATCCAGTGGGTGTCTCCAAGACGTGAAGGAGACGACACCATTGCTGTCGGCGGTCCCGCGGTCTAGGACGAAGTTCAAGACGAAGACGCTGTATTTTTGGATCGCTCTGTCGATGAAGAGACCGCCTTTCCTGTGGTAGAGGCAAAATTCCCGATCGAAGCTATCACACTCCAAGTTAATACTCTTCGACATGAGTTGACTGGCGCTTAGCAACTTGTAACCAAGGTTGTCGATGACGAGTACCCTTGACATCTGTAACACCACGCTTGTCTCGAGAGATTGTAGATGAACGACTCCCTCTTTGCGTGTTCGTAGGTTTTGGTTGTTGGCGACGGTGATCATGAGTTCTTGGCTCAAGGCACTAGACAAAGCACGCTGAGGAACACATGTGCTGGCTATAGCAGCTATCAAGAAACCAAGTGTCGCGGCCAGACGGTTCGTCGCGACCAGGCGGTTCGTTGCGAGCTATTGCAGCTTACTTTATGTCGGGTTCGGTTGGAGCCGGGTCTGTGTCGGAGTGGGGGGGGTTGTTCGTCGAGATCGCTATGAGACGGGGAGTCGAGTACGCAAAAGTCTGTTCGTGCCATATAGCTTACGATGTTGCGTGCATCTTGTGCAGAGTGGTTCGTCGGAGCTGGTGGGTGCTGCTGAGTTGAAGCGATTGGACTCGGGGATGGATGTGGCGCTCAGGGCTGATACTACCAAAAATGCAGCTACTGCTGCTGCCGTTGGCGCTGCTGCTGCCTTGGGAAGTTGAAGTGCGAGAGACAAGACGTGCGGCAGAAATGGCAGAACGGAGGTGAGTGTCGTTTATGGTTTCTAGTGTTGTTGTGCCCGTGTGCATAAAATGCAAGGTGCTGACTTGGTTTCTTTGTGTGGCGCTCCTCGTACATGTCCATAACTTGTTGTTCGGCGTGAAGCTCCACGCACAAGTGCATCTCATAAATCTTCCCGTGAGCGCATAGAAGGGAGCGCGTTGTACGCCACTGAGGACCGAGGCCGGCGAGAACAACCGTGACGAAAGAGTCCTCCGATAAGTGCCCGCCCCTTCGTAAGAGTCTGTCGCGTAATCCCCTGCAGCGATTAATGCATGTCATTGCCTTCTTTCCTACTTGTATCTGAATCGTTGTGAGTTGCGCCATTAGTCGACTCTGAGTCTCGTTGTCAGAGTCTTGGTAGTCGCTCTTCAGATGTCACTACGCAAGCTCAGCTGAGTTGCCGAAGTTGCGATATGTGCAAATGTTCTGTTGCTATGTTGGTGTCAAGTTGCGCAGAAGGATGATGACGGCCATCATTGACAAATATGCGTAAAAATTTCTTTTCTTGAATAGTCCCGTTCGCAGGGAATGCCCAAGATGCAGTGAATAGTTCAAGGATCTGTGCGTCATTCATCAGCAGTTCGAATTCGAAACTCCTGGTAAAGAAGTTTTTGCCGTTAAAGGGGAAGGATGTTTGGAGCTTGAGTATGTTGTTGAACTGTTGCTATATGTTGAGAATGTTAGTCGGTTTGTCGCTTGCTTCAAAGTCCATTGCTACTGCAGGAGTTGGCAGGAAAGTGAAGGAGCGGGGCAAAGGCTGGTAGTCGGTGCCAAGGGTTGCTCCTACAGTAGGTCGACATGAAAGAGAAGAACTTCTCCATGAAATTCGGGTCAATGCTCGAAAAAGAAGCCACTGGATGAGTAGAGATTCCTGTAGTTGCGCCTTGAGTTGCGCCTTGCGCAGCGCCTTGATGAAGACCTGCCTCAGTCTGTAGGTGAGAGAATGGAGGTGCATATGGCTCGTAGCCGAGAGATCCAAAAGAGGATCCTCCCCCCTTGGAGGGTGCCATGTCTTGTAATCCTTGATTTTCATGAGATTGGAGTTGTTGCGAGTGATGTTGTAGCCAAGTTAGAAACTCACAGAAAGAATTTGTAACGAGGGTGTAGTTTCTGACTAGCTCTCATACCGTAATCACCCGGATAGACGCCCCTAGGGGCGTTTACGAGAATGGTTTAAAAACGTGGGGGGGCATTTAATTTAATGAAAAAAAATACGCCCATGGGCGTTTTAAAGGAATTATATGGAAATTTTATATTTTACATAAAAACTTACCTACTGGTCTGACTTGTGCAATGGGATTAATTTTAGCGAGGCTTCATGAGTCAATCGCGCTGGAAGTCTAGTCGGCAAGTTGCCAGGCTGGAAACTCGCCGTTCTGACACGAATTGTGCAGGCGCGAAGTGTCATAGAGGGTAAGTTCCGCTTCTGGCCGGCACGAAGCGAGAAACCTCGGTATTACCTTGATCCGCTTCGACCTTTCGCGCAGTGTTTCAAGAGAAATTATGGGGGGGCTTATAGGAAACATGATAAGAGAAATGAAGGGGGGCCTATAATCGAATAATGCTTATAAGTCCCAATGCACGAGTTAGAGCCCATGGGACTACTCCTACGGAGGGGCGTCTATCCGGGTGATTACGGTACTTTTCAGAATTTCAAGTCCTTGTAACAGAGTGCTTGATTGCACAACGGAAGTCTTGAGTCTTGATAGTACTGGTATGTGAGAACAAGCAATTGATTATGGCAAAGGGATACATATATTTATATAATAATACAAGAGAATACGAAGAGTGTAACTGATTATGCACTTTGAGGGGTAAATTCTCTTTTACAACTCGATAAGAGCGACTCGGGTAACCACCCGTGCTGTGATACCGGGACGGTTATTTGTGCTTGATGTCGCGCGGACTTGACTTTTGTACTTTTGACTGTTGGGTTGCACGGTCAATGGTCCATGACTGTTGCCCTTTTGTAACCTCTTCGAGGTGTCATCAACCTACGTCAACCGTCGGAGGTACTGTAGCAGGGTTTGACTCGTTGGTCCTCGATGTTGTGGTGTTCGCGTATTGTTATAGAACGCGAGACTCCTGAAATGCGCTCAAGTTCTTTTATCATTTCCAACACTCTATCATTCTCTATGGAGGGAGTTGCCTTCATAATTGTGTGTTTCACAGAGTAGCTTGAGAAAGCTTGGACACACAAATTCACTAAAATCAAGAATACAAATTATTATACACAAGGCAAGCCCTAGTACTATCACATTGAACCTCATTGAACACGGAGAGAACGTTCACACAAGAACGTTTGAAAACCTCTGGGTTCCCCCGGATAAAATACCCGTCGGAATCAATCACTCATGGGTGGTTTGGGTGGACCTGGGTGCTTTATTAAAGTAAATATTCATATCACCCTAGTCTTGGGCATGAAAGCGAGTTCCGAGATGACTCTCTGCCGCCCTCCTGCCGAATTTCGCCTTTGCCGAGGGGGTCGTCTGCAGAAGAGGATGTCGAACTTCGGCAGAGAGCAAATTTGCGCGCATGGGTCCTTGCGCCAGTCTGCCCGAGAAACTATTGGAGCGCATTTCCAAAAATTTGTTGTGTGATGTCATCATATGCCATCACATTATGTCTGCCTACCATCCCATGTTTTCAACTGGCATGTGTGGATCGAATGTGTGCAAGCATTTATGCGTGGTGGATTCTGGAGTTAGGGAATGTATTTTGTGTTATTTTGTTTGAGCAGGTATTTGTGATCATAGATCTTGAGAAGATCTTTCCGACGCATCAAGAATCCCTTCAATCGGAGCAAGAACGTGAAAGCTATGAAGATTCAAAGTTCATGAGCTGGCGTTACAATTGCGACGGTTACAAAGTGAAGTTGTTGTTATGAATGAACAAGCAGAGTAGTGCGGAAATGAATAACGAAGAGTTCACTCAATGAATGACGATACAAGGAATGGCAAATCAAGATATAGGAACACCAGAGCTAGTCTAACCATGCGATGGTGAGGTTCGGGAAAGAGATCGAAGGGTCTCGAAGTAACGAAGCGAGGCCTGGAGAACTCCCGAAGGTCGAACTAGCAGGTCTGGAGAAGCCGAGGCGGTTCTGTCAGAAAGGTCTGGAACAGTCCCGAGGCTTCGGGTGTGTTCGAGCGTACGCGATAGCAGTACCGCTTGGTAAGGAATGGAAAATTCCTTACAGTTGTGGGGTGACTCACTATGGAGTTGAGACCTTTGGGGGTTGGGGAAATTCGTCACTCCACTGTAGCAACTGCAAAATTGGTTGGGAACAACCAAGCTAGGTTGGCAAGGGTGGCCAATTTGGTTGGATTGGTTGGGAAGGGACAAATGTCAAAGTTGGGGTTCCTATAAGGAGGAGATCTTTATGCTTATGGGGTTTCCTTGGTTGGGGACTCTCTTGGGACCTTCCCTCTCATCCCTCTCTTCCCTTCCAACCTTTCTCTTGCTCCTCTAATTTCTTGTGAGATTGTTGAACCTTGATTAAAGTTCGAGATTGCGTAAAATTTTTCTCCTACAGCATACCCCCCACCAATGCGTCGAAAGACATAGCGTCGCGAATTCTCCATCAATCTACGTGATTCAAATTGGGAACGGTAGCTGAGAATAAGAGCTACAGCATATCCGAGTTTCATGACATTTCATCGGCTAGTTTTTTTCGTCGACGACGTTTCTTGTGGAGATGACGTTTCTGTCCAGAATTTCGGATATATATTTTGAGAAATTCTAGCTCCTAAGTTCACCTAGACTCCGTCCTTAATCCTAACCGATTTGACGCTGCCCAAAGGATCGTTTGCTGAAGCGTGTTCTGTGCGCTACTTCGGCAGGTGATAATCCCTGTGCAAATGGTCACTGCTGCCAATACAGACAAAGCTCGTCAGAGTCGCACACAATTTGAGGGGTGCCGAGGATTCAATCGCACAAGTATTTCGCATGCCCTCGCCACGGGAAAAATGAGGCTTTTGCACGAGCACACGGCGAAAAGGGTGGTTATTTGTGGGGGGCCTTGGGTGGCGATGTTTGTTGCCAGTTTGCGAATCTTGTGAGGCGATCAGACGATTGCAGTGCACAGTTCCGTGGCGATCAGGCAATTGCGGCAATGACTTGTCCCTAATTTTATGTTGGTCGCAAATTCAATTATGATACGTCGCAGAGTGACACAAACGGATCTCACATTGGCCGTATATCGGAGGGTTTGGGAAACGATTCTGATTGGGCACTGGGTTGAGCTGCGATAAGGTTGGGCATCGTCTTTACGACAGAGGGCTTCTACACTCAAATATGCCGCAGGTCACTTCGTCACAAACCCATTTTCGTGGTAGTAGCCACCGGCAGAAAAAACGCCCCTCGACAGAGCCGCTCTTCTGTCACTTCGACGAAACCGCTCTTCTGCCGCTTCAACAAAACCGCTCTTCTGCGACGAGCATGTCCCGCAAAGCATCGCCTTGTCAACAAATCTGCTCCTCACCGATAGGCCTTTCTGCTCCTCTTCGTTGATATGCGGCTTCGGCAGACTTCTGCAACCTTCGCTGGATCAGGGCTATTCTCAACACGAGGCGAGTTGGAGCATGTATGAGAGGCATGAATGGTCCTTGGCCAACCATGCAAGAAGTCCGAGGCGAGGTGGAGCTGGTGTGAGAGGTGTGCCTGGTCCTTTGCCAAAATCATGCGGAAACAACAAGGCAAGGCGTTTCCGCAGTTCCCTTCAATCGCGCTAACAACGACACCTGTCATGTTACTTCGCCTCACCATTACGCATCTGGAAAGAAAATATTCGGTCACTAAAAGCGGAAGATAACAAGTACGGTACAATCAGCGCGCTTGGAAACCCAACCATGAATAGTAAGCCTTACGAAAAAAAAAGGGCCTGAAATTTCAGGAAAAAAAAATAATAAAAAAATCAGAACTACCCTGACAAATATGGGTTCTTAGAAGGGCAAGCTTGACCAATCAGCCTCCCTAAAACGAATCTGAGGCATAGGGCCAAGATTTGTTTTGTTTTTGTTGCACCCTTAGGAATCAGGGTATTCCAATGATTCCAATGTTTTGTTTTTGTTGCACCCTTAGAAGGGTGCTAGGGGCAAATTCGGCCTCAAAACACTTTTTAACCCTTACAAAATCAGGGCATACTCCAAAAAGCGGCTGTTGGCAAAGGTAGTTAGCGTATTCTAGTCCTGCTGAGACCCTGTTCTCCATACCATATTATGCGAGAGGGATCACTAGGAATTTATGGGATAAACTAGATTGAAGTCTTCTCAAATAGTCACATGCCTTGAACATGAGCTTTTGAGGTGCTGTGAAATCCCTCCGTGAAGTCATGTTGCATGACGAGGTGCCGGATGCCGGTAGAGATTCTTCATGGAATACCTCTGTCTCTGTTTCTGGAGCAGTGGTGTGTGAAGGCTCCCGAGTTGCCCCCCAGATGTTTAAACGCATCTCACGACCATGGGAAGAGTATCCATTGTTAACAGCTGCATCCTGCCCATCTTCTTGTTTCAGCAGCATGTATATCCAACGCCGGAAGCACCATGGAGAGGGTTTTGAAACTTTGCCATAATTTTGTCTCGGAGGGCAGAGCATCCGAGGGCAAATAGTTCATCCTATGGAACGGACAATTGATGTGTACACGAAGGAGAGAGGGGGGACTGGGGGTCATCGAGCCACAAGCGATGGTGGCCTACCTAGCCCTTCAAAACATTGCAAAGATGCAAACGGTATGCAGGATAAACCGATAAATGCGGAAGTAGCAAAAAAGGCAGCAACATTAGCACTCAATGTAGCGTCGTTACCTACGCACCCAGCCCTGCCCACGCAATGGGAGGGGAGGAGCAACAGATGGGAGAAATTTGGAAAGGTGATGCTGACATCCCCCTGGGGGCATATGCTTTTCAATTGACAAACAACCGGACATTGAGGATATCCTCTTTGGCACCAAAGGATTAGAGCGGAAGCTCAAAGGACTGACGCTCGAGGACCGGGTGGCTACGGAAGCATACCGAACGAGGTGGAAAAATAGGCAACGGCTCAGAGAAATGCTCTAAAATACGAAAAGCGGCCAAATTGATGTTGACGGTCTTTGATGCAGCCCCTGCCAACAGAAGATAGACCCTACCGAGACCACTGACGACCACGGACGTAACCGCCACAACAATAATAGTAAGGAAGTACCGTATCAAAGCCATGGATACAAATACGGGGAAATAGACAAAGCAACCAAGGATGGACTATTAAACAGTTTAATACCGCATAGTTTTATGCTCTAACTGGAGCTTCTGCGGAAGTGCTTGACGCAGATAGAGCTTCTCTAGCTTTGGATTTCTCTAAGGAGAGAGTTGCCTTCATAATTGTGTGTTTCACTGAGTAGCTTGAAATTTTTTGGGCACACAAATTCACTAGAAACAAGAATAAAGATTCTTATCTGATACACAAGGCAAGCACTAGTACTATCACGTTGAACCTCATTAGACACGGAGAAAACTTTTGCACAAAAACGTTTACATAACTACTCTAAGCTGTGCTTAGCCAAGTCAGCAATAGCGGGTGAAAATTACAGCCCATCCTTAGTTGGTAATTTTTACCAACGTAGAATTAGTTGTTTTAACAATTTCAGGTGTGAAACTATTATGAATTATAACTCAAAGTGTAGCGAAGTATTCAATAAGGGGAACCTGGTAACAAAGTGCCCTATCCAAATGAGACCTAGGGCGTAGTGTATATAGTGCGAGTTGACCAGGTTGAGTGTCGAGGGTTGGACCAGTCAAGGGCTCGATAGTCCCGAGGGTGACGGGGTCAAAATGGGTTCGGGGCGACTCGAGATGAGGTTGGGTCCGACGAGGTAGACAGAGGCTGGTTTGGCGCGTGACTTGAGGGCCGAGCCTTCGGACGCGAACTGCTTGCGTGTACTTGCTGTGGCGAACCCCAGTAAGGAATCGTAATTTCTTACACTCTCCCTCCTTTTAGAGGAAGGCACTCCCTTTATCGAGGCCGAACAGTCGTTACAAGTAATCCCCGATGTGACTGTAAGTCTTCAGCCCTGTGGCGAGCGTAATGATTACGCAGGACTGACGAGGTCTTGAGGTCGATTTGAAATTGATGGTCAGAAAGCGTCGAAACGATCATGGTAGATCCTGATCGTTGAACCTTGATGGGCGCAATGATGACGAGACTTCATAACGTAAAACTCCATCCAACGGCTGAGACATGTCGCAGCGATCGTACTCGATCGTAGTCGTTGAAGATTATCAATTTCTTCAGCTGACCGAATGGGCAAGGGTAAATACTCCAGCGGAAGCCTGTGAATGGTGAAAATTGTCAAGTGGCCGATTGATGATGGTGCGTGGCAGATGGATATCTTCTGTAATGATGAGACTGTCAAATGATGTAGACGATGAAGTGAAGAACCCATTCATCAAACTCGAGGTTGTTCGAGTCATATGCTAGAGCACGCATCCGTGTCCCACGAAAGTCAGCGAACTCCATCAACGAAATGACGAAATCAAGCGCGGAAGAGTACCGGTGATGAATGTTGCTCGAAGATGGATGATGGAACACGCCGAAAGGGACGAAGAATTGCAGCACAGCTGCACTTCTCCCCCCTCCTCCAAGAAGAAACAGCTCCCACCTTCCCATGTAAAAACTCCAAGAAACTCAATGCTCCATGGTAGTCGAAATAATCCCAGACTGATATGTAACATTCTAATACTCTGATGCGAAGATGCCGTGGAAGAACCCCAACGATGATACTCCAAAATCCGCTCCAAGTAAATATTGGCGTAAGGGTAAACCCTTCGAAGGTCTTGAAATTTCGCAACTCCTGCTCCAGAAGACTCCCACACGAACTCAAAAATCTTCAAAAGGCAAACACTGCTTGCGAGCTGGCCCCAACACAACTCCAACAGTACTGCTGCCAAATTTTCTGTAAATCCAATACTGCTGTTTTTTATTCGGATGGCGAGGCAGGGTCGTTGGGCAAATCAGGCGAATTGATGATGGAGGCGGTGGCGGGTGGTGGCAAGAGGCTGACGACGATGACGCTGGAGAGTAACCGCTACGAATCCCGTTCCCTTGAAAAGCCTCGAACGGAACCCAGGGTCGAATAACGTCGGCTACATCAGCTTCTTTATCCATACACGCTGAAATATTCGGGAGGAGAGGAAACAGATTCTGCTCTCCCTCAGCTCCATGTATCCTGAATACTCCCCAAAAATCGGTCGACGTCGCTCGTACCCCCGATGATAACGGATACTGCTCCAGCTGTAAGTCCATGGACTGCTCCAGCGAAAATGTCAGAACTCCATCGATACTTAACCAAGACCGCAACACTGCTTTACTGCTACCCGTAAGAACACGCAGGCATCATGTCGTCCTTTAGCAGCACCCCCACGGTTTCTCCACCAGCTGTACGCATGAACTGAACCCTTTATATTAGGGAACAATGGAGTCCACCGCCTCGGCATGATGTTTTGGCCGTCGATCAGGGTCAATGCGCATCATACGCCGTCGATCGCCGCCCAGCTGTTACCCAACACGCCAAATTCTCCGGTACCCCTGTCCAGCTGGCCGTGCAAACGTTCACCCATCTCGCGGCTGCTGCAGGTGACCCCACATCTGCTTCACTGCTGCTTAACTAACTAAGAGAATCCGCAGAGAAAGGAGTGCGCACGCTTCTAGTTAGAGGAGCTTTAACGAGCTCGCCTACTGACCGCTGGACAGCTCCCTCCCACGTCGGAAACTCGTCAAACTACACCTTCAAAAGTCGGAAACTCCTTCTGCGGCACCAGGTGGAAATCACTTAAGACACACCCGAGGGTGGTGGCCTCCATTTCCGTTGATCGTGGGGGTATGAATCGCTGGTCCACGAAAAACGCCTCCCCATGCGGGAAGTCGCCCTCGCTGAGTACACTCACTCCAGCACATCGTTATCACCTCCAGATGGCCGTTGTGGTGAATAGCGCCGAATTCGTTAATCCTAGCTGCTTCCACACAACTGCACACCCACACATCCTCATGCGATCGTGTCATCAGGAAATTGTCGGATCCGCCTATTGCCGAAAACAGTCTTGAAGTCCCGTCCATCACCTGCAACTAGCCGGCCAAAAACGCCGGTACCCGCGACGCAGCTACAGTTCACCCTGCAGCTTCATGGCATGTCCTGCTATTGTCGCCACCCCGAGTGCTCCTTACGACCAAAACCTTGCCGCCTAAGGACTCCCATGGACTTGTCTCCTCGTGACGAAGCCTTCGCTATTTTTGGAAGCCAATCCGAAGACTCCGTCCGAACACCCAAAAATTACGAAAGCTCTAACGAACATACCGAAAAAATACGGCGAAAACGTCGCCCACTCTTCGATGGGAAATAATTTTGTCTACGACCAGGGAAGGGGAGGACCGGCAAATCCCAGCCGTCCATCAGACAGTATCCGACGACATTGGAAGCGCTACGTCGCCTGATACCAGCTGTTATTAATTATAGCTTAGAGTGTAGTGCAATATTCAATAAGGAAAACGTGATTACAGAGTGCCCTATCCAAATGAGACCTAGGGCTTATATAGCGCGAGTTGACCTGGTTGAGTGTCGAGGATTGGACCAGTCAAGGGCTCGATAGTCCCGCGAGTGACGGGGTCAAATTGGGTTCGGGGCGACTCGGGATGAGGTTGGGTCCGACGAGGTCGACGGGGGCTGTTTTGGCGCCTGATTTGAGGGCAGAGCCTGTGAACGCGAACTGTTCACGTGTACTCGCTGTGGGAAGCCCCAGTAAGGAATCGTAATTCCTTATAGAAACTGTCAGATATTACGCACATTTTCGCAGTTACAAAATGGGCATCACGTGTTCAATTTCTCAATGTCTAATGTAGGTTTGCCTATTTCGGTCAAGATCGGTTCATCTCGGCAGTTTAAGAAAACACGAATTTCTCGCGATTTCGGAATGCCCCCTTCATCAGAAATCCTAAGTCCTGATTTTTGTCGAAGGGGTTGTTCGTAAAAGTGAGTTCTGAGATGACTCTCTGCTGCCTTTCTACCCACTTTTGTCACCGCCAAGGGGGTCGCTTGCAGACGAGAATGCCGAACTGCCTTTCTGTCGAAATTCCGCAAAAAACAATTATGTGCAAATGGGTCCATACGCCAGTCTGCTCAGGGTTCTGTTGGAGCGCATTACCGAGATTCGACTCTGCCAAAAAGATCGCCAGCAGAAGCATGTTCTGCGCGCTACTTCAGTAGACGACAGCCCTATCAAACTGAAAGAATGACTAGAATGTGAGAGTACAGTGCATTATAACCTAGTGGGCTGTACTCTCTAAGGCACAACCCTATATGGTCTACAGCACCACATTCAAATGTGTTTGACACACCCCCTAGACTGGATAGGGGCAGTGCCTGTTGAGAGACAAGGAACTCAGGGTGGCACTACTAGTCCAACCTCTAAGGCAAGGGTCTAAAGACCAGTCAAACAAGTACAAACCAAGACAAGAGCAAGACCAGGGCGGCACAACTAGTCGAGCCACTGGGAGAGGCCACAAGGCCAGCCAAGGTAAATACTGTATATATATAAAGGTCTGTACATAATTAAGGCCCTAGTAAGTGAGAGGCTCCAGGAACAAGACCTAGCTGTACACAGTGTCCTTGATGATCTTTAGGCGCAAGCGGAGGAACGGGCCGGCTAGGGGGAACGAGCCGGCTAGGGGGAACGGGCGGCTAGGACCTATGGCGGAAGCGCTGGTGGGCGAGCGGGACCTAACCTACTCATGATACCATATCAAATTGAAAGAATGACTAGAATGTGAGAGTACAAGGCATTATAACCTAGTGGGCTGTAATCTCTAAGGCACAACACTATATGGTCTACAACACCACATTCAAATGTGTTTGACAAGCCCCTCTGGGAATGGCCCCTAGTGCCAATTCGGCTGTGGGTCTTGTACACTATCCAATCTGCCGCAGGTTTCTTCGATACAGACCCATTTTTTTGCCACAAGCAGAATAGCACCCCTCGACAGAGCCGCTCTTCTGCCACTTCCACGGAACCAATCTTTTGTCACTTCAACGAAACCGATGTGCATTTCCCGCAAAGCCTCGCCTTGTTGACAAATCTGCTTTTCGTCAATAAGCCTTTCTGCAGGGCTTGTGTGTTCAAGACAGCTAGGTAGCTAGGGGAGAAGCCATGGAAATGGCGTGAGGTTTTGAGCTAGGAGGAATATCGAGTGAGAAGAGGAGTTGGACTAGAAGAGAGAGGGATACAAGAAGGGGGGTTGTACCCTCTACAGTATGATCCAGTAACACCTACCAAGACTACAATTATATATATCAAATATATAATTTAACACACCCCCTAGGCTTGGTAGCCAAAAGCACACCACACACAGCACACTAAGCTACACACCCCCTAAGCCTAGCACCCCCATCCTCTGCAGCAGCGACGACTACTCCAGCATGGTCAACACCTCGGCGCGTGAGGCGGCGACCTTGACAGCGAGGGCAGCGGCTGCAACGGCAGCGACGGCGGCAGCGTCGACAGCAGCGGCGGCGGCGGCGTGGCCAGCGGCACTAGCTGCGGCGGCGGCGGCTTCGACAAAAGCTGCGGCGGCGGCGGAGCTCACAGCACTTGGCGACGTGGCCGGGCTCAGTGACGGTGGGACAGCCATCGCGAGTCAGCCGTCGGCTGCGGCGAGGAAGAGGGGACGTAGGGAAAGGGGGCGGGGCTTCAGCAGCGGATCCCAGGAGCGTGCCGCCCCGTGTGGCGCGCTGGATGCATGCGGGCGTGCTGGCCAGCGCTAAGACCGGGCACTGGCAGCTGCCGTCCATGCCGTCTGCGCGCTGGCGCGTAGACGCCGCCACAGCAGCACGACGGTGTTGTCACGGCAGCACGACATGGCCGTGGCGGCGGCGCGGAAAGGACAGGAGCGAGGAGCGGAATGTGCGGAAGCGTGATGAGCAGGCCCAAGCAGACGGACCTGCTCTGAAACCATGGAAATGGCGTGAGGTTTTAGGCTAGGAGAAATATCGAGAGAGCAGAGGAGTTGGACTAGAAGAGAGAGGGATGTAAGAAGGGGGATTGTACCCTCTACAGTAGGATCCAGTAACATCTACCATGCCTACAATTCTATATATCAAATATATAATTCAACATTGTGTCCACAGGCTTAATTGATACGCCACTTCGACACATTTCTGCAGCCTTTGCATGATCAAAGCTATTCTCAACAAATACCACTGGACAAAGTCGGTGAGTAAGAACGTCAGCCAGCGGAGCTCCTGTGCCACCATGGCACCAGCGTAGATCTCATCCTCATAGCTAGACTGGGCAACAGACGAGGAGCGAGTGGACCTCCACGAGATGGCACCCGAACCAAGGCTAAAGCAGTAGCCGTGGGAGGACCTAAGGGTCTCAGCGTCATCTGCCCAATAAGCGTCTGTGTGCCCAAAAAGGAACACCGGCCTGCGTCCTCCTAGCACTAGCCCCATGCCCGATGTACTTGCTAGATAACGCAAAACCCTCCAGGCAGCCGACCAATGCTGTGGTCGGAGTCTGCCTGTGGCCACAAAGTGAGCCAGGATGCTAAGAGGGTATGCGAGATCTGGACGAGTGCAAGTCATTAGGATCATGAGGCAACCCACCAGCTTAGCGTAAGGACCACTGGGCTCTACTGACTCCTCATGAACTGGAGCCGAGAGCATGTGGTCTACTGGTAGAGGTATGGGCTGTGTGGAGGAGAACTGAAGACCGAACCTCTGAAGGACCTGGCGCACCAAGTGTGATTGTGTGAGAGTGATGGTGCGCGCTGCTCTGTCCCTGGAGATCTGCTGGCCAAGGTAGCGGCGCAGCTCTCCTAGGTCAGTGCAGGTGTGTCTCCTCACCAGCTCGGCCTTCACGGAGGCCAGAGCGTCTCTGTCTGCAGTAGCAAAGACCAGGTCGTCTACGTAGACAAGGATTAGAACGGATTCTGGCCAGCACGAACGAAGAGCAAAGTGTCTGCAGAGGACGGAAAGAACTGCAAGTCAGCTAGCGTAGCACGCAACATGTCGTGCCACTCACGAGGCGCCTGTTGCAGGCCGTAGACTGGGAGCTGGAGGAGCCACTAGGTCCCAGGAGGGAAGGTATCGGTAAAGCCATCTGGCTGGCCTAGGTAGACCTGCTCGTGTAGGCTGCCCTGAAGAAAAGCAGTGGTGAACTCGAGGGAGTGCTGCTGTGCTCGTAGTCACGCTGTGCTGCTACGTGTAGCAGCGCCCGAAGAGTAGTCATCTTTGGGGTTGGGGCGAAGGTCTGAAAGAAGTCCACCCCCTCTCGATAAATGAAGCCTCTAGCCACGTAGCGCTCCTTGAACACAGGCGGCTCTCCAAAGGGGCGCTTCTCCTTAAAGAGCCATCGGCCGTCGACTACGTTCACCCCAGGTGGGGGAACTGCGTCGACGTAGGTGCCGGTGGATCTCCAAGATGCCATCTCGTGCTCCATGGCAACTATCCACTGAGAGGCCTAGGGTCTCGAGGTGGCCTTAGCGTAGGTGCGAGGGGTCGGGATGTCAAGGCGTCTGGGTCACCCTCAGGACTAGTAGCATCGAGCAGAGATGGGGAGCAGCCTCGGACAGGAAAGCAAGGTCGTACTGCCCATCGTCTAGGACGTCACTGCCAAGGGCAGAAGCACCCCAGACGGACGGAGGATGAACAGGGTCAGTGACCAGAGCGGTGGCGTAGTCAAGGTGGCGGGTAGAGGCGAATTCAGCGACAGCAGCGACAAGAGCGTCAACACTGGAGACAGGAACAGGCGAGTCGGTAACGAGGGAGGCAAGGACCCGAGGAACAAGAGGACGAACAGCACAAAGGTAATCAGACAGAGGGGGAGGCTCGACAGAGAGCGGCGACGAGGAGGCGAAGGCAGTAGGGGAGGACAAGACGCGTGCGAACAAAGAAACATAGGATGAGAACGCTGAATAGGAAAGACAGGACGAGCATGAGAGGGACGGCGAGACCAGACGTGAGACGGAGGCATCAGGCCAGGTGACAGAGAAGGAGTAACAGAAGGTGAACATGGTGGGAAACGAATCGAGCACGAGTCCGGAGAGGAAACACAGGACCATGGATAGGAAGGGGAAGTGGCGGCGGGGGAGGCGCAGGCGAGCGGTCAAGGGAGGGAAGGCCGAGCAGGCGAAGGGCGGACACCGGCGGCTGCTGCTGCTCGACGCCAACACCTGGACAGCCAGCTGCACCACGGCTACCTCCGGAACCCTCCACTCTAGCACCCCCAGAATGAGAACCCTCTCCAGCACCGGTGCCACCCTTGAGCCCGTTGAGACAAGCCACGACAGGAACCCCGGGACTAGCACCCCCAGAGTCCACCAACGGCTGCTGCTGCTACGGCTGCGGCGGCGACGGCTGCTGCTGCGGCGGCGACTGCGACGGCAGAGAAAGAGACACCAGGGGAGGGACAGGCGACGAGAAGTGCGCCGCCGAGCCACCAAAGTCAGCCGACTCCTTGACCGGGACAACCGACAGGAGGGGAGTGACGTTAGACACACCAGACGGAGTAGGACGGGGAGGGAGGGGAACAGGGGCTACCGGGGAGTGGGGACCAGAAACAGGGGAGGGGAAACCGGGGGACCTCGGTGGGTAACGCGGTGATAAAAGGAGACAGACTCGTCGAAAGTGGAGTCACGGGAGTGAAAGAAGCGGTGAGACCAGGGGTGGTAAAAGTGCCAGTCAGACGAGTCCAGGGGAAAACCAAGGAAGACACAGGGGACAGTGCGGGCAGTGGGCTTGTTTGTACCAGAGGCTCGGACGTGAGCGAGGCAGCCCCAGACATGGAACCCGGTCCAAAGAAGAGTCGGCAAAACCTGTTGCCGCTGGGAGCGCGGCCACAGGTTAAGCTAGTGACTAGCGTAGCAAACGGCGAACGGCCACAAAATGGGGTGCACTGGCATGAATCATGGAGGTACGAGCCACCTCCATGACCAAGCCGATGCGTCACTCAGCGACCCCATTCTGCTGCGGGGAGTCCGGTAGGGTGTACGAGTAGGTGATGCCCTCCGTACGACAGAACTGTCCAAGCCAACTAGAGGCGAACTTGGCGCCACGGTCAGAGTGGAGACACAGCACAGGGAGACCACGGTGGAGGCGCGCAGCTACGACCCACGGGATGAGAACGTAAGTCTCATCGGCCTTCCGCTCCAGGGGAAACACCGTGGTGTAGCGCGTGTAGTCGTCCACAAGTACTAGAAATTAGCACTCGCAACGCGGTCCAGGGACGGGGGTTGGGCCCCAGACGTCGAGGTGCAGGGTATGGACTGGTGCGGTGACGGGACGAAGCGAGGAGGAGTGGAGAGCACGGCGCAGCCGGCCTTCGACGCAGGGCGTGCACGGCGGCGCAAGCGAGGGAGGGAGGGCAGGAAGCGACGCAGGGAGACCTTGGACGAGACCGTGCTGAGACATGTGACGCTGACGTGGGAGTGCAGCGTGACCTATGCAGTGGTGCAACAAAAGCGACGAGTGAGTGAGCAACCGACACGAGCAAGCCGCAGCGATCTGGGTAGACACAGGGCCCGGGGAGCACGTGCCAACTGGGGGGGGGAGCAGTGTCCAGCGTAAACAGGCCAGACACCGGGTCTCGGGGGAATGTCACAATGATGCGGCCTCGGTACAAACAGCATTCCGCTCGTGACCAGGAAACGTAGTGGTGACGCCGAGGTCCTGAAGACAGCCGACACCAACTAAGTTCCTGGAGAACGAAGGGATGTGCAGGCCTGTAAGGGAACCCGAGGGGACCGCTGGATAGGGAAGGGTAGTGTAGCTGCGAGCAACGACAGGACCAGAAGAGGGGTCAGCAATGGCGACAGCGGCAGGCGTGGCAAGCGGCGTAAAGGAAGCGTGGTCGTGGAAGAAGCAGGTAGACGCACCGGAGTCAAGGGTGAAGGACAGGGAAGTAGTCACGGCAGACGAAGGAGGAGCAAGTGTGGAGCCTAGACTAGACAAAGCAAACGGTCTTACGCCTGATGCAGCAGGGGTGTCTGTACTACACACAGGTTCTATGCCTAAGCTAGAGAACACAGGGTAATAAGATCTGGGCACACTAGAAGCATCAGCATACAGAGAATGCAAGGCAGAACTGATCTGATCCATGTCCAAGTCAAAAACAGGCACACCATAGCGCAGCAGACAGGGCCAATCAGGGAGTTCCGGGGCCGGACCGAAGCGGCGACGAAAGAGGTCGTCGAGGCGGCCGAAGCAGCGGGCGATCAGGTGCGGGCGGCGGCACACAGTGCCACGGAGGGGCCTGGTCTGGAGCTGGTACTGGCAGCCGGTAGACACCGAGCTGCGAGGACCGCCACCTCGGCCACCACCTCCAGGGGCTCCCGACCACCCCGGCGGGAGGCCGGAGCACGGCTGCTGCTACGACTACTGCGGCTGCTGCTGTTCCTGGACACCTCCCCCAGCCCACTCATCAGAACCACTGTCGCCGCCACCACCACCACCACGCCCTCCCTTGGGGTCGCGACGGCCCCGACGTTGTCACGGCTGCTGCGGGAAGGCCGCCGCTGCGGTCTCAGTGGCAGAAGCAGCCGTAGCGACCGCAGCGGAAACGGCCGCATACGTGCACTGGGAGGGAGCACAGCCCTGAAAGATAGAGACTGCCGCAACACCGCTCGACTGAGCAATAGTGCGCTGGCGAGTCTCTATCTCACAAAGGGCAGCGACAAAAGCGGTAAGGATGAGGTCACCAGGGCGCTGGCTAAGGAAGTGGTCGCAGGGAGTGGCTAAGCGGTCAGGGAGACGCATGGCAATATGGTACAGGGTAGCGCAGAATGGCGGGGGGAAGGCAGTAAGCTAGGAAGTAGTGCTAGCAGCGCGGTAGCTAGTCTCTAGTGCACGGAGGTGAGTAGCGAGATCAGCGACAGTGAGGAGAGCAGAGAGATCGCGGAAGAGCATGGGGAGGATCAACCGTCTAGCTGAGGCGGAGGCAGGCGTGCAGTAGCATGCAAGTACTGCATCTAAGAAGTCTTCGGTGTTCACGACAGCATTGAAACGCGGACGCTCAGAAAGGGGAAGCGCATGACTAATGGCAAGCTGCGCTACAGCATCGCGAGAATCCCAGAAAGTGCTAGCGAGCGCAGCAGCTGCAAAGGCCTCACTCTCAGCAGTGGTGGGGTCAGCAGGGAGGGGATCAGGCGCGGAGGGGTGAGGAAGCAAGCCATCAACATGCATAGCCAGGGAGTGCCCATCCTGGCGCGAACCGGTCAGGTGCCTGCGGAGATCGACAAGCCAGGCGGCGAAGTCGATCGCGTGCCCCTCCGCGTCCCGACGTAGCACGGCGTCCGCCATCGCGCAACCACAGCGGCACCGGGACACAGCGGCACAGGGGCACAAGGACACAGTGGCACAGGGATATAGGTACTCAGCTGCACGGCGAGACAGCGACACGGCGGCGGGACTCTCCGGAACGGGGACTGGGCGGAAGACCGAGGAGGGCGTGCGAGGAGCCTGAGGATGCGCATGGTGCCGAGGCGCACGAGGGGCCGGCCAAGAGTGCGAGAGGCAGGGCAGGTGCAGGATGGGGCCGGCGCGTAGAGAGGAGCCGATAAGGCGCGTGGGGCCTGCGGTGCGCATGAGAGGGGCCTGCTAGGCGGTAGGGGCCGGCTAGGTGCGAGGGGCCAGCTAGGTGTGAGGGGCCGGCTGGGTGAGAGGGGCCGGCGGGGCGCGAGGGGCCGGCTAGGCGCGAGGGGCCGGCGACGGCGCGAGGGGCCAGCGACGGCGCGAGGGGCCTGCTAGGGCGCGAGGGAGGGCCGGTTGGGCGGGAAGGGGTCGGCTTGGCGCGAGGGGCCGGCTAGGGCGCGAGGGGCCGGCTAGGCAGGAAGGGGCCGACGACGGCATGAGGGGCCGACTAGGGCACAAGGGGACGGCGACGGCGCGAGGGGCCGGCTAGGACGGGAGGGACCGGCTAGGGCGCGAGGGGCTGACGAGGCGCGAGAGGGGGGGAGGGGGCTAGGCGTGAGAGGCCGACTAGGCGCAAGGGGCCGGCTACGGTGCGAGAGGGGCCGGCTGGTCGCGAAGGGGCTGGCTAGGCGCGAGGGGACGGCGGGCACGGTAGGGGCCGGCGAGCGCGCTAGAAGCCGGCGAGGCGCGGTAGGCTAGGGCGCGGGGCGGAAGCGGGTGGGGGGGGGGGCCTAACCTACTCATGATACCATGTTAGAAGAATAGAATAATTAGAAAGAAGAGAGAACAAGGGAGATATAGGGTTTGGGTTGTACTCTCTACGAACACACACCTATTCTAGCCTATAACTTTTACACGCAAATATAGGTATAAGTTGACACTATTTGCATTGTAAGGTTTTTCGTATTGTGCATTACACATTTGGAAGAAGAAGAAGAAGAAGAAGAAGAAGAAGAAGAAGAAGAAGAAGAAGAAGAAGAAGAAGAAGAAGAAGAAGAAGAAGAAGAAGAAGAAAGAAAAAAAAAAAAAAAAAAAAAAAAAAAAAGGAAAGAAAAAAAAAAAGGAAAACCGATTCCTCCCCCCCCCCCCCCCCCCCCCCTCCCCCCCTCCCCTACTCTGAGATTTAAATTCTGTCTCGTCCACACCTCTGCAATTTCCCTCTCATCGTGGTCTCGTAATTCCGCCCCCATCCCACCCACTTCTTACCCAGCTTTCATTCGACTAACTTGGTGAGCCGTATTTCTCTCTCTAGCACAAATCCCCTCGCCAGCCTAGCCCCATCAGAATTTGGGCGATTGGGACCTAAATGTTGATTGGGACCTTATTATTGGGTGCAACGATCTACGCTTTACCAGCTAAAACCTGGGATTTTTTTTGGGTTGCGGAGCAACCTATTGCAATCGATCGGGCTGGTTTTTTTTTCAAGTTTCTGAAATAAAAATCAAATGTTTGTTGTGATGGAAATAAAACATTTTATGTATAATAAAGTTTCATCATGAAATGCTCCGCAACCCTAAGACGATCTCGTCGCCTCGTGTTCTTTTTGGGTTGCGGAGCAACCTACTGCAATCGATCGAACATATTTTTTTTTCAAGTTTGGTGGTAAAAAAATAGCTTAAGAAATAAAAATGGTATTTATCTTATTATTAGCACTTAAATCTGAATCTAATTTGTTATAGTATAAATAAAAATAGTGTAATGCGTATTAATGCATAGTACACTATCAATCTTGAGCGAAAGCAATGATGGGAAATAGAAGTCAATGCCTCTGTTTCCCATCATATCTCGTGGCGTATTTTTGTCGAGACAAAAATAGGCTATCACTTCCCCAACTAAGTGGGGGGAGCAAAAAGCCTAGCTCATCACAACAAAATTAGGATATCGCCTCCCCAGCTCTAGCCGGGGGGGAGGCTTCAAGCCTATTGTCAATAATAAAGTACAAGAAAAAAAGCAACACAATTTGTGAATTCCAAAAAGTGGTTTGCACTCATCACCTCCAGTTCAAATGACTGCACTCAAAGAGAGAGTCAAGAACCTTACTTGAAATGATGAGAACAATTCCACTTTTTGAAATACACAAAGTGTATCACTGTTATTAGTAGATCAGTGACTACACAAGGCGCAGAAAGCAGTTTGAAATGGTTGCACTGTAACCTAGACGTGGTTCAGAGATCAATGAAAAGTCACGTTGCTTTGCCCATAACGATGCAAGTTAGCATCTTCAATGAGCTGAAACTCTGCAGGAAGTTAAAAAAAAACAAGAGACGACGCAATCGTCTTAGGGTTGCGGAGCATTTTTATATAGGTATATTTATTGTACCCGCATGTATATGTATAACTTCAAAGCGTATGTATCTGTAAACTTCTAACAATGGATTAAAACATATACTATGTAAGTACTCAATAGATGATTTGTGTTATAGTGCATTAATAAAAGTACATGCAATCACAATATTAATGCATCTAATTCAAGTAGGATATAATATTAAGTTTCTACATTTTTTACACTATATAAAAATGGGCTTTAGGTTATTCATCGTCCGATACTGTTCTTAAATCGTGCCACGCTGTTGGAACTGGTTTCTTTTGTTGTTCGTTTCTGCTTGTACAGTTTCTTGAATAGTTTTGTTCCTTATTGCTCAACTGTAGACCTGTTTCCGTAATGTTTCTTTTGTTTTGCGTGCGTTTGGATTGTTTTTTTTTTTTTTTTAACCTTTCCGCCAAATGCCCAGCCGTCGGGAGTTGCCGTTTTCATTTTCTTTAAATATTTGTTGACTGTGGCCACTGTTGATTTGTGGCGAGCGAATCTGGCCACCTGGCAATGCTGTTATTTTTTTCCCAGTGGCGAGGCTCGTCACGCGTAACTGCCAGACGGAAATATAATTCGACGTGGCAATGACACCCGCCTAGCAACACTCGCCACAGAATGCTGATTTTTTTCCCGTCAATAAGTGGCAAAACCCCCGAGCTCGCCACTGGATGCATTACGCGTTACACACTCGAGTTTCTGAGTTACACTGCTGATAGTTTTGGTTAAATAACACGATTACGCGAATTTCAGTGCGATGGGGCACTTTCTGACCGAGAAAAAAACAAATCTTCTTTCAGAGCTGCAAAACCGCGGCTGTTTGAACGCACCTTCTCTGCTTGCGGGTTCAGAGCTGCAGAAACGTGAATTCCTTATGCTCGATTCTTCCTCCTCTATACTTCTGTCTCACGTTTTTCTCTTCCCCACTTCCAGCAATTCGTGATTCTAGATCTGGTGATTAGGCAGCAACATGACAGCAGCTACGACTGCCTTTTCTTATCGCAGCTGTACGACAGACTACTCCAGGTCGGCATTAAGAGTGGCTTGATGACATTTTCGTGTAGTCGTATCTTACTAGTTTCTCTATGTTTCTTCTCTCGTTTTTTCCTCAAGCTAGTAGAGGAAACGTAAATGGTCTCTTTCAGCTTAGGTACTCGGTACGGATTCTCATCTGTCGTTTCCCCTCTCCTTTGCCCGCCTTTTCACCCTCCTAGTCCGTCGTAACCACTTCTTTGCCCGCCGTCTCCCCCCTCCTTGCATGTCGTTTTACCTCTCTCTCTCTCTCTCTCTCTCTCTCTCTCTCTCTCTCTCTCTCTCTCTCTCTCTCTCTCTCTCTCTCTCTCTCTCTCTCTCTCTCTCTCTCTCTCTCCCTCTCTGCCTCTCTCTACCTCTCTTTCAACTTCTCTCTCTTCGTCTCTTTCCTTTCACCATCACATTTTGTGTTAACTTCCCATGCCTATTCGTTCTCGGCCTAGCTGCTTGTTGTTCACTCCTTTCATACGCAATGCCTAATATAATATCCACTTTAATTTTGTGCAGGTTTTCTTGTAAACGCGTTTATGAGTTCCCTACGGCGTTTTGCTGTAATTCGTTGGGATGTTCAATTATCTCATTTTCAGCTTTATATTCTTATAATTGCTGGTGTCCTGTGTTTGGTCTGATGTGTCTTGCTGCTGTTATTTGCTCTCATTCTCGATCCACAGCAATGCATGTCTGTATTTTGAAAAAAGAAAGCATGCTTATCAAATCACAAACGGTTCACAGGCGAGCTCCTTGAGTTTCTGTCTCGAACTGGATTTGATAGGTTTTGGTTCTTTTTTTGGACATTACAGATTGCGTTGCTCCATCATTCAGACACTAGGCTTGCTGACTTCCCCCCCATGCTAGCGCTGGGGAAGCGGTAGCTTAGAGTTTGAGTTTTCACTGTCACATAATCATCAATTTTTTTTTTCATGTCATGAATGATTACATGAATTTTCTTGCACGACTCGATTGGATCCGTACACAACGTTGTGATGCAATCAAACAAGAGGCCTGCCAAAATTTCACAGTACACCAGAAATCAACCAAATATGATGCAAATATTATTTCAAAATAGATGCATTTGATTCATATCATAGAATAAACACCTCTAGCATTTTGTTACATTCATAGGAAGAGAACAAAAACTGCAGGTCATATTTTATTGTGCAAAGGTTTTCCATCCAAACTTTTGAGTGAAAAAAAAAATCGGCAAAATCGATCATAATAGGTTGCTCCGCAACAAAAAATAACGGAATGAAAGAGAAAGAGTAAGATAAAAACAGAAAACGTACGCAACACGAATCGGGACTGAGATTGAATGAAAAGGGCAAGAAAGATTGAGATAGGAAACGAAACTGAAGGTGGCACGAGGATTGAAGGGTGTTGGAAATATCTCAAGGACTTAAGCGTTTCTGAAGTGTAACACTGTACTCGAGGAAGATTACAGGGGAGCACGCGAGTCAACGGAGGTTACACGAGGGGGCGGACAAAGAATGCGAAAGGACTCGAAAGGTCGCAACTGGAGGTTGCGACTGACCGTTACAACATCACGGATGGTAACCGAAGCGGCAATCGAGTCGCTGTGCGACTCGATAAACCGTTCCTGTAACTGTATTCTACAACTGCTTTCTTATCTTCTATATATTGCTGTATGCTTGTTTCTTTAATCAATCACTTGTTCTCACATACTAGTACAAGGGTTCAACTGCCTCAACTTCCGCTGCACTACTCCAAGTCTCAAGTCTCTACAAGCTGGGACTTAGTCTCTGCAAAAGATCCTAAGGGCTTTTTCTCAGCCCAACATGGTATGAGAGCTGGTCAGAGATCAAACTCCCAGCAACTACGCTCCATCAACAAACTGCAACTCAACTCAATTCAACGACTTCATTGATTACAAGACATGGACAGCAAGGGCAAGAAAGCCTCTACGGGCTCACCCAGCGGATCTTGACCCCGACTTCGACAGTGACGGCTTCTGGCACTCCAACACCATACCTGCAGCAGAGAGAACACGAGCATTAGCAGTTATCAGACAAGAAAGACAAGTACCCGCAAGTGTCCCAACAAAACCATCACCTGCAGTATCAGCAGCAGGACCCAGCCGAGTACCACCACCATCAACACGAGGACCGCCAACGGAAGCAGACCAACTTATGCCCGCCACACGAGAAGCTTGTCGAAGTCCCGCCTCAGTCGTCGCGTTCTTCTCCAACGCCGACATCTACCACCGCTCGCCCGGCCACCGCGCTCCCGACGACATCTGGCACCAACGTCTCGGACATCCTGCAAACAGCACGATACTTCAAACAATCCAAGCAGAGGTGTTAGAACGCAACGCCCTTCTGACGACGAACGGCCAGGAACTCCGACGACCACGCGCACGGTGTTTCACATGCCCCGAAGCAGATCTTCCTCATCAACCTTTCCAAGCCCATCACAATCCAAGCGCACCCACTTACGCTCCGATGGAAAAAGTCTACAGCGATATTCTAAACATGCCTCGAGACGACACCGAAGCCGACTTCAACTACGTCATCACGTTCATCGACGCCGCAACCAGATACGTCTGGCACTTCAATCTCAAAACGCGCGATCAAGCCTTCGAGGCCTTCACCACATGGCTTCCAATCGCCGAACGAGAGTCAGGAACCAAACTCAAGAGTTTCCAGTCAGACGGTGCACTGGAATACCAGTCACAACGCTTCAGGACCTATCTCGCGGAAAGGGGAATCCGACGCCTGGTGTCTCTGCCCTATGCTCACCAGCAGCAGGGGGTAGCAGAACGCATGAACCGGACCTTGCAGACGACGATGCGAAAACTGCTTCTGGGGATGAGGCTGCCCAACGCACTGTGGCCAGACGCGATGACACATGCTGTTCACCTGCACAACCTGCTGTCCTCGTCATCACTTCCCAACAACGCATCACCGCACCTGTTGTGGACAAGAAAAAGGGGCAGCACAAAATTACTCCGCGTTTTCGGCTGCATGGTACAGTACAGACCCCACACAGCCCGAGCAGGACGCTTCTCACAAAGAGCTCGATGGGGACTACACCTCGGCATCGCAAAACATTTTCACGCGTGGAAAATTCTCGACATACAAGACAAAAACACGGTGGCATCACGCGATGTTATCTTCTACGAACGACTGACGCTGCAGCATTACCTGGACAACCTTGCCAACACACAAGACCCCACCGACGGCTTCGCGGGCCTTCGCTCCTTCGCTGACCATACTGCCGAGGCTGACGCAGCAGAAGAAGACGTACCTGGAGCCTCGGAAGCTGCCGGACCACTCCCATTCTGTTCCGTACCTGTTCCACTCGATGAAGAAAATCCCCTCGATAGCAACAACCTCGACACCTTTTACCACTTCGCCGACCAAGGTTACGCTACACCTCACCCCGTCGACACGAATATTTCGGAACGCATCGGCCCCAATTTCTTACCTGACCCCGAAGACGGTGACGAAGCAGCTTATTCCGGGAATGAAAATTCCCCTCGACACACGCCCACGGGACTCCAGATTCTAGGCCTCTGGGTCTCCGTCCAGAATCCGCCGCCGCCTTCTCCGCGAGAGCCTTCAACGTTGTCGCAGGCTCTGGGGGGGAACATAAGGCAAGATGGAAGGAAGCAATGGAAAAGGAGTTAAAAGCTCTGCAAGACCGAGAAACATGGAAACTGGTACCTGCAACGAGCATCAACGGAAAAAACGTTCTCTCGGGGAAATGGGTGTACCGCATCAAGACCAACTCAGACGGTTCCATCGAACGATTCAAAGCTCGATGGGTCGTACGAGGCTTCGACCAACGGTATGGAGCCGACTACACAGAAACCTTCGCTCCAGTCTCCCGTCACACCTCATTACGCATCCTACTCGCCGTCGCGGCCACGAAAAAACTGCCACTACGCCAAATCGATGTCGCGAATGCATTCCTATACGCACCTGTGGACGCTGAGATCTTCGTCGAACAACCCCACGGATTCATCAACGATCCCACGAAAATATGCCGACTGACAAAATCCCTATACGGGATCAAGCAAGCCCCGCGGCTCTGGCAGCAGCATCTCCACGGCCGTCTCGCAAAGATCGGCTTCCTACAATTACCGCATGACCAAGGGATGTACCGACTGCAGAAGGGAAGAGATTATGTTCTGCTCATCGTCTACGTCGACGACCTGCTCTACATCGGCTCCACTATCGACATCGCCACCTGGTTCGAAGGGGAGCTGAAAGAAGATTTAACTCTCACGGTGTCCGACGAAGTTACTCAGTACCTAGGACTGAACATCGTCGAAGACGACACGGCGTTCTACCTACACGCTGGAAAGTACTCAAGCACCGTCGCGAAGAAATTCGGTCTAGCACCGACTGCGGTCCCAACTCCCTACCGCTACGGGAACAACAGTAGCGCCTCCACAAAACTCCCCGCGAAACAAATCCAGGAGTATCAACAGAAGCTCGGCTGCCTACTATTCGCAGCAGTAACCTGCCGACCCGACCTATCCTATAGTGCGAGTCAGCTGGCGACACATCTGAAGCAGCCGCAACAGGAAGATCTCGAAGAACTCAATCGAGCGCTACTCTACTTCGTCTCCACGCCGACGATCGGGCTCACCTACAGCAAGACAACAACACCGTCCGTACAACTACTCGGATACGTCGACGCCGACCACGCAGGAGACAGCGAAAATCGACGGTCTAGGACGGGCTACATCTACCGACTAGAACCTATCGGAACTATCTCCTGGCAGTCGAGCAAGCAGGAGTTAATCGCACTATCCTCGGCTGAAGCAGAGTATATCGCCCTTTGTACTGCGACCAAGGAAGGACTCTACCTACGAGAGTTACTCGAAGAAGCGAAGATCGCGACCCTGCCCGCCTTCTCACTCCTCTGCGACAACCAATCTGCGATCAAAATCGCGAACAAGGACGGCTTCGCCAACCGAACCAAGCACATCGCCCTGCGGTACTTCTTCGTCAAGGATGAAATCGCGAAGGGGAGACTTCAACTCAGTTACTGCCCGACGACAGAAATGGCCGCAGATTATCTGACGAAGAAATTGGCGAAAGCAAAATTCGACTACTGCATGCTCCTAACCGGGCAAACAAACGTCACCGGATCTGAACACTCCAGCACTCCAGAAACGAAGGGGAGTGTTGGAAATATCTCAAGGACTTAAGCGTTTCTGAAGTGTAACACTGTACTCGAGGAAGATTACAGGGGAGCACGCGAGTCAACGGAGGTTACACGAGGGGGCGGACAAAGAATGCGAAAGGACTCGAAAGGTCGCAACTGGAGGTTGCGACTGACCGTTACAACATCACGGATGGTAACCGAAGCGGCAATCGAGTCGCTGTGCGACTCGATAAACCGTTCCTGTAACTGTATTCTACAACTGCTTTCTTATCTTCTATATATTGCTGTATGCTTGTTTCTTTAATCAATCACTTGTTCTCACATACTAGTACAAGGGTTCAACTGCCTCAACTTCCGCTGCACTACTCCAAGTCTCAAGTCTCTACAAGCTGGGACTTAGTCTCTGCAAAAGATCCTAAGGGCTTTTTCTCAGCCCAACAAAGGGGATGGACAAGGGAGAAAAACAAATAACTGAAAATAAAAGAGGCGGCGTAGATGGAAGAGAGAGAGATATGGTGGGGGAGGTAAATGGAGGGAAGGAAAAGGATTGTGCTTACCGTGCCTTAAAGATGCCATCTGAGGATGCAAATATGGGAAGAGAGAAGAACTCAATGCTAAGGAAGGGGAAGGCTTGGAGTATAGAGGAGGAAAGCGGATGAGAATCCGTACCGAGTATTTGCGTTTCCTCTACTAGCTTGAGAAAAAATGAGAGAAGAAACATAGAGAAACTATTAAGATACGACTGCATGAAAACGTTATTAAACCACTATTCATACCGACCTGGAGAACTCTATCGTACAGCTGAGATAAGAAAGGCAGTAGTAGCTGATGTCACGTTGCTGCCTAACCTGTCAAACATGTGTAGTTATCATGTTTGTATAGACTGTATAGGGTCACCTTCTAGAGAGTACAACATTTAGGTATATTTTTGTGTACTCTCTCTCTCTCACATGATTCAATTCTAATTCTGATATGGTATCACGCGTAGGTAGGATCCCCCCCACCTCCCGCTTCCGCTCATGCCCCCTAGCGCCCCTCCTGGGCCCCGTCGCGCTCCTCCCAGGCCCCGTCGCGCCCCTCCCAGGCCCCGTCGCGCTCCTCCCAGGCCCCCTAGCGCCCCTCCTGGGCCCCGTCGCGCTCCTCCCAGGCCCCGTAGCGCCCCGTCGCGCCCCTCCTGGGCCCCGTAGCGCCCCTCCTGGGCCCCGTCGCGCCCCTCCTGGGCTTCGTAGCGCCCCTCCTGGGCCCTGTAACGCCCCTCCCAGGCCCCGTCGCGCTCCTCCCAGGCCCCCTAGCGCCCCTCCTGGGCCCCGTCGCGCTCCTCCCAGGCCCCGTAGCGCCTCGTAGCGCCCCTCCTGGGCCCTGTAACGCCCCTCCCAGGCCCCGTCGCGCCCCTCCCCGGCCCCGTCGCGCTCCTCCCAGGCCCCCTAGCGCCCCTCCTGGGCCCCGCCGCGCTCCACCCAGGCCCCGTCGCGCCCCTCCTGGGCTCCGTAGCGCCCCTACTGGGACCCGTCGCGCCCTCCCTGGGCCCTGTAGCGCCCCTCCTGGGCCCCGTCGTGCCCCTCCCAGGCCCCGTCGCGCCCCTCCTAGGCCCGTAGTGCCCCTCCTGGGCCCGTAGCGCCCCTCCTGGGCCCCCATTGCGCCCCTCCCTGGGCCCCGTATCCACCCTCCTGGGCCCCGTCGCGACCGTCCCTAGGCTCGTCGCGCCCCTTCCTGGGCCTCGTCGCGCCCCTCCTGGGCCCCCCCCATTGCGCCCCTCCTGGGCCCCGCCGCGCCCCTCCTGGGCCCCCATTGCGCCCCTCCTGGTCCCGTAGCGCCCCTCCTGGGCCTGTTGCGCCCCTCCTGGGCCCTGCCGCGCTCCTCCCTGGGCCCCGTATCCACCCTCCTGGGCCCCGTCGCCCCTGCTCGGCCCCGTCGCCCCTGCTCGGCCCCGTCGCCCCAGCTCGGCCCTGTCGCGGCCTCTCGGCCCCGTGGCGCCCGCCCTGCCCCTGTCGCAGCTGCCCGGCCCCTGTCGCACCTGCCCGGCCCCGTCGCGCCCGCCCGGCCCCGTCGCCCCCGCCCGGCCCTGCTGTGTCCTGCCCGGCCCCGTCGCTGCCGCCCGGCCTTGTCGCTGCAGCCCGGCCTCGTAGCTGCCGCCCGGCCTTGTCGCTGCCGCCCGGCCCCGTCGCAGCCGCCCGGCCCCGTCGCAGCCGCCCGGCCCCGTCGCAGCCGCCCGGCCTCGTCGCTGCCGCCCGGCCCCGTCGCAGCCGCCCGGCCCCTCGTCGCGCCTGCCCGGCCCCGTCGCGCCTGCCCGGCCTCGACGTGCCTGCCCGGCCCCGTCGCGCCTGCCCGTTCCCGTCGCGCCTGCCCCGGCCCTCCATACTTTCTGGTACTGTCCCCCGTTCCCCGCACCACTTTGCACCCTCCTGCACTTTCCTGCCCCGCCTTGCACCGCATTGCACCTCACTGAACCGCACTGACCGCACTGCACCGCACTGCACCGCACTGCATCGCACTGCACCGCACTGGACCGCACTGCACCGCCCTGCACCGCACTGCACAGCACTACACCGCACTCCACTGTCCTCCACTGCCCCTCATGGCTGCTGAGCTTCGTTTTGATGCTGAGGGTCAGCCTCTGGAGTTCGAGGCGTGGTTGGCTGACCTTCGCCGCCACCTCACTGGTCAGCGGCAGGACGGCCACCCGCTTTCTGCACACCTAGACGGTATGCTCCCCTGCCCTGACCCCCCTGCTGTGCTGCCCGCTGATCCCTCGCCCGCTGAGCGCGAGTCCATTGCCGCCGCTGCCCTTGCCCGCTCTGTCTGGCTTTCCCGCGATGCCCTTGCTCAGCTCGCCATTAGCAATGCCCTCCCCCCCCTTGAGCGCCCTCGCTTTAGAACCATTACTACCGCCCAGGCCTACCTCGATGCTGTCATCAAGCGTTATTCTACCCCTCCTGCTGCCTCAGTGGGTCGCCTGATCCTCCCCCTGCTCTTTCCTGACCTGGCGTCCTTCCCCATTGTCTCTGACCTCGCTGCCCACCTGCGCTCGATAGATGAGGCCTGGCGCGCTGCCTGCACTGATACACAACTTAGAGTCCACCAGCCTCCCATGACCTCTACCCTCTACCTCCTTGCCACCCGCCTCCCTGACCGCCTTGCCGCCGCCCGCGACCAGTTCCTTAGCATCCACCCTGCTGCTCTCACCCTCACCGACTTTGTTGACACCCTGACTGCCATAGAGACTCGTCACCGCTCCATAGCCCAGGCGAGCGGTACAGTACCGGTCCCTATCTTTCAGGGTTGTGCCCCCGCTCAGTGTACCTTCTCTGACGGCTCTGTCGCTGTGGCTAAGACTGCTGCTGCAGTGCAGTCCCGCTCGGGGAAGGGCCGCCGCCCCAAGGTTGGGAGCGGCGGAGGTGGCGGGGGTGCGGGTGGGGGTAGTGGTGGAGGCGGGTCGTCCGGTGCCGGTGCGGACGTGGGGACCCTGCCCGGTCCAGCTGCCCCGCTGCCTCCACCGTTGCAGCAGCCGCAGCAGCAGCAGCCTCCGCAGCAGCCGCAGCAGCCGCCGCAGACGAGGCCGGCGAGTGCTCTCCCGCCTGGGTGGCCTGGAGCTGGTGGTGGTCGTGCGCGTGGTGGTGCACCGGGTGGTGGTTCTGGAGGCGGGCCCTGTCAGTACCAGATCCAGACCGGTTGCTACCATCACCAATTGCTGGACTTGGAGAAGAGCAAATCGTGAGACTAGGGTATCGAGGAGGAAGAAGAGAGCAAAAGGTAGTCACGTTTCTGCAGTTCTGAACCCTCGAGCAGAGGAGCTCTGAAACAGCCGCGGTTTTGCAGCTCTGAAAGTTTTTTTTTTCGGTCAAAAAGTGCCCCATCGCACTGAAATTCGAGTAATAGTGTTATTTAACAAAAATTATCGGTAGTGTAACTTAGAAATTCGAGTGTGTAACGCGTAATGCATCCAGTGGCGAGCTCGGGGGTTTTGCCTCATATTGACGGGAAAGAAAATCAGCATTCTGTGGCCAGTGTAGCTAGGCTGGTGCCATTGCCACGTCGGAACTAATTCCGTCTGGCAGTTACGCGTGACGCGCCTTGCTTCTACGCCAAAAAATAGCATTGCCAGGTGGCCAGATTTGCTCGCCACAAGTCAACAGTGGCCGCTGTCAACACGTGATCAAACAAAATTAAAACGGTAACTCCCGACGGCTGGGCATTTGGCGGAAAGGCGAAAAAACATTTCAAACGCACAAAAAACAGAAGACACATTACGCAAACAGGTCTACAATGGAACAATAAGGAATAAACTATTCAAGAAAACTGTACAAGCAGAAACGAACAACAAAGAAACCGATTCAAACAGCGTGGAACGATTTTAGAACAGTTACGCAAGTCGCGCAAGTTAAAGCCCAAATGTATGTAATATAAATATACGTACAAAGACAATTGTATGTCCTAATTGTATTAGATGCATTTACATTGTGATTTCATGTACTTCTATTGATGCACTATGACACAACTTATCTATTGAATGCTTGCATAGTATATGTATTATTCCATTGTTATGTGTTAACAGATACTAACGCTTTGAGTTTCGATAACTAATCCTAACCATGTATATTTATATAAAACTAATATATCTATATAATATAAGCTCCGCAACCCTAAGACGATTGCGTCGTCTCTTGTTTCTTTACACCCACACAGACAGCACTTTCAGGTGTCTTCGATACAGGCACTCACAAATTCTGTTAACTCGCGGCTCGCGCTGGGTCTGGCTGTTATGTCAATATCGTTCGTTCGCGTTCCCAGAGTTCCCAGACATTTCACGGAAACCCGTGGCGAATCCCCTACGACATTCGCGAAAGATTGTGGTGACTGCTGCGTTTGGTTCGCCCTGTCGGACGTTCGCCGTGTGCACATGGACGGGGGGAGCTCAACAGGCCCAGAAGGAAGCTCCACGCGGCAGGAAGGTGCACTATTGCGTTTTGGTGATGTGCACAACCTTCAATGCACTCGTGTGGGGCACAACTGCCGCTTCAGTTCATCGTGCTCCAAGTGGTGCCAGTTCAAACCAAAGTTGCTGATCCAGAATCAACTATCGCAGCCGAGGTTAGTACTTAATCGCTCAACTCGAACGACTCTGTGTGACCATCGCTCCCACCCTTCCCGCTCGGTTCTGAGAAATAGACTCACAAGCAGCTTCTAAGCACCTTATTCTGACAGCATCGGAAACACCGACGTCGCGTCTTTCTGTTTTCATAGAGCAGGCTGTATCACTGTCTCACAGCATCACTGCATCACTACATTGCTGCTTTCACAGCATCTTCACCTCGAGCAATCAACAGCCCAACGATTCTAAACAGGCGCAGAGGAGAGGTTGGTCTTCGGCCGCATTCGTCATGTTCCCCGTGCATCCCGCGCGCAATCTCTTTTCCAAATACGAGATCCACGACAAGCTCGGATCTGGCAGGTTCGGCACCGTCAGGCGATGCACGCACCGCGCGACGGACATAGATTTCGCGTGCAAGCGCGTAGCTCCGTTTAAAGAAGAGCTCCGAGGCGCCGCTAACGAGATCAATTCCCTGACGCTGCTTCACGGTGTCGGCCACGTGACGCCTCTTCGTGACGTTTTCCGTGACTCGGAGGGTGCTCTTTACATGCTATCGGATCTAGCCACCGGCGGGGATCTCGTATCGCGGATTCTGAACCACGGGCCGCTTTCCGAGTGCGACGCGCGGGAGATCTTCAGAGACATCGCGGCGGGTGTTCACGAGTGCCACGAGAGAGGAATCCTGCACCGCGATATCAAGCCCGATAACGTGCTTCTGTTTCCGCGCAGCCCCAGAGAGCCGTGCCTTGATAACTCCGAGTCCGACTCAGCATGGTCCTTCGAAAGCTCACATTCAAACACCCTGTTTGAGTCCAGCACGGCCGGTAGCACTGCCGGCAGCACTTGCGGCAGCACTGCCGGCAGCACTCGTCGTCATCCTGCCGACTCCTCGGAATCGACGTCGGACGTTTCGTCAGCAGCACCATCGTCCCCATCTACCTCATCCGCTTCCCAGTCATCATCCGCGTCGTCGTCGTTATCGTCATCGTCGACGGCGAACTCCGGCGCGCAGCCGCGAGGCGTCGAGCCGCACCTCCGTCGAGTCGAAAACCGCCGCCCGAGTCCGACCACTCGGGCGAAAAAACCTGCCTCCGGTTCGGGGGAGGCTCGGGGGTGCGCGTTTGTCGCGAAGCTGGCCGATTTCGGGGGCTCCACAGTGCTGAAGTCAGGGCAATCCGCCACGGGGTATGTTGGTAGCATGCCGTACATGGCTCCCGAAGTTGCCGCGCGGAAGCCATACGGCTTTCCCGCGGACGTCTGGAGCATGGGCGTCACGCTGTATGTCATCCTTTCCGGGCGGTGGCCCACGATTTCCCATGGCCGGCAGTCGTCTCGCGACTGGGAATTACCGTGCTGGAAATCCGTGTCAGGGCGAGCGAAAAGCCTGATTCGCAGAATGCTGTCCGGTGACCCGCAGGCTCGGCCGACTGTTGGCCGGATTTTGCAGGATGCGTGGCTCTGCGGGACCTCTACGTTCGCTGTAACGCGTCAGACGGCGTGTATAAAGGGGATGGAACCTGGAGCTCCAGATGGGTCCAGGATTCCTAGAGAGTCTACTTCGCGTAGTGGCAGACTGACATGTAATGGCTTGGCCTCACACCTGCTTCCACGTTGGCTGGCTGCGTGAGAGCAATTTAGGTGCAACAGAGTCGTTGGTGCTCCAATAATGTAGTGAATAGACTAGTTTAGCCCCATATACTTTTCATACACTATGCATACTCCTCCACTATTGAAAAGTGTTGGGCTGAGAAAAGCCCTTAGAATCTTTCCAGAGACTAAGTCCCAGTTGTAAAAGGCTTGAGTAGTGCAGCGGAAGATTTGAGGCAGTTGAACCCTTGTACTAGTATATGAGAACAAGTGATTGATAAAAGAAACAAGCA